>CM062819.1:594199265-594799265 GCA_031772625.1 Pinus tabuliformis
TGGGTGTTGTAGGACATTTCGTCTTCTTGTGTTACCCTCATCTGCTGGTAGAACTTTCCTCAAACTGGTGGTAGTCCATGGGGTAGTTCTTGGAAGATATTTGCAAATTTTCCCAAGTAACATGAGTTAAAAATCTGAACTATCTTTCTATTGTAGAATGCTTGTAGAAGCAGGTTTGATCGAGAACTTGCTACTCAATAATTCTATTATTAGAAATAACAAATATCAAATACCAACCTGGATTCATTTCTCAAATAGGAACAAGCCTTAGACAATCCAATCAATCATCATTAAAGCATTTGTGGAATATAAATAAGGTTGCTTTCTCATGAATAACTCATTCCTTCAAATCCAATAGTGACTTTATATCCAAAACGGCACAATAACTTGTCATCTCATATTATTGCAGACACTTGTTCAACATTTAATATTTTATTGTGCTTTTGATGAGATCTACTCCTATATTGAACAATAATTCTATGCTTTCCAAGGAGACTGTCCAAAGCATATTAACATTCACCCCATTCTTGCTTAAAATTGAAAAACAAGCCATATAAGGTTGGCACTCAGTGTACACCAATGCATGTGAAAAAGCATTAAATTTGGTCAATTTCTGAGTTGATTGCTACTTTTGTAGCTACTGCCTATCCATGAAGACATGGTTCTAGAAGAGCATCCTCATAGGCTAGTTGAGATACCCCTTGTTTACAAATGGTCTAACAAACTTGGTTAGATTCTTGAGCAACAAGAGCTGTTCCAGAATCTCTAAAAAAATTTTGGTTGACATCTTAACTCATTGAAAGAATTAATAGCTTAATCATTATGTTGAACAGGGACCTGCCCGCCGCCCTCCCCCCGTAAAAAAAACTGGTTACTCATTGTTCTGGCATTTCAGGCACTTGGGGAACCCTAGTAAATGTACACAAACTGCTGAGAACTTCATCAGGGACTCAGGGACTTGCTGGCCATTTCAGGGATGTTCTGGGCAGATTTCATGGATATTCCAGGCATGTAGTTTTAGTTTTGAGTCTTGAAAATGGACATGAATAATTAAATACCATTATCATTTTCTCCATCAATTTCTTTTTGTATTACACTGAATCTAAATCTGTTGTACAAATTGCAGCTTAAAAGATGGGTTTAGTATGATGGATTTGTATTTGGATCCTACAACTAGCATACTGTAAATGACCAGAAAATATGCCTATAAAAGGGTAAAAGCATAGAACAGTTAGACTCTGCTTTTATGAAGTGGCTAAGAGTTTTACAATTCTGGAAGTGATTAGATCATAGGATCCATATATTTGGGGATTCTACTTGTCTTTTGTGCACTGTGGGCATGGCAAAGTTTATAAATTCTATTAGAACCAATGCCATTTCTGGGCCTAAGCCATGTCAAATTCATGACAATGCAGAGATGTCTATGATTTCCCCAGGACTCATTATTCTGGGGAAGATGGATTCATTTGGATTCAGAATGAATCCAACATAAATGTCACATTTTTGGGTACTCCAGAATATTAAAAAAATGATGAAAAAAGCTCATTAAATATACCTTCTGTGGAATTCTAGAACCTAAAACTCTATTTCAAATAATTGAACCCCATCGATATTTTTAAATGCTGTCAAATTTTATAAATTTTGTTAAGGGAAATGAGTAAGAACAAAAATTCTTGGAACATTTATAAAGTGTAATGTAACATGGGATTTTGTAGTTCCTAGAAAATGCTTAAGCCATTTCAACTATCAGGGGCAGGTGGGTATAGGAATATTGTCATTACTATATGCATCACAGAGCCATTTGATCAACAACGGAAATATGGTGAAGGGAGCAGATTTCAAAGAATGAATCAGTGTTTTCATTGGCATGTTCGAGGAACATAGATGCAGGAATAGAGTGTCCACTTGCAAGGATCTTCCTTATTAGCTTAAATTGGTTAATTAATAATTTAAACAGGTTACCATTAGAATGATAAGTATAGTGATTGCAACGGATCTGCTTTACTGACATAAAAAGGAAGATACCAAAATGGAGTGGAGCTGAACATCAAAAGTTTGGAAATATAATAGATTGCTAGCAAGAAATTCACTGCAATGGATTTCATTATATTCAATTTATTACAAAATGATAGAATTGTTTCCTCAAGACCGTGGAAACTACCACAATATTGAATAATACTTCCCTCATGCTTCCAGAGCATCATTTCATGTAATGATGCTTATACAAAAGGTAAATTAATCTATCACAACTTTATCACTTGCTGTACAACTGGAAGTTGGAAAACCATGGACTAGATAAAATACAAGCCTTCAACCATGACCATCACTTCCATGATGTGTTTTACAACAAAAAATATTTGTATAGATAAACATTGTGTGCTTGGAAAAAGACCACATTGTGTGCTTGGATGAGAATTGCATGCTTGGAAAAAGACCACATTGTGTGCTTGGCTGAGAATTTATGTCTTCCACATTGACTTTCAATGCATGGACAATGCTGGTTGGAAGTAGAACTATAGAACATCCTGAAAAAAAGGGCATCCACGTTAAAATTTTGAAAATTAATCAACACCATCATTATCCTAGCAGACCATAAAATATATGTGACCAGGAACATCAACACGCATATATACACGAGAACACAAGATCAAAATAAACACTTTCACCGAACACACAACTAAAAGATAACAACAAACGTTGATTTGCACAATAGGACAGTTAACACTTTATCACAAGCATAAAAGGACAGAACATCGTTGAGTGAACATCAACAGATCATGAAGAAGGCATGTTCAAAATAACATAACAATCTACTATGTTATCATATACTATTCCATGAAGGCAAAATCAGCTTGATCAAGTCATGAAAATCCAACGAGATCTCTGACTAGAGGCAAGGAATCAAAAATCCAACAACAAAAAACGCAATGATAAGGTTCAAACCTCATTGGCCTTGGACCATCTAACCATAACATTGTTCTATTCTTTGTGCATACCTCATTGATTACCATTAGAGTTGAAGCCCTTCCATAGATGATCAGTCAAGGTAGAAGATGATGCTTCTCCACTTATTCTATAATTACCTAGAAAAGTGTCAAACGTTATCACAAAATAAATTGCTAGAACATCAAGGTATATGTGCACACACAATGAAAGAGTGTCAAATGTACCTGGCATGGCAGTTAAGGTTGGATGGTCTTGCATCTCCCTTTGGTCTTGGTTTATCGCCATGGTTGGGGATTGTTTCATTGTTATAAAAATAAACATACCACATGTTAAAGAATGGTGAGGATTAAATACTTAAATCTAAAACCATGACTCTATTCAACAGATGAAACTATCTTGGAACCATATACAGAGAATTATTTGATCGATGACGTCCTTGCTTATTGAGATATCGAAACTCAAATGGTTCATATTTTGATGGATCAACATTTAAATCAATTTCCAAACCATTTTTTTCCCGTTGTTTCTTCTTTTCTTTGTGGGGCTAAGGAAAATCTTATTCCTCTTCAAAGATGGATCATGAGAACCCAATCCAGGTGTGATGTCAAAATCAATAACGTGCAAATTATTGGCTTCATCCAACATTTTTTAAGCATACCAGTCAACTGAATTGTCTTCGTCAAAGTAGTAGGAGGGTTATCTAAAATGAGATGTGTATAGCCAAACAACTCCTCCCTTGCCAAATGGAGTGCCTCGACATCTGCATCAACAATATTTGTGGCCATAAGAGTAGCGTCAACATCTACATCATGGTTTTGAGGCTCTATATTGATCTCAGGTGGGTCATTGCATATGTTATCCTTTGCATGCTGATGAAGCAATGGGTTTGAATTATCCAAGTGGAAATACAACCAATTAACCTTTATGGCATGCTTGCAAATGTTTCCACGGATAGACCATGGACATTCACACGTTATAAAATCCGTACGATACCAGATGATAAGGTATTTTTTACCTTGATCTGTCTGACTTCTCACCCAATAAGCACGAGTTATGCTCTCATGAGGACAACAATCAATATCCAGAATTTTTCTTGCTTGTTCCACTAATGATTGTAGCTGCTTTTCTCTCTTGTAATTGTTTAGAAATCCTTCTTCTTTTAAGATTTCCTTGAACCGATAACAAGGTTCAATTGTTGTTAGTAGCATATGAAATAACCAATCCATCCTCCAGGCACATTTTTTCGTTCTATTAGATAGAAATGTTGTTTTTAGGTAACAATGGTATGACTCAACAACATTATTGGTCTCCTTATTTGCATGAGGAAACTCCCGACAACCTTTCACCCACATACCTAATTGCAAATAGAATGATATCAATCTCACTATATCACCTTTATAGAAGAAAAAAATGCATATAATACGAAAAAAAATGTTTACTTACGAATCTTATATCCAGTGACCCAATTCTTGTTGAAATAGTCTAAGAACTTCTCTTCATCTACAAATTTGATAAAAAATTGATTGATTGCATCTTCCACTTCATAATTGAGAGTGTATTTCATGATGAAACCTAACTCACTGAACATATCATTGGCTTTTATGGAACTAGTGGCCAACCAATTGACATTTTTTAACCAAGCCGTCCGTACATGCCAAGTGCATAAGTTCACATCACAATCTGTGATCCTCCTACCATATTCAATTCATTTTAGTGTGGTAATTTTAGAAAAAATACAAGTTTGTTATATCATGACAATGTTAAAGTTACCTCAAGGCATTGATTTTAGCGAGTGCATCATCAACCATTAAAGCATTGACTTTCCAATCACGACGGGCTTGGAAACATTTGCGCATGAGCTGCTTCAGCCATATTGCAATATCATCTAATGTGTTTCGTGAGGCCATGACCCATGCAACAAGCACCCCGCTTTGTTGTTCATCAAATGCCACGAGTGTATACAACTGATACTGTCATATTCAACATTACATAAAGTCAAATACAAGTTATTAATCATTCTGAATGTATACAACTTAAATAAATATATTCAATTAATCATTGGCATCTGAATTACCCCATATTTATTTGTGTTAAATTTTGAATCCATGGCTATTAAGCTATTGTGCGATAGCTTGACCATTGTCTCCAACATCCACTTTGTTTGAATCCCTATTATAAAAGGAACCTTCACACCGTTGGGCTTTTGGTAAAAGAAAAAATCTTCCCAATGCTTTTGATACCAAAGGTTTACACTCATTTCATCCTTTTTGTGAAGTTGATAATTTCCCTTCGCCAACCTATTATAGATGTTTACAATATCTTTCCTGCATAAGAAGAAATCTCCATCTCGAGCTACCACATTGATGTCAACATGTCCTTTAATGTGGGTTCTATACACTACATCAACAAGCACTCCCAAAAAGAAACAACTCTCTACATATGCAACAACGTCCCTTGAAAGCTTTGGCCTATGAAAGGTCCTGGTCTCACTAGAAGTGTCACATTGACCCTGACAAGCCCAACCTTCCCCATCTTCATGTTCATACATATTGAATGTTAATATTGCTCTATCAAGAATTTCATGCATAACTTTCACAATGAAGTGGCATTGGCAACCCCTCTTCTACACAAATGAGGTCCTTCGTTTATCTCGAAGATTTCTTCTTTTTTCCTCTGGACCAAATGAACAATGATAACTACACTAAAAATTTAAATTTTTAGTACATACAAAGAAAGATAACTATGGTTTCAAAAGATCTAAACAATAGATATTTTAAATGCTCACATCTCATATTGCAATGCAGCGGTAGCTCTTTGTTTTGGTTCTTTTTTTGTTTTTTGTATGAATTTACATGGAGCAATAGGATTTTATTCCTCTCCTTTGATAAAGTCAACAACTCGTCATAATGGTATTACGACAACTCGATCAATACTATTGTTTTTTCTATTTATTTCAGTCCAAAGCAAATCTTTACTAGAGAACGTCATTTTGCCTTTGAGGTCTTGCACCTGAAGATCCATGATATATTGCCATTTGCTTCGCTTGCCCACTTTGAACTGATCTGGTCAAACAATATGCAAGGACATCAGAACTGAACTTTTAATCTTAGCAATTTATCCAACATATATATAAATATAAAACCTCTTTTATGCTTTTTTTGAGGTCTGAAATATCAATCACTCTTAGTCTAAAATATCAATCACTCTTTAGAATAGGAAAAGATAAACCTCAACTCTGAGGTTGGATCCTTGACAAATCAAATTCAAAACCTTCTACTATGGGTCAATACACTTGAGGATATCAAAGAGAAGACAACATAAGCTTTGGTAACAGGTCAAGAGAAATTACAGCGGTTGGAAATCACAGTGCAGGAACTTAAAGAAATAAATTACAGCTTGATGCTTTTCAGCAGTTCATATCCAGTAGTCTTGTGCCTTATAATTGTTCAAATCCCAAAATAATGGCATCATAATTTCTCCACCTTGGCTTCCAGGGTTGTCTCTACTTGGTCATATTTTGTTTTGTAGTTTTAACAAGTAGTTAATATAATTGGTAAATGTAACCAGCTGGATACACTTTTAATTTCCATGTTTTATTAAGTGCCTTTATATGTACTATTTGAATCTTGATGCTGTATTGAGTGATTCTGTACCCAATGCATTTTCCACTTCTCCGTTCTTGAAGAAGAGTACACACATTCATCGGGATCTCTAATTTTTCTTTTTCCTATTTTCATTGTCAAAAGATGAAAACTAAACAATGCTCCTATTTTCATTGTTAAATGATGAGAGATAAACAATACTACATGATTGAGAACTTTACCTGAAGTGACAAAATTTCATATTTTTTTTCTTTCTTTTTCTGTACAAGTGATCATTGAAGTGATTTCACATTGATAAAATCTATAGCATCCTGTTAGCATTTAAATCTTGATAGATTGTTTTTTGATATATGTGTTTTTTGTTTCAGTGATAATTATGAAGTGGGATGGACATCACAGGGCATGGTTCCAATTTTTATTGGAAGCACATCAACTATGCTGGACAAATGGAATGAGAGAAATGAATCGAGTGAGAATGAGATAGAGGTCTGCAAAGAATTCATAATCTAACAGAATATATATTGGCACACTCTGTGTTTGAGAGGAACTATTATGAAGGAAAACATGTCTTCATCTTGCAAGCTGAGAAGACAATGTTAGTAACTGATTTTCCCAGCTATTTGCTACGTTCTCTGATAAGCAGGCAAGCAAGGATTTTGGGTTTCTATGAGCTCTTATAATTGTGAAAGAGAAAACGAAACATATAATTTGGTTAGAGTTGGTATTAGTATTACAAAGTATTTTTCTTTTCCTTTATTGTGGGGAAAATATGTTGAACTGGCTGAGGGTCTTTAACAAAAATAACTAAACCTATATACAGCATCACACATATTTAAATTAATGTAAGCCAAATCAGAACTATTCAATAATAATAATAAATGATAAAATAAAAATCCAAAAATATGTTACTTCAGAGACTTGCATATGAAATCAAATTTTCTTAAAAAACCACCCATAAAACCTTTTATCCTCTGTACAAACCTATAGTGGATACAAAATCTTATTATATCACTACCTCAAGTGATTTACTGTCAGTCACAAATCCAGGAAACAAAATAGAAACCACTGACAGAGTGTAAAAATTGAACCACTGAACTAGCAAACAAACTTCCAAAATGTAAATTGTTGATGTACATACAATCAATGATTGGATGAGAAGATAGGCATGCACACGAAACTTATTCCATATCAGGAAAATGAGAGAAAAATCAATTGTGGGTCATAACATATTTCCTTGTCTCGTCAAAGTAGTTGAGATGTTGACTCAGAGCATTGATTCTGAATGAAAAAACAACCCAAAAACATGAATTGTGCCTATCAGACATACCAACCAAACATGTAAGGTACAGTAAAACATAAGTAAGGATTCATACATGGCATTGGAATGGTGAGAATGGGCAGCCTGACATGTAAGAGGTTCAAAGTTTGGTTTGGAGACATAATTTGGTCTAGCACCCACTCGACAATAGACGCGCTCTTATTTCCCTTCTTAGTGAAGCACGTTTAATACCAAAATCAAGAACATTTGCACTTCGAAGAGGCTCCCAAAACATGAGCTTTAAGTCCTATTTTTGGATCAAAAGACTCAAATGTAGAATATGGGATGGATTGCCATGTTAGCAATCATTATAGTTATCATGTAAAATGAAATCAACTGTATCAACCTACATTTAGCATATCAAAAGTACATCAAAACTTAAAATAAGTAGGTAGAAAATATCAACAAGTTTTGATAAGAGTAGTTAAGAACATTAGCAACTTCAAATTAGGAAGTCATGTAGATTAAAAAAGGGAAAATCTCTAAATGGGCTCATAAAAAAATTGAAATGCCTCACCTTCAATAGATAAGAAAACAACAAAACTGAAACTCAATGCAGTGTAAAGCAACTAAAATGCATTGCTAGACAGACTAAATTACAGTAAAGGCTTTATATTGACAGATATTGGCCACTGTTAGCAAAAATTGTAGGTAGCTAGACTATGATCATTGAAAATTTTTCAGCAGACAGTGCAGACCTTCCACCCCCTGGTGAGTATAACGGTATCTAAGAGTCACAGGTGCCCAAAGCATGGAATTATGTATGAGCACTGAACTTCACCAGCTCAAATTCAAAATTACAAGCGTTTTGGCAGATTCTCAACATTGTGAATATAAGATGGGCAGGTGATAACAGAGTGGGGATTCAAGGGTATATGTTTAAGTTGGGCATGATAAAAATAACATTGTAAAATACAAAAAATGTTCTAGATCCATAGATCTCGTCACCCCCAAAAATGTGGGTAAACTGGCAGGGACAATCAAAAAGAACAGATCATATTAGGTGTAAAGTTGTGAGCAGTCACCTTTGTGAATAGGATGGTTAGGATAGATCTTCATGAGACCTAATTTTGGTTTTAGAATTGATGATCATATTCACTTCTTTTGTTTCAAACATAGGAGGTGCCATTGTAACCCTCTCATCCACTTCTACATGCAATGTTTTCTAGGATTTTCATTCTCACAGTTAATTGTAAGCATGGGTGGACATGTATGTTTGTGTATTTATGTAAGGAATTCTTCTATGTTCCCACATAAATTTCTATGTTCAATACTAGCAAGTGGTATTGGCCTACAAACATCTAGTCTCTAGTAGTTCCACCCTTCCCAGACTCGAAAGGTCAGTGCAAGGATTTTCAATCATATCCCACATTGTCAAAACTAAATAAACAAACCATGAAAATTCACTCCATAAGGTTACAGAGTAACTACTTTACCTAAGAGCATCTTAAAATTTCTTACACGTAGCATTTAAGAAATAAAATTTCTTTATCAAAAGTAGCATTCAAGGAATAAAATCAACGAGAATCGATCTCAGGTCACATGACTAAGGGAAGGAAACGAACCACGGCTTATTACTCGACCGGCCTAATCAGAGAAACCAAAGGCCTATTACATGGATATCATAATTCTTCCCAGGCTAGCCATAATAGGCATGATTCCTCGTGGTCATTCTGGTTCGCATAAATCCAACAATATAAAATTAGCGAAAACCTATCTTTGAGATCTGTGTTTCCAAATTTTGCTAAAATATTGTTTCTGTGAAATGTAAATTGTAATAAGTGGAAAAACCTTTGCAATAGATCATCCTTGAGGCCTTTACAGATATTCTTTAATAATCTAGTTTAGTGACGTGACCTGTGTAGGAAAAATGCAGAATCTGGTGTATCTGTGAGTGGTGAAAAATGTAGAATCTGGTGTATTTGTGAGTGGTTTAGGCTTTGTTTGGTTGCAAGTTCTGAATGCATGCGATGGGGGCTTCGTGCATGGTTGAGGCCTTAGTTTGAATTTCAGCAACTAGATGCACACGCCCATGGTATGACATGACCCCGAATCATCCAAACAGGAGGATCTCTCTGACAAATACCAGTCGGAGTTAATGCGGAAGGGTGGCAGAGGAATGCAGAGTTGGCGAAAGTGGTGGAGGGTGGCAGAGGGAATTCCCAATTGCCGGAGCTCGAAGTTTTTTCGGGCAACCCCAGAAACATGGTATAGACATTAATAATTGATATGTGCATTAATTACACTAACTTGTGGAGCCTCGGGAGTTGGATTGATAAAACCTCTAGAAAATGTATGGACATGTGTAATTATACATCCTATGGTATGGCATGGTGTGATGCACTAAGCCACTAAGCCACTAATGACTGCCTTAGTGATTTGTTTTTAAGAATTGCCTATATTAGTTTCTTATATTTCAACGATATAGTATATTTAATGCGCCCTTTAAGGCTAACAAACGGTATTCACGGTGGCAAGCCTTATTCACAAATACATAACCATGGTATGCCCATGTCGTTTGCTCAGATGTGATGCCTTGACAAGACTAGCCTACTTAGGGTAGGTGTGCATGCCATTAAACATTATGCACGCATGAACATGTTATATGTAGATTTCGTTTAGGATTTGGCTATGGGTCAGTTGTCAATTCACCCCATAATTCATGCTTTTTAGCTTCCAAATTTGAATTAGATAATGGCGCTCAATCAAATTCGAATTTTGATTTTTTAAATCCATCCTTCCCTATTTATTTTGAATTTCTATACCCGTCCCTGCCCTATTTTATTTTATTAGAAATTTGATGAGCAAATACTAGGTGCTGCTCGAGCCTGTTTATCATTCTCGCCCTCTCTCTTCACTATCTAGGTTTGGGTGGGCGTTCACCATTACGACTAAGCAATGACTTGTTTCTAAACAAGGCACCTTGGGCCAATGGAGTTATGCAGAGACGTGGCTGGGGCGGGAGGTTGGCTGCCCAGAGCCTTCCGGGAAGTAGCAATGTGATAAACATTTGGAGGTGTGGCCATGAAGGCTCTCTTAGTTTCTGGGTAGAGAGAAAATTTGGTATTAAGCATTAGGATTCCAATACTGTAGATTTATGTTCTTTAAACTGCAGAGTTGTTCCTACAATGACCTCTCAGAGGAGGTCTGCACATGATCAACAGGGTTAAAATGATGTTGTATTCTCGTTTATGGCAATGCTTTTTTTAATGTGTAGTCAGTTGGCCTCATTATCTTACCGTTCCAGAACAAAATTTCAAATGCTATGCCATTTCATTATCCTCTATTGTCTTACTTGCATATAGTACCATATATAATTACAATTTCAGCCTTGGATTTCTTTTCTGTTAGTGGGATTATTATATTTAACAGGAAATGCATTCCAGAAGAAATTAAATGAAATTCAAGAAGCTAGAAATTGATGCTTTTGATGTTGATGTATAGTTTTTTAAATTTGTTTAAACATTAAAGTTAAAATTTAATGATAATCAATGAATTAGGCTCGTCAGATTGACAAATTGACTTGTAATTTCATTAAAATTTTAATGGAAATGTATATTTATTTGAATGTATATTTTTTTAATTGGGTGATAATGTTGGGTAAGATTGTAAATTCTTTAAATGTGTTATTTCTGTTTTTTGAAAATGTTTTTAAATGTATGAATAAATTTTGGTTAAGGAAAACAAAATTGTACATTCATATTTTATAAATTGTATAATTCAAATTACAATTGCAATAAATCTTTATGAAAATTTGGATAAATATAAAATTAAAAATAAAAATGTGCATAGTTAAACTACATTTATTTCATAAAATATAAATGAAATATACTAAATAATATATAAAAAAAATAGAAAAGTCAATATTGGAAGTAATGCTTCCAAGACTTTCAAGTTGTTATAGATTATCATCATCAGTCCCTATGCATCAATCAAGAAGTAATTATTTCCCTATGTGTATGAGTTATCTATGAACCATAGATCCACCTTCTTAAGATCTTATTATCTAGAAGTTGGTGATCAACAACTATATATGTAATATGTTATGTGTTCAATAATATATTGTGTGATTTGGGTTGTGTGAAATTCTTTGTGCTCTCTCAATTTTTGTAACATGTTATCAGAGCCTATTCTAGCTTGACTCCTTCAAGGGAGGGCCAGGAAGATGTGAGAGTCATAATAGTTGATTTTTTTTAAAGAAATAGAATAAGGTAGAAGATTTGATTGCCTTTATTTTTAGTTTTAGTAGAATAAATTATTCTTTTGTGAGGGATTGTCAAGGAGCACTGTTTTGGAAAAAACAATGGTCATTTCTCCATAGCTACAAGTTTAATACCAAGAGGATTCAGGCCTCATTGCTAAAGCTCAAGGTGGCTATATGAATGATTGTGACTCGCAAATACTGTCATGATTCTTTAGCCTCGAGCTTGAAGAAGAAGAATCCACTGGTTTGGTGTGTGTTTACTGTGTGAAATTTGCATGCGTGTCCAGAAAAGCTTGACGACTTGCGTACAATTTTATGAGGATTTTCGGCACCAACCAACATCCAGCGTCTAAGAGTTGAAATGGTTCTGCAGACCAGAGTACTGTCATGATTTGGGCAAATAAACATCTACGTCTGTGTGAGGAGCCCGCACGTGTACCTACAGATGATCCCTACAAACGATCTATCCGGTCGTGTCCCTGTAGACAATCTATCCTATCGAGCAGTCCTGTCGAGCGATTGCTGAGCCAAAGGATGTTTTGAAAGTCATCGAAGTGACCACTGCTTAGGATATATCTGCTCGATTTGTCGATGTGGGATATTTCACCCACAGATCCTCATGGTGGGATGTTACAGAACCAATTCATTATGTCTTTGATGACGGCGATCTCAAATCTATAACGACCATCCTGTCATCACTATTGTTCGACCCAGAGATTAGAGGCGAAGTAAGAAGATCTGGAAGTCGTGTCATAAGTTGCTGCAGTGGGCAGCGAATTGGTTCTTTCACACGTGGATCTACAGGAGAAGGAACTGGCAACTGAGAATGTATAGTAAGCAGACGCTCCATGGATTTGTGAGAGAAACCAAGTGCAAATCTACACAAAATCTCTGATATCAATTAGTAGATATCAAAATTGTTGTAGCCAGCTAAAGAAAGGAATCTAGATCTATTGTGAGAAAGTCATAGACATTTCTTTTCTAAAGAAATCGCATTTATGCTAGGATTCAAGAAGAAGAAGGTGAAATCCTGGTTCCTGTACCTGAGATCTCATTTGCAGAAGTTATTTAATATACTACTGGTTTTTTTGTTTAGGTTCGAGATAGTCAATCGATTACTAGACATCATGATGTGTCGTTGTGCATTCAGTTTTTTCTCTTGTTTCAGCGGTTTCTCTTGTCGTTCACCTCATTCTCTATGAGAATGGCTTTTCATTTGATCATTCATCGAGTTACTATGGTGGTGAATTATATGTGTTAACAGTGACTGTTTATTGTTTTAGAATGGAGTCATATGTGTAAATTTTATTCCATTTATGAAGGAAGGTGTGTCACACTACTAGATTTTTGAGATGATCAGATATGCAGAACCACAAAGAACAAGACAATTATTCAACAAAATAATGTGACTAGTCGTGCTCGGGGAGCATTAGACACATGTAATTCTTAATAAGGTCAAGTTGATATGACCCGTCGTGCTCAGAGAGCGTCAGTACAGGTTATTTATACAAGGTCAAGTTGTAGAATTGTCTACTAAAGGCATTCTTATCCAGGATGTTACCCTAGATAAATGGTGAAGGCCACAAAGGGTTGTGGATTCAACATATGGTGGCACTTCCATAGGGTGGTTTAGTATCGAGACTGACCCATTGCACTCTGGGAGGTTGAGAAGTGTCAATTCTGCAAAGCACATAAACTATGGTTTGAAGTGGTTATGTCTTAAATGGATCAAATAGGAAGCTCTAAAGTGTGGTGAAGAAAAGAGCAGAAACCATGAGATTTCATAGTGGTTATGAGTGCTAGTGATGACCATATCAAACAAATTTGACAAAGATTCATTCATTGTTGTAATGTGTAGCTTCTGGTTTTGTCATATAAGCATTAAAGGAGGGTATTGGAAGTAATGCTTCCATGAATTCCAAGTTGTCATAGGTTATCATCATGAGTCCCCTAACGTCAATCTAGAAGTAGTTATTTCTCTATGTGTGTGAGTTGTCTATGAACCATAGATCCACCTTCTTAGGATCTTATCATCTAGAAGTTGGTGATCAACAACAATATATGTAGTATGTTATGTGCTCAAGAATATAGTATGTGATTTATGTTGTGCGAAAATTTTTGTGCTCTCTCAATTTTTCTAATAGACAATAATTAAAATATATTTATTTGACTGACTGCCATAAAATGAATTTGAAATATTTTTAAGGCCTTCAAACTTTATAAGTTACAAACTTTAAATTTAAAATTTTAAGAAAGCCTTATGAAATTTAGATAAAATTGATGAGAAATATATAAAAAAAGAAGAAAGTCTATATTACATTTAAGTTTTTATATATATATATATATATATATATATATATATATATCTGTGTGTGTGGTGGGGTGTGGGGTGGGGGATGTCTTTATATATATATATGGAAAATCTATTATAACTTAGTTATCAAACCAGAAGTGGGGGATTGCTATCTGCCAATGCAAGATGAATCATCGCTATTACTCAATGAAATCCATAATATAATCTAACTATTAATTTTTTTTAATCATATTTTATATGACATTAAATTTTAAGTCAATCTATTAAACAAATGTTTATTATATTTTATTTAATATTAAATTTTATGTGGCATGGATTTCTTCGAATAATAGTGATGAGTCACTTTGGATTGGAGAATAGCAATCCCCCACTTTTGGTTTGATAACTAAGTTATAATATATTTTCCACACACACACACACACATGAACTTAAATGTAATATAGAATTTCTTCTTTTTTGATATATTTCTCATCAATTTTATCTAAATTTCACAAGGCTTTCCTGAAATTGTAAATTTGAAGTTTGTAATTTGTAAAGTTTGAAGGCCTTAAAAATATTCCAGATGCATTTTATGTCAATCTATCAAATAAATATATTCTAATTATTGACTGTTAGAAAAATTGAGAGAGCACAAAGATTTTCACAAAACACAAATCACACACTATATTATTGAGCGCATAACATATTACATATATAGTTGTTGATCACCAACTTCTAGATGATAAGATCATAAGAAGGTGAATCTGTGGCTCATAGAAAACGCACACACATAGGGAAATAACTACTTCTAGATTGACACTTAAGGACTCATGATGATAACCTATGACAACTTGGAAGTCATGGAAACATTACTTCCAATACCCTCCATTAATGCTTACATGACAAAATTAGAAGGTAAACATTACAACAATGAATGAATCTTTGTCAAATTTGTCTTATATGGACATCACTAGCACTCATATCCACTTTGAAATCTCATGGTTTCTGATCTTTTCTTCACCACACTTTCGAGCTTCCCACTTGATTCACTTAAGACATAATCGCTTTAGACCATCGTTAACGTGCTTTGCAGAATTGACGCTTCTCAACCTCCCAAAGCTCAATGGGTCAGTGTCGATACTAAACCATCCTATGGAAGTGCCACCATTATTTGAATCCATGGCCCTCCACAGCCTTCAATAGCTATCTAGGATAACATTATGGATATAGAATGTCTTCAATAGAGAATTCTACTACTTTACCTTGTATAAATTATCTTTACTGATGCTCCTGAAGCACGGGGGGTCACACCAACTTGACCTTATTAAGAAATACATGTGACCAATGCTCTCGGAGCACGATGAGTCGCATTAGTTTGTTGAATAATTGTCCTGTTCTTTGTGATTTTGATTATTTGATCATCTCATAAGTCTAGTAGTGTGGGACACCTCCCTTCATAAATGAAATAAAATTTACACATATGATTCCATTCTAAAACAATAAACATTCACTACTAACACATATCACCATCATTCTAACTCCATGAATGATCAAATGAAAAGCCATGCTAATAGAGAATGAGATGAAGAACAAGATCAACCACTGAAACAAGAGAAAAAACATTAAATACACAACGACACATCATGATGTCTAGTAATCGATTGACTATCTAGAACCTAAACAAAAAAACTAGTAATATATTAACCTCCGCAAATGAGATCTCATGTACAGGAACCAGGATTTCATCTTCTTGTTCTTGAATCCTGGCATAAACGTGATTTCTTTAGAAAACAAATGTATATGACCTTCTCACAGTAGATCTAGATTCCTTCCTTTAGCTGGCTGCAACAATTTTGATATCTACTGATTGAGATCGAAGATTTTGTGTAGAACTACACTTGGTTTCTCTAACAAATCCATCGAGCCTATGCTTACTATATTTTCTTAGTTACCGTTGCCTTTTCCTGTAGATCCACACATGAAAGCACCAATTTGTCGCCCACTACAACAACTTCTGAAACGACCTCGAGATCTTCTGACTTGGCCTCCAGATCTCCGGTTCGAACAATAACAATGACAGGAAGATAGTTATAGATTTGAGAACATCGTCATCAAATACATGAGGAATTGCTTCTATAACATCCCACCGTGAGGATCTGTGTAGAAAATCTCCGACATTGAAGAATCACATAGATATATCCGAAGCAGTGGTTACTTCCACGACTTTCACACCATCCTTTGGCTTAGCAATTGTTATGCAACCAATTCACAAAATAGAAGAAAATATAGATCAACGACTTCAAAATCAGCGTCTTCAAGGGGGAAACCTCCTTTACAATACCCAAATGAACAATTCTTGGATGATTCAAATGAAAAAAACTCCTTTCTATATATAGGATTCTAAGGGGTCACAATATAATCAAAGTCGACATAACAATAATAATGTAAGGGCACAACAATAACAATAGTGGGCTTCTATGTGGCACAACAATAACAATAAGGGGGCTACACTAATAACAATGAGGGAATACACTGGTATTATAGGGACCTAACATGCCCCTCTCCTTCAAAAAAAGTGTTGTCCGCAATGCTTGAATAGTTCTGGATGCTTCTGTATAAAATTCTCATCCTCCTATATGGAATCTTCTGTGGGTAAGTACTTCCACTTGATCATATACCCTAAAATTGATCAATTTTATAGCTATCGAGTTCTTTTTTTGTGACTGCTTTAGGTTCCAATATGGTTTTTCCTTCCTCATCAAGTTCTGGAAATATTGTCACCTATAACCTTCTTTAAGCATGAAACATTGAAAACTGGGTGCACTCGGGAAGATGTAGGAAGATCTAATTTGTATGTCATAGTATCAATCTTTTGCAACACCTTGTAAGGACCATAATAATTTATTATCCTTGTTAGATTGCTTTAGAGACATTTGTTTGTATGGTTGTAGCTGTAAAAATACCCGGTCTCCTACATCAAAACTTATTTTGTTGCGATGCTGATCAGCCTCTTATTTCATTCTATTCTACGCCAAAGTGAGGTTATGCTTTAAGAGTTGGAGAAATTTTTGTTGATGCTTGATGTGATCTTCCACTACTTGAACCTTATATTTTTCTTGTAAAGATGATGTGATGGACGGTGGATGATATCCATAAAGTACCATAAATTTGGTCATTTTTGCTGGAGTATGGAAGGAAGTGTTATACCACCATTAACTAGAGGTAACCACTTGACCCATTGTGTATTTTTATAATATAAAAAGCAACGAAGATATCATCCCAAACATTTTTTCACTATCTGAGTTTTTCCATCTGACTGAGGATGATAAGAGGAGCTATGAGCTAATTGACTACCCAGACAAGAAGATAATTTCGTCCAAAATTTTTGAGTGAAAATAGGATCTTTGTCACTTACAATAATCTTTGGGTTTTTATGTATCTTTTGAGTTGTTTCCATAAATGCAATAGAAACTTTACTAGCTTTAAATGGATGAGATAATGCACAAAAGTGTGCATACTTGGTAAGTCTATCAACTACCACCATGATAACACTCTTTCCTTTGGAATTGGGTAAACTTGTGATAAAATCCATTGAAACCTCCTCCCAACATTGACTTGGAATGGATAAAGTTTGTAACAGACACGGGGTCTTAATTGTCTCAACTTTATTTTGTTGGCAAACCAAACATTTCACCACAAACTTTTGAATATCAGATTTAAGGCCATCGCAAAAAAAATCCTTCTTAACCCTGTGGTATGTTTTAAAAAATCCTGAGTGCCCTCCTAAAGGAGAGGTGTGCAATTCCCAAAGAATCTTTTATTTGAGTTGGGAATTCTTACAAAGGTACAAGTGATCTTTGTACCATAATGAATCATTATTCCAGCGAAATGTCTCAAATGTAGTAGGATCTTGCTGCAAGTTTTGAATGAGTGCCCACACTTCTTTGTTATTCTTCCATTCATCCCTTTCTTTAGTTATCCAATCTAGTTGGATAATAGAAATGGCACAAAGAAATGCTTCCACGTCCTCATCCTTTCTTGAGAGTGCTTTTGCAACAACATTTTTCTTCCCTTTTTGTAGATAACTTCAAAGTCATAACTCAACATCTTTTGACCCATTTTTTCTACTCTTCTAAAGCTAATCTTTGTTCTAAAAAGTATTTAAAACTATCATTATTTGTTTTTACCTTGAAGTTCCTTCCCATTAGGTAAGGTCACCATTTATTAAGTGTATGTAGTATTGCCAACATTTCCTTCTCATAAATAGCTTTGTGTAAATACTTTCCTTTGATTGGATGAATTTCAAAAGCAATGGGTCTTCCTTCTTGCATTAAAGCATTACCAATTCCATTTCCTAACACATTACATTCGACAATGAAAGCTTATGTGAAGTCTAGCGTATCTAAGACCAGTGCTTGGCACATTGCCTCTTTAAGATGCTCAAAGGCCTTAGTTTCTTATGGACTCCAAGAAAATGCATCTTTGTTCAGTAATGTTGTTAGAGTTGCTTCTATTCTCCCATAATTCTTAACAAACTTGTGATAATACCCTATCAATCTGAGAAATTAACACAGATGCTCTATGGATGTGAGTATTTTCCATTCCTTAACGACTTTAATTTTGTTAGGGTCTACCTTAACGCCCTCATGAGATACAATATGACCCAGATATTCCACCTCCTGTACTCCAAAGAAACATTTTAAGGTCCTTGCATATAATTGTTTCTCCTCCAATAGCTTAAGCACCCTATCAACATGTTGTTACACAGTAATTTGTCATTGTCTTCACTCCAGTCTTCCTACTGTGTCATGTGTCCAAGTCATACATGCTCATATTAGACAAATTCCCTCTGATGTTTCCAAATGACCCACTTTTCCAAAGGTTTCTACCTCTTCGCGTCTGTTGGCTTAATAAACACGCTGAAGGGCGCTCCAAAACAGCCCAGAAGGGCTACCATCGTGGAAGTACACCTGATTTCCGTGATGGTTCTATTTTATGTTCCAGCGCGATTATCGCTTGTAACATTTGGAAATGACTGGACTAGCTATGTTATTCAATAGCGATGTTAGTGTGGAAGACTAGTTATGTGCCCACGATGATCCAGATTGGGCAAATTTGTTCCAACAGTCGGGCTTCCAGATGACTCCAGACCTGGTTCTTAACATAGTTTGTGTTGCCCTCCTTTCTCTGCCCTTGTTGTTCCATCAGTTGTGCTACCTTCCTTGGAGATAAGCTCACTCTTCCACCTTTCATGGAGACTCCTCCTGTTTAAACTCTCACCATTTCTATGTGCTGCTAGTTTTTGGATAGTTTTTGGAATGGTTGTTGATAGTTGGCTAGTGGAGTAGTGCTGCTAGTGTTTGTGAGTTTGCTAGATAGCTAGCGTGAGTGTGACAAGTGTGGGATTTTTGATAGTTTGAGGAAGCTTGTGAAGTGCCCTTAATCTTGTGTAAAACTTGTGAGTGAGAAATACTTGTGTATTGGGAGATCCATCTTCAAAGAGTGAATGCTTGAGGAACATGCTGGCTGGATCCCTCTGAGAAGGCTTGTGACATCAAGACTTTGGTTGTAAGCTTACTCTTATTTCATAATTAATGCAATCAATGATGTTTTCCTATGTCTTGTATGTAATGTACTTGATAGCTCCTGACTTCTTGACTTTGTGAGTAAATAGATCATTGTTGTTCCGGTTACGTGCTCTGTTGTATTTCCTTTGCATTGTTTCAAGTTGATTGCTCATTAGGAGAAGGAAGAGGAAGCTGGACCAGCGCAACAGAACTCCATCGACCACCAGTTAAGGTAGGCCTCCAACTATGACTGTTTAAGGAAAACTATTGTTGATCTGTCCTTGTTTGTGACTAGACCCACTCTAGGGCTAGAGGGGTTGCCTCTGTCCGCAGAGGGAACACTTTCCTACATCACAAATTGGCGACTCCACTGGGGATCGAACCTAGTGGGGTCTCCCAACATATACTCGACAGTAGTTGGGAGCACAAGTCCGTGCTGGACCACTATTGAGTCACAGAATGAGGAATCACCCAACCTTGAGTGGAAACAAAAGTGACTAGGTTTAACGACGTCGGAGCACGTCTCTAGACTAGACCTCTAAATAATGAGCGTTATGTTCCAATGCATTGTTAGGTTCATTCAGTTCATTTTAAAGGTTGATCTTGAATTATGTTTCAGTTTTCAGGCCTTACCGTATGTATACAACAAATCCTAGGATGCAGCTAGAATGAATGAAAGATCATGTTTCTTCAATGAACACTTACCTGTGGGAGGGTAGAGAGATCATTCCCGAACCAAGACAAACGAATGCAAACACTAAGAAACACAATGCATCAATACGCTAATCTCAAGATGCATCGATACTACTAATGAAAGATTTAAAATTTGCTTTCCAATTTCTCAAACATGAAAATTCGTAATGCAAATGTACTTTCACTTTCGTATGCTAAATGAATGCAAACTTTTGATTTTCTTTTTGTAAACAAGCAAGTGTGAATTGATTGATCCAAACAATTGTGATCTATGCTTGGTAGCGAAGAAATCAAATCAACATAAAAAATTGGTTCAATAATCGACACTAAAAATCAACCAGCAAGAAAACAAGCAGTGAAAAAGCCTCAAGAAAATCAACAAGATGGTTGTGGATGAACCTTGAACAGACAAGTAACCCAAGCAAATGGTTTCTCGATGAAAATTCTAAAGGGCTAGGTCACATGGTATAAAAAAAACAAGACTCACTCAAATGAAATCAAAGAGACAATACCCTAACCAAAAGCATTTAAAACAAGCTAATGAGAGACAAGAAACAACAGGGGATAAACAAGATGAATGAATTCAAGAGGTAAAGTCATAAAAACAACTTTACAGGAATCATCGCAAGTGCTACATTGAAAACTAGAGATGTCATCGCTAAATGAGATACCATCGCTAGTGATGGACAGACAACTAGAGATGTCATCGCTAAATGAGATACCATCGCTAGTGATGGACAGACAACTAGAAATGTCAGTGCAAGTTTTACATCATTATGTTGGGGGCATGCGAACTTATAACAAGCATAGTTTTTCATTTCAAGCTTGTGTAAACATGAAACCGAATCCAAGTAGAGTTCTCCATGGTTCAAGCTTGTGTAAAAATGAACCCGTACCTGATTTACACCTTGTGATTGCCGTTTTTATCCGCTAAATTCTGCTAGATGAACCTTGTTTGTTTCATTCCATTGCCTCCATCTCTTTGGACGATCATATGCTTTCACTTGGTTGTTTTTCCTTTCCTGAGGGACCACAGTGATGAGTGGTTTTATTAGCCAGCCTATTGACCATTACATGTTTTAAGTAGTTCGACCATTACTGAAACCGGTTGCTACCCTTTATACCACTCGTTCCTCTAGGACGAGTCACCTTTAAGCTCTTTTTTGACTCGTAAAAGATGATAATATTGCCGAGTTGTTCCTCTTGACTCGTTAAAAGTAATAAGTGACGGTCGCCTTTAAGCTCTTTCTCGACCGTGTAAAATTGAAAAGATTGTCGAGTTTTTGTCGTTTCAGGCTCGTTATCAGTTACGAAGCGACATGATTCCGACCGCTTTTCTACTTTTTCAGGTAGAAGTCACTACTTACGAAAAGTACTCCTCGATTGTAATGGTCGGGCGGTTCTTTCGAGTATCGTTTTATACTTTTTCGGGCTCGACAGACACAAATCTATGAAAGAGGACCCCCCTGGAGTTTTCTTTTCCGTGCCTTTTTCAAACTCTCGAAATATGAAAAAGACTCCGAGTTTTACCTATGTCGGACTCATTAAACATTGACGACATTGGACTCGTTACCATGATGAGACTCGAGCTTCTCCTTCCTAGGGCTCATTAAATTATTACTAGGTTGGACTCAACAACAGGTTTATCATTGATTTTCTATGGCAGCTAGTCACTCTTGAACATTGACACTTCTGCTTCTTGTCGGGTTAGGATATCCACACATCGTCATTTGGCCTTCCGCGGGTTTGGGTTATCATTCTAGCCTCATTCCATCTGACTCATGCCATCCCCATCGAGCCTCTGATCCCTTGGTGCCTGAATGCTGCCACCCCCCCTCCGGAGTCGTGTCGCCGACATGTTCAAGAGTATAATCCTTCTGCAGCTTACACCCTCGTCTTCTCATCTGATACTCTGTTTCGACATCTACCACTTTTTCCTTGTCTCATGTCATCGATGGGGGAAACATTATGGCCCTCCTGCGATGGGTCGTCTCCTGTCGACATTAGCTCATAATCCAGGAGATTGATCTAGAGATCCCCTTTGGTACCTTAGAGCTTGCATGCCTCAATGGCAAGTTCTTCGCACCTGACGGTCGACTTTCATCTTTGGTCGTCGATTGGGTGATTCCACGAGTGTTCGACTTCAGCTCCTTTTTTGCACTTTGTGGATTGTGCTAGACAGTACCTTGAGAGCTATTGGCATTATTGGTGGTTTCTCTCACGCTTTTTAATGGTTTTCATCATTGACCGGTAATCAAGCGATTTTGTATCATGCTCGACCTCAGCACATCTATTTGCATGTTAGAATCTATACTATGATTGGATGGGTTCAAGACCCCGAACTCGGATTACATCTTTTCGGGCTACGTGGATTGGTTTATGATTACATGACTCATTGATGGATGGTTGCGACCATACCTGAGTCTTCATGGTTGGCTGCGACCATACCTTTATCATCATCATGGTCTCATTAGCTGGATGGCTGCGTCCATACCATAGACCTATTTTGTATGTCTTTTGGATGGCTGTGCCCATGCCTAGACTACATGTACTTCATTATCAGAGATATCAGTTGTACTTGTTTGCAGGTTCTTCCATATGGTGTTCCAGCTCAGTCAGTTTCGTAAAGCATTTCACCCCTCCCTCTCTCTTGAGCTTCATACTTTAGGGGGCATTTGTTACACAGTAATTTGACATTGTTTTCACTCCAGTCTTCCTACTGTGTCATGTGTCCAAGTCATACATGCCCATATTAGACAAATGCTCTCTGATGTTGCCAAATGACCCACTTTTCCAAAGGTTTCTGCCTCATCGCGTCTATTGGCTTAATAAACGCGCTGAAGGGTACTCCAAAATAGCCTAGAAGCGCTGCCATCGCGGAAGTACACCTAATTCCCGTGATGGTTCGATTTTATGTGCCAGCGCAACTGTCGCTTGTAATCTTCAGCGATGACTAGACTAGCTATGTTATTCAATAGCGATGTTAGCGCGGAAGACCAGTTATGTGCCCGCGATGATCCAAATTGGGTGAATTTGTTCCAATAGTCGGCCTTCCAGATGACTCCAGACCTGGTTGTTGGCATAGTTTGTGTCGCCCTCCTTTCTCTCGCGTGGTTGTTCCATCATTTGTGCTACCTTCTTTGGAGATAAGCTCACTCTTCCACCTTTCATGGAGACTCCTTCTCCTATTTAAACTCTCACCATTGCTATGTGCTGCTAGTTTTTAGATAGTTTTTGGAATGGTTGCTGATAGTTGGCTATTGGAGTAGTGCTGTTAGTGTTTGTGAGTTTGCTAGATAGCTGGTGTGAGTGTGACAAGTGTGGGATTGTTGATAGTTTGAGGAAGGTTGTGAAGTGCCCTTAATCTTGTGTAAAACTTGTGAGTGAGAGAGACTTGTGTATTGGGAGATCCATCTTCAAAGAGTGAATGCTTGAGGAACACGCTGGTTGGATCCCTCTGAGAAGGCTTGTGACGTCAAGACTTTGGTTGTAAGCTTACTCTTATTTCATAATTAATGCAATCAATGATGTTTTCCTATGTCTTGTATGTAATGTACTTGATAGCTCATGACTTCTTGACTTTGTGAGTAAATAGATCATTGTTGTTCCGGTTACGCGCTTTGTTGTATTTCCTTTGCATTGTTTCAGGTTGATTGCTCATTAGGAGAAGGAAGTGGAAGTTGGAGTAGCGCAACGGAACTCCATCGACCACCGGTTGAGGTAGGCCTCTAACTATGACTATTTAAGGAAAGCTATTCTTGATCTGTCCTTGTTTGTGACTAGACCAACTCTAGGACTAGAGGGGTTGCCTCTGTCCGTAGAGGGAACACTTTCCTACATCACACATGTTGAACATGATCCTTCCAATAATTATTGTATATTAGTATATCATCAAAAACTACTAACTCAAATTTTCTGAGGGCTTGAAAATGGAATTAATCAAATCTTGAAATGTAGAAGGTGCATTGGTAAGGCCAAAAGGCATGACCAAAAATTCATAATGACCCTCATGAGTTCTAAATATTGTTTTTGGAATGTCTCCAGTCTTCATTCTTATTTGATGACATCTTGAACGAAGATCCAACTAGGTGAAGTAAATTTCTCCATGTAATTCATTCAATAATTCATCAATGATAGGAATGGGAAATTTATCTTTAATAGTGAGCTTGTTGAGCTCCTTATAATGCAGAAACATGCACCATGATTCATGCTTCTTACACACTAATACCACTGGAGTAGAGAAAGAACTTTGACTAGGTTGAATTATAGCAGCCTCTAGCATTTCTACAACCATACGTTCAATTTCACTCTTTTGGGCATAGGGACATCTGTAAGGCCTGATGTTTGGAGGAATAATTCCTGGAATCAAATGAATAGCATGATCATGATCATAAATAGGTGGGAGGCCTTTGGGAGTCTCAAATAACTTGGAATGATTGTCCAAGACTTTTTGGAGGTCTGGAGAAATAGATGATTTCGATGTTTGAGCCTCAAGTGAACATAATTGTGCAATTATGCCTCATTGATATTTATTTAGAATATTTTTCATGCTATTAGAGTTGACTATCTTTCCTAGCTTTCTTGTGATACCCCTTAATTCAAATTCCTTTCCTTCTTAAAAATATTTCAAGAAAAGTTCTTTAAAACTAAAAGCTATCGTACCCAAAGATTGTAACCATTGGACTCCTAGTACAACATCAACACCACCAATTGGAATGGAAAGAATTGGAGTATTCAATACATATTCTCCCATGGATAGATTGATATTATGGCACTTTCCTGAGAAATTTATGGTTCCTCCATTTGCAACCATCACTTGACACCCTGGTGCTAGATATAGGAAGAAATTTAATTCCTTGGCTATCTTACAATGAACAAAATTATGGGTACTACCCGTATCAATAAACACTATTACCCTTTTCTTCTTGATATGTCCTTCTCTCTTGAGAGTTTGAGGAGTGGAAATTCCTGCCAATGCATTACAAGATATGGTCAGATTCATTTCTTCTTTCTTCAGGGTTGGTTCCTGGTGTATATCTTCTTCTTTTGACATTTCTTGTTCCTTTTCTTCCTCCTCTTCACAATCGATATAAAATAATTTCTTCTCAACACACTTATGACGTTTAGTGTACTTTTTATCACAACCGTATCAAAACCCTTTTGTTCTTTTTCTTCCAATTGGTGTGGTGTCAACCTTGTAGGTTGTGGAAGGCTAGGAGCAACCACACTTCCATCTTTATTGTTATGAGTGTTAGAATTCCTTGTTTCCATAATTTTGCTTTCAATTTTTCTTGTGAACCTGAATTCCTTCTCCAATGAATCACATTCCAAAAGGCGAACCTCATGTTGAATGTTATCATTTAGAGTCCGTATGAGTACATCAATCCTATGCTCCTCTGGAATCTCAATTACCCTTATATTCAACTTTTGGAAGTCCTCAATGTGCTCCACTATTTAACCCTTTTGTTTGAGATTTATCAATTTGTTAAATAATGTGTTTCTCTTTGTATCCTCATAATGTACTATCATTTCCTCCATAAAAATTGACCAAGTGACAATTTGTTTATGAGATAAAAGCCACTGATACCATACAAACTGATTGGGTTCTAAATATAAAATTGCAATGCATACCTTTTGTGTGTTTTGCACATTATGGAGATCAAAATATTGCTCCATCTATAGTATCCATGTTACGAGATCCTTGACATCAACCTTCCTCATATCGATATTTGGAATATGGTGGATCTTCAATCCAATATTAGAGTCTATGAAATCATGATTAACATCTCTTTTCTTCTCATGGTGAGTTTCCTCTACTATCTTTTTGCCACTAGGAAACATTTCATGTAGCAACTTTGCCAAACCTCCCATGTCTTTCTTCAAATATTCAATGTTTCCTTTTTATTCATTGATTTCATTCTTCAAGCCATCAATCTTAGCTTCCATGCCATTCTTCAAACCATCCATCTTTGCTTCTGTTACTTTTTGTGAGAGTGAAATTTGTTGCACCTAGTCTCGTAATTTTTGATATATCATGTTGCATTTCTTCCTCTTCTTCATGAGTCATAGAAGAGCTTTCAGGTTTCTTATTACGTGTTTCCATTTTATTTCTCCAGGGTATCAATTAATGATAATTATCCTTCACTATTCCCTTTTAATCACTTCAAACTAATTTTTCAAAGAAAATGTATGCAAATTTTAAAAAGGACTACACACCTTTTAATTTTTTTGTTTTTCTTTGTAGGAACTCTATGATGTATCTTGGAAATTTCGAATCTCCAACGTCTAAAATTTCATCTTTTCATAGAATACTAAGTCGTCTTTCCAACCCAACAAGTCTAATCAAGATTAGATTTTTCAAGAAAGAGTTATACCCAATCTCCCAAAATGACTTAACTTGATTATACACTAGTTTCATAGAGCGAACTTGTATGAAGTGCCACGTGTCACTGTTTCCACCTTCGGCCCTGAAAATGATACCCAACAAACCAAATTCTTTCCTCTTTCTATATATTTTTACAAAATTTGAATCCGATGCTCAAAGAGAAAGTTATGATGAGTTTCCCAAGGTCACCTATTTGGGATGGAATTCGGGAGCCTGCAAAATGACTAACTTCCTCGGTTCATATCTCCGAGGATTTTGTGAGAAGGAGTTTTAAATTAGGACACAAAGTGTTGGCATTATGGTTCAAGTGTTGTCCTTGATGGCAACTCACTCAGTGGATGGTACAGGTGCTCAAAGGTTAGTACAGGTGATGGCAACTTAATCAGAAGACAGATCTCAGTACAGCATGGCAAGAAAGCTCATACACGCTGTTTCGTTAAGCCCAAGTCACGTGTACACGCAAGTTCGATTCAGAAAAAGCGCGTGTATGTGAAAAGGTTCCTTTGGTTCATGGTGGTTAGACCTTGGAAGTTGTGCCTATGATTTCGGACCATTATGTCTCGACGGGCGTGTCGATCCCTAGTTTTAAAGTTGATGGTATTGTGTTACTATGGTTTTGGCTCTTGGTATTGAGAAAGGCCTAAGGCTATATAAGGAGAAGAAGATCATTAGGCAAAGATCATCTTTCGACAAGGCATGAATATCTAAGAGAGAAAGAGATCTGATATGCAGGTTCTGAGTTGGTTGATCTGAGCTAAGGAGAGATCTCATCGGTTGATGGAGAACTAGATCTAAGGAGAGATCGGGATCAAATGGTTTGAAATGCACTATCATGTTATGGTTGATTATGCGTATTTCTAGATCTGCATATTGTCGCAATGTTACGTTCTGAGTCTAACTAATATCTGGTACAGCTGCAAGTTGAGAAAGTTTATTTTTAGATCTGTACGCAGGTTGGCTTCGGTAAAAGCGCGTGTATACGCGGTTTCTGCTCATTAAAGTAGCGTATATCTTTTGAAGCTTGATTTGGGTTTACAGTGGGATCTGACTGTTATTACAGAGTTCTGTAGTCTGCTCTGTGTTCTGGTAACTGGTGATTGACAGGGTTCAGTGGTTCAGTGATTCAAAGTTGGTTGTTTTATGCTTCAATGATCTGTTGTGAAAATTGAATGAATTGTGTCTTCAGATTGTAATGTTGTGCTTCAGGAATATCCAAGTCTGAAAATGTATGAAAAGTGATACCTGGAAGAAGGAAGATTGTAGGTCAGCACCTACGTACTAGTATCTTGGCTAGTACAAAAGCAAAAGGGGGTTGGAGCTCCCTTCCAAGGAAGTTTGGAGAACGAGAGAAGGTTGAAGCCTTCTGCAGGTTGTAGCCTGCGTACTGGTATAAGGCTGCACCAGTACAAAAGATTGTAAACTGAAGTTTCATATTAAGAAAGATAGAGACAACTTGCAGCAGGTGGTTTTCACCCACATTGGGTTTCCACCTTATATCTTGGTGTTCATGTGTGTGGCTTTTTATCTGTTCTGTTATACTGCACATGTTTACTGTTAATATGATGAATAATGTCCTGATGCACTCAATTGAAGAATAAGCCAACTAAATTGTGAGTTTTCTGCTTATACGCTGTTTTACTTCGTCACAGTAGCGTGTACACGCTGGTTCACTTAACTGAAGTAGCGTATATGTTTTGGGCATTTGAAAAGTTTGATTAATCTGATAATACTGATTCACCCCCCTCTCAGTATTATTTCCAACAATTGGTATCAGAGCAGGTCCTTCAGAGAAGCTTGATCGCTTGAAGGAAGATCATTCATCATGAGCAACTACGAGAAAGAAGCATCAATCAGGCCACCGGTTTTTGATGGAACAAATTTCAATTATTGGAAGGTAAGAGTTACTGCATATCTTCAATCTCTTGGTACAGAAGTTTGGGACATTGTAGAAAAAGGCTATGCTTTTCCTTCAGCTACTCCTACAGATCCAGATGAAAAAAAGGCATATGAAACAAATGCAAAAGAAGTCGCTACCCTATTAGGAAGTATATCTCAAACAGAATTCATGAAGGTCATGCACTTCAAATCAGCAAAAGAAATATGGGACAAAATGATCACTAGCTATGAAGGAGATGAACAGGTAAAGGAAGCTAAACTTCAAACACTCAGGATTCAATATGAGACTCTCAGGATGTATAATGATGAAAGTGTGGCTAATTATTTTCTCCGGGTAGATGAGATTGTTAATTGTATGAAAAACTTGGGTGAAGAAATAAGAGAAACTATAGTAGTTCAAAAGGTTCTAAGATCTTTATCCCTCAAGTTTGAATCTAAAGTATCTGCAATAGAAGAAAAAGAAAATCTCCGTGTTCTCACTATGTCTCAGCTACATGGAATTCTAACCGCTTATGAAATGAGAAAGGGAGGTCCATCTGACAGAAGGGAAGCTGCTTTTAAGGCATCAGGAAAAGAAGATTACTATGAAGCAAGCCATGTTCCAGAAGAAGAGGAAGAAGAATCAAATTTTGTCAGAAATCTTCAAAGGGGTTCTGGAAGGTTCAGAGGTAAGCTACCTTTCAAATGTTTTGCTTGTGGGAAAGTAGGTCATTATGCTGCAAAATGTCCTTATAAGGATAAAGGAAAAGAACCTGCTAGATGGAACAAGAAACAAAGTGCAAATAGGAAAAGCTACTACACCCATGAAGATAGTGATGGCTTATCAAACAGTGATGAAGATGAACAAGGTAATAAATATAAGCTGTTAATGGCATTTGAAGATGATGATTATGAGGATGCTATAGATGTGGATAATCTCTATAATGAAATCACTAGACTCAAGAGAAGCATAGAAGAAAGAAATGTGATTATTGATACTTTGCAATTTCAAATTGATGAAAAGGAAAAACATCTTGAAAAACTAGAAGGTGAAATTGTTGGTCTCAGAAAAGAAATTGAGAAAACAAAAACTATTAATCTTAAATTTGTCAAAGGATCTGAAACCTTGGATGAGATTATTAGTGTGCAGCGGTCTCCTCTAAACAAAACAGGTTTGGGCTATAATGGAGAAACCTCTCAAGCATCCACCTCAAAAAGTTATCTTGATGCAGCAAGAGGAAATGAGCGGAAGAACAATGAAGATAATCAGGTAAAGCAGGGACGAGTTACAAACAGAAACTATCAGGGACAATCCTCCTTAAGGATGAACAAAAGCTACAACCAACCACAGGTAAAATCTTCTCAGTTTGGCTCAAGAATAGATGAAAATAGAAATTACAATCAGTTGGCTGGTAGATTCAATAACCGCAGAAGCTTCTTCAATGGACAATGCTTTTCTTGCCACAACTTTGGTCACAGAGCAGCTCAATGTGTTGCATATAAAACAATCATGACTAGGGAAGCTCAAAAACAAAGAAGTATGACAGGGATTACAAAAAGGACCTATAACAACTTTTCGGTGCTTGAAAATGAAGTTGAATGTTCTATTTGCAATAATTTTGGTCATAAAGACTCTGAATGCAGGAGCAGGTTTCAGGAGAAAAAGGAACAAGCCACAAGCACCAAAACATGGAGAATAAAGGAACCTCAAACAGAAAGATGTGGGATAGCATTTTATGCAGAAGGACAGGAAAATCTATGGTACATTGACAGTGGATGTTCGAAACATATGACAGGTGATAAAGAAAAACTTGAATCTTATTCTACTTTAGAAAAGGGAAAGAAAGTCTCTTTTGGAAATGATACTCCTGCTACTATAAAAGGAAAAGGTATTGCTCCTTTAAAAGAAAAGGTCAAGGCTGGAAATGTTTTGTATGTTGATGGATTGAAACATAATCTTCTAAGTGTCAGCCAGATGTGTGATCAAAAAACAGAGGTTATTTTCAGATCGAATGGATGTCTTGTTCGTGATCTTGATACAGGAAAAACAGTTCTCAAAGGCAAAAGAACTCCAAATAATCTGTACATATTTGAAGAAGAACAACAACAATGCTATCTTAGCAAGGATGAAGAGCACTGGTTATGGCATCGAAGGTTGGGACATCTAAGCTTCTCACAAATAAGGAAAGCATGCAAATATCAGGCAGTTCGCGATCTTCCAGATATCAAAATTCCAGACAACACCATATGCAAATCTTGTCAGTTTGGAAAGCAGACCAGAACTAACTTTCCAGAGAAGGAAGGGTCAGCTAGCTTGCCTCTTGAGCTAGTCCATACAGATGTATGTGGTCCATTTAGGAAAAGGTCACCTCGAGGAGAAGAATATCTGATATTATTCATTGATGATTTCTCAAGGTTTGTTTGGTTAGGGCTTATGAAGCACAAAGATGAAGCATTCGAAAAATTCAAATCCTTCAAAGCATTGGCCGAAAATGAATCAGGACACAAAATCAAGTGCCTCAGATCTGACAGAGGTGGGGAGTTCACATCAAATGAATTTTTTGATTTCTGCGATGAACATGGGATAAGAAGAGAATTCTCTACAGCTAGAACTCCTCAGCAAAATGGGGTTGTGGAAAGAATGAACAGAACTATCCAACAAATGGCTCGTGCTATGCTCGATGAATCAGGTACTCCTGCAACCTTCTGGGGAGAAGCCGCACATGCTGCTGTTATCATTCTTAACAAAACAAATGTCCGAGTAAACAGCACTCAAACACCTCATGAGCTTTGGAGTGGTAAAACTCCTTCCGTGAAGCATTTCAAAATCTTTGGGAGCAAATGTTATATTAAGAACACTGATGAGCAACTTGGCAAACTTGAACCTAGAGCAGATGAGGGCATTCTTCTTGGTTATTCTCCACATAGCAAAGCATACAAGTGCTACAATAAAAGACTTGGCAGAATTGTTGACAGTATTGATATAGTGGTTGATGAGAAGGGATATATTCCTAGGCAAGTTCATCATGAAGAAGATGAAGGTTACTCTCAAAGGCGAAATGATGAAGAAGAAGAACCTCAAGAAGAAGAAGAATCTCAAGAAGAACCAGAGGAGCAGACAAGAATAGAAGAGAAGACTCCATCCAGATATGTCCAAAAGAATCATCCAGAAACTCAGATTGTGGGGCAGAAAGAAGCAGGAGTACAAACAAGAAGGACACTTGCAGAAGCTTCAAGCTACTTGGCTCTACTCTCCTCCATTGAACCACAAAATGTGAAAGAAGCATGCAAAGATGAATGTTGGGTCAAAGCAATGGATGAAGAACTTGAGCAAATCGAAAAGAACAACACTTGGGAATTGGTTCCTAGACCAAAAGATAAGAATGTAATAGGAACAAAATGGGTCTTCAAGAATAAGTTAAATGAAAATGGAGAAGTAATTAGAAACAAGGCCAGACTTGTTTGTAAAGGGTATGCACAGCAAGAAGGAATAGATTTTGAAGAGACCTTTGCTCCTGTGGCAAGACTAGAGGCCATCCGAATGTTCCTTGCTCTCTCAAGCTTTCAAAACTTCAAGGTATTTCAAATGGACGTGAAATCAGCCTTCCTGAATGGAGACTTAGAAGAAGAAGTATATATTGAGCAGCCAGATGGGTTCATTCTTGGGAATGATCCAAACCTTGTATGCAGATTGAAAAAGGCTCTCTATGGGCTCAAACAAGCCCCAAGGGCTTGGTACTATCGGTTGGACAAATATCTTCACCAACAAGGTTTTCAAAAGGATCAGCAGATAGCAATCTCTATATAAAAGTTGAAAATAACAAATTGCTAATTCTTGTTGTTTATGTAGATGATATTATTTTTGGCAGCAATGAAGAAACTATGAGTCAAAACTTTGCCTTGGTTATGCAGAAAGAGTTCGAAATGTCACTTCTTGGAGAATTGACATATTTTCTTGGATTGCAAATCCAACAAAATGAAGGAGGTATCTTCTTGTCTCAAACCAAATACCTCAAGCAGATCTTGAAGAAGTATGGCATGGAAGAGTCAAAACCAGTATGTACACCCATGGTTACAGGATGCAGCCTCAGTGCAAATGATGAATCAGCAGCAGTTCACCAACCCACTTATAGATCCATGATTGGGAGTTTGCTTTATTTGGCAGGTACTCGACCAGATATTACTCATGCAGTAGGGATGGTTGGAAGATTTCAAGCCAACCCAAAGGAAACCCATCTTCAGGCAGTCAAAAGAATCTTCAAATATCTTCAAGGGACCCAAAACTATGGCTTATGGTATCCTAGAAATACAGATCTCACTCTTCATGCTTACACAGATGCAGATTGGGCTGGAAGTGTGGATGATAGGAAAAGCACAAGTGGAGGTGCTTTCTTCATGGGTTCCAGATTAGTGTCTTGGTTCAGCAAGAAGCAAAGTTCGATTGCCTTATCTACAGCTGAAGCAGAATATGTGGCTGCAGCATCTTGTTGCACACAACTTCTTTGGATGATGCAGACCTTGCAGGACTTTCAAATCACTTGCACTCCACCTGTCTCTATCTTATGTGATAATACAAGTGCAATCAGCATTTCAAAGAATCCAGTCATGCACTCAAAGACCAAGCACATACCAATCAAGTACCATTTTCTTCGGGAACAAGTGCTTGAGCAGAAGGTCAAATTGGAGTATGTTCCTTCTAAGGAGCAAGTTGCTGATATTCTCACAAAACCACTGCCCAGGGAAACTTTTGAATATCTCAGACAAAAGCTGGGAGTAGTTGATGCTTCATCCTATTGTTGAAATTTGTTTGTTCTACAGAAAAGTTGCTATACGCAGGTTACGGAAGGGATATGAGCGTATACACGCGGATTTATATTGAGTAAGTCGCGTGTATGCTGGACGCTTGTTGCAGAAAGAATATCCGCGTACATACGCTGCTTTATACAGGATAAAACGCGTATATGAAGTTCTGAACAGCAAAGGAAAACTCTGAAGTTCTGAACAGCAATAGGAATGTCAGAAGTATTCAGGCACAGTTTCAGGGAGTGCAACAGGCACAGGTTCAGGGGGAGCAGCTCAAAAGTCTCATAAAGCATTGTTGGCATTCAGATGTTTTGGTTGATTGGTTTAAGAAGGAGCTCAGAAAGAAATTCTCGTTGCTGATCTAACAAGATGTTTATCAGATGCTGCTGGTGTCTTTCCTAAGTCTTGGTCTAGATCTGTTGTCTCTATGTCATGTATCTCTCTTGTCTCTTTTATGGTGTCAAGGTCATGTAACGACCTTTGTTGGTTTCCCCACTATGCCTGGGATGAATGATGAAATGTTCATGTATTATCATGGTTAGGTGGATGAGTCAATATTGATGTATCCCCACTTGGTTGGGTGGATGAGTCATTTTTTTTGTATATCCTCACTTAGTTGAGAAATGGATGTATGTATGAGTCCTTGGTTATAGGAAGGTCTTTTATGATGTATAGAGTCATGTTCTTCTTGAAGAACATCTTTTGCAGATCTTGCCTACAGTCAAGGGGAGCATGAACAGCACTTGGTGAGCAGGATGGATAGATTGGTACTCTTTGGCATTTACAAAGGGGGAGCACACTTGGAGATTTCAGCATGTACTCAGGGGGAGTATGGACAGCAGTATGGACAGCAGAAGGATTACCAAGGAAGAGAATATCTTGGTCCTCCCTTTGCCCTTGATGTCAAAGGGGGAGAATGACTTGGTGTGGTGGTTGCCATCAAGTCCAAAGGGGGAGATTGTTGGCATTATGGTTCAAGTGTTGTCCTTGATGGCAACTCACTCAGTGGATGGTACAGGTGCTCAAAGGTTAGTACAGGTGATGGCAACTTAATCAGAAGACAGATCTCAGTACAACATGGCAAGAAAGCTCATACACGCTGTTTCGTTAAGCCCAAGTCGCGTGTACACGCAAGTTCGATTCAGAAAAAGCGCGTGTATGTGGAAAGGTTCCTTTGGTTCATGGTGGTTAGACCTTGGAAGTTGTGCCTATGATTTCGGACCATTATGTCTCGACGGGCGTGTCGATCCCTAGTTTTAAAGTTGATGGTATTGTGTTACTATGGTTTTGGCTCTTGGTATTGAGAAAGGCCTAAGGCTATATAAGGAGAAGAAGATCATTAGGCAAAGATCATCTTTCGACAAGGCATGAATATCTAAGAGAGAAAGAGATCTGATATGCAGGTTCTGAGTTGGTTGATCTGAGCTAAGGAGAGATCTCATCGGTTGATGGAGAACTAGATCTAAGGAGAGATCGGGATCAAATGGTTTGAAATGCACTATCATGTTATGGTTGATTATGCGTATTTCTAGATCTGCATATTGTCGCAATGTTACGTTCTGAGTCTAACTAATATCTGGTACAGCTGCAAGTTGAGAAAGTTTATTTTTAGATCTGTACGCAGGTTGGCTTCGGTAAAAGCGCGTGTATACGCGGTTTCTGCTCATTAAAGTAGCGTATATCTTTTGAAGCTTGATTTGGGTTTACAGTGGGATCTGACTGTTATTACAGAGTTCTGTAGTCTGCTCTGTGTTCTGGTAACTGGTGATTGACAGGGTTCAGTGGTTCAGTGATTCAAAGTTGGTTGTTTTATGCTTCAATGATCTGTTGTGAAAATTGAATGAATTGTGTCTTCAGATTGTAATGTTGTGCTTCAGGAATATCCAAGTCTGAAAATGTATGAAAAGTGATACCTGGAAGAAGGAAGATTGTAGGTCAGCACCTACGTACTAGTATCTTGGCTAGTACAAAAGCAAAAGGGGGTTGGAGCTCCCTTCCAAGGAAGTTTGGAGAACGAGAGAAGGTTGAAGCCTTCTGCAGGTTGTAGCCTGCGTACTGGTATAAGGCTGCACCAGTACAAAAGATTGTAAACTGAAGTTTCATATTAAGAAAGATAGAGACAACTTGCAGCAGGTGGTTTTCACCCACATTGGGTTTCCACCTTATATCTTGGTGTTCATGTGTGTGGCTTTTTATCTGTTCTGTTATACTGCACATGTTTACTGTTAATATGATGAATAATGTCCTGATGCACTTAATTGAAGAATAAGCCAACTAAATTGTGAGTTTTCTGCTTATACGCTGTTTTACTTCGTCACAGTAGCGTGTACACGCTGGTTCACTTAACTGAAGTAGCGTATATGTTTTGGGCATTTGAAAAGTTTGATTAATCTGATAATACTGATTCACCCCCCTCTCAGTATTATTTCCAACACAAAGTTCTTCTAGATGTTGTCTCAAATGAGTTTTTTTTTTTCTTTTTTTTTTTTCTGTGTTTTTCATCTTCGTAGAAAAAACGTTATAGAAAAAATTCAGCGATGACTTGTTTGAAGCAGTGAAACCCTAGAATCCAAAGCTCTGATACCAAATGTTATGCAACCAACTCAAAAAATAGAAGAAAATATAGATCAAAAACTTCAAAATCAACCTCTTAGAGGGGAAAACTCCTTTAGATTACACAAATAAAAAATTCCTGGATAATTCAAATGACAAAACCTCCTTTCTATATATAGGAGTCTAAGGGGTCACAATACAATCAGAGCCAACATAACAATAATAATGTAAGGGTACAACAATAACAATAGTGGGCTTCTATGGGGCACAAAATAACAATAAGGGGGCTACACTAATAACAATGATGGAATACACTAGTATTATAGGGACCTAATAGCGATCGGTTGACATGACTGCTCGACAGGATAGATTGTTTGTAGGGACACAACATGATAGATCGTCTAGAGGGATTTTAAGTAGGGATCATTTGTAGGGACATGTGCGGAATCCTCACATAGATGTAGGCATTTCCCATATCGTGACAGTACTCTGGTCGGTGGAACCATTTCACCTCTTAGATGCTGGATGTTGGTTGACGTTGGAAATCCTCATAAAATTAAACGCAAGTCCACAAGATTTGTTGGACACCCACGTGACTTTCACACAATAAACACACACCAAACCACTGGATCCTTCTTATGATTTCCTACATACCAGCAAATGCTTATCATCAAGCTCGAGGCTGAAGAATCATGACAATATTTGTGGGTCATAATCATTCATAGAATGACCTTGAGCTTTAGCAATAAGGCCTAAATCCTCTTGGTGTTAAACTTGTGGCTATGGAGAAATTCCCACATTTTCTTCCAAAATAGTGCTCGTTGAACTCAAATTGTAGGTTGAGCAAGCAGAAAGAAAGTATTCACAAAGACAGATAGATCTTACAAGAAGTATTTTACAAAGACAGATAGATCTGACAATCCCTCTCAAAAGAATAATTTATTCTACTAAAAATAAAAATAAAGGCAGTCAATGCTTCTACCATATTCTATTTATTTACAAAAAACCAACTATTATGACTCTCACATCTTCTTGGCCTTCCCTTGAGGGAGTCAAGCTAGAATAGGCCCTGAAACCATGTTAGAAAAATTGAGAGAGCACAATGATTTTCACACAACAAAAATCATACACTATATTATTGAGCAAATAACATATTACATATATAGTTGTTGATCACCAACTTCTAGATGATAAGATCCTAATAAGGTGGATCTATGGCTCATAGACAACTCACACACATAGGGAAATAACTACTTCTAGATTGACGCGTAGGGACTCATGATGATAACCTATGACAACTTGGAAGTCATGGAAGCATTACTTCCAATATTGACCTTTTTATATTTTATATATTATTTAGTATTTTATGAAATAAATGTAGTTTAACTATGGACATTTTTATTTTTATTTTTATTTTTATCTAAATTTTAATAAAGATTTATTGCAATTGTAAATTTGAATTGTACAATTTGTAAAATATGAATGTACAATTTTGCTTTCCAAAACCCAAATTTATTTATACATTTAAAAACATTTTCAAACAACATAACTAACACATTTAAAGAATCTACCATCTTACCCAACATTATCATCCAATTAAAAAAATATACATTCAAATAAATATACATTTCCACTAAAATTTTCGTGAAATTACAAGTCAATCTCTCAATCTAATTAGCCTAATTCATTTATTATCTTTAAATTTTAATTTTAATGTTTAAGAAAATTTAGAAAACTGTACATCGGCATCAAAAGCATCAATTTCCATCTTATTGAATTTCATTTCATTTCTTTTGGAATGTGTTTCCTATATGTAATGATATATGATACTGTATGCAAGTAAGAGAATAGAGGATAATGAAATGGCGTATCATTTGAAATTTTGTTCTGGAATGGTGTCAGATTCATAACCTACAAATTTGACTAGAACCTTATATTCTCTCCATCTCCCATAAAATATTTTTATGAGATACATAAACAAATCTAATATCAATACTAAGCTCTTGCCCTATGCACAAATATCACGACCTCATTACACTAAAAATCTGAGAAAGTTTGCAGATAAATTCAAAGAAAATTTTCACAATCCTACCAATAAAAATGTATACAACTTGGATGGGTGAGAGGGTATATTAATTTTACTTCCTTTTAGATGAACAAAAATTTAAATGTTTCTCATAGGGATACCTAATTCAATGAATTCAATTGGAAGAAAAGAAGTTGTAATTGTAAATGCAATCATGATTCTTCCGCTAGGCCTAATTCATTTTAATTAGGCTAGTAATTACATATGCAACTAAAAATTCACATCATAAAATAAATGGTTACATAGAAATAAGCCACAACATTAGTTCTTCATGATTACAAAAAAATAGTCCAAAGAGTTAATCCATCTTGATAGCAAAATACAAACTATTGCAGATGAATCATTATAATCCAAAAAATAAAAACAAAGGTGCAAGATGGGACATAGATCTTCATAATAATAATTATTTGATCCTTCACATGGTAATAATCAAAAAATTTGAAAAAATACAAAAGTAGTTTGCACAAAGTTACATGTAAGATAATGAGGCCAATCAACTACACATAAAAAAAGAACGTTGCCATAAACGAGAATACGACATCATTTTAACCCTATTGATCATGTGGAGACCTCCTCTGAGAGGTCATTGTAGGAACAACTCTGTAGTTTACAGAACATAAATCTACAGTATTGGAAACCTAATGCTTAATACCAAATTTTCTCTCTACCTAAAAACTGAGAGAGCCTTCATGGCCACACCTCCAAATGTTTATCTCACATTGCCACTCCCTAAAATGTTCCGGGCAGCCAACCTATTCTGTCTCAGCCATGTCTCTTCATAAATCCATTAGCCCAAGGTACCTAGTTTAGAAGCAAGGCATTTCTTATTCATAATGGTGAACGCCCATCCAAGCCTAGATAGTGAAGAGAGAGTGTGAGAGTGATAAACAAGCTCGGGCAACACTCAATATTTGCTCAATTCCCAAACCTGCTAGCCCAAAAGTAAGAGCCTATCTGCTTTTCGCTTCAAATTTCTAATATAAAAAAATAGGGTAGGACGGGCTTAGAAATTTAAAATAAATAGGGTAGGACTGATTTAGAAATTCAAAATTCAAATTTGAATGAGCATCATTATTCAATTCAAAATTTGGAAGCTAATAAGAACGAATTATGCGGTGACTTGACAACAATGCCATAGCCAAATCATTAATGAAATCTACATAGCACATGTTCATGGCATGAATGATGTTTGATGGCATGCACACCTGCCCTAAGTAAGTTGGTCATGTTAGCGCATCACATCTCAACAAACGACATGGGCATACCATGGTTATGTATTTTTGCATAAGGCTTGCCACGATAAATATCATTTGTTAGTCTTAGAGGGTGCATTAAATATCCTATATCCTTGAACTATGGGAAACTAATATATATGTATCTATTGATATATTAGTGTTCCTTAAATACATCTTTCCCCATCTATGGCCATCGACCCATGCATTAATTCATCCCCATTATTGGTGGACATACCCTTATCATAATATGATGGTCATACATATCATGGGTTTTATGACTTTCCCCAGGGCTTCCAATATATCCCATGCTATAGGTTATTTAAGAACCTCAATAGAGCTTGACATAGTACCGTGACATCCATCCATATCTATGCATAACATAAGGCCATCACCATTCCACTGCCGCCTGTTCTCATAGAATGCAACCTGACGAATATGAAATAAAGATATGCAGAATATTGATCACTTGTTCTTATCTTGGGAAGTGCACCCCTTTTCCTGTCATTAGCAAGTAGAAAACCAAATAGCAAGCTTAATTTCCTCTCCTCTCTACAACACACGACAGCTCGGAAGCAAGCTTCATTTCCTAAATTGCAACAGACCAGGATTTGCAACACCTGTAATTTTTCCCAAACAATCTGCTTGGAATGTTTGGATGTTTGGCTCCTACGATATTTTTTTCAAAATTTTCTTGATCAAATGTAATATACTACTCAGACTAGTTGCAATTAGTTTCATTGGTGGAATTATTTACAAACATCTACACTAGTAAACAGTGTATAACTCAACAGAAATGGACTGATCAATATTTATATTGAATATTATACAAAGTTTTTCCATTGAACATAGAAATATCAATTTAAACCATTAAATTTAGGGGGTGCTTTATATGCTCACCCAACATAGATCGATAAAAGCAAGTAACACATTGAATTATATGTTTGGATTAAACACTTCATTTTGAATGGAATACTTGTAAATTTAACAATGTAGAAGATGATAATTTTTTCGGAAAGAAAATTATTATGTTCCAGCATGAATTTTAGCCAGTAAAACTGGTCATGACAATGACTGAACTTCTCTATTAATGGACCGGCTTGTAATTCATGTAAATCTAATCGCAGTTCTGAAACTCATTATCACTGTCAACTTCACACTTCTCCTTCTTCGCCTCACTACTACATGTAGGGGGGTTTTAACACAATATTTAAGACAATATTTGAGTCAATTGTCTAAACTTGAGACAAAAAGAAACTCAAATATTGTCTTAAATATTGTCTCTAAGCGGGTGTCTCAAAATATAATGTCTCAAAAATTTGTCTCTATAAATACAATATAGAACACATATTATTATTGTCTCTATAAAGACAATTTGATTTGTCTCTCTAGATACAATTTCATTTGTGTCTCTTTAGAGACAATATAAAAAATTATTTAAAAAAAATTAAATGTCCATAATTCAAATTATTGTCTCTCTAGAGACAATAAAATTTAAAATAAATAAATAAATAAATGTCCATAATTCAAACTATTGTCTCTCTAGAGACTATAAAAAATTATTTAAAAAAAAATAAATGTCCATAATTCAAACTATTGTCTCTCTAGAGAGAATGTAAAAAATTATTTAAAAAATAAATAAATGTCCATAATTCAAACTATTGTCTCTCTAGAGACAATAAAAAAAATTATTTAAAAAAAAATAAATTTGCTCAAACTATTGTCTCGGATTTGCTCCTGCCAAAAATTATTTAAAAAAAAATAAATCTGCTCAAACTATTGTCTCGGATTTGCTCCTGCCAATCTATCTATGTATCCATCTCTATCTACCTATCCATCCATCCATCCATTCAACTATATGCATGTCTGGATATACATATGTAAGCCTGCAGATCTATGTTTTATAGTGTGTGCTCTCCTAAAATTTGGGATATGTGTGCACATTGCATTTATAGGGTGTGCCTTGGGAAGTATGTATCATAACTGCCGTTTGAGGTAACTAGCCTATACGCCGTCTATGTTCCCCATGGTCACTCGTCAATCTATGATTTGGAACCGAGAAAACTTGGCATCTATAGTAATACTAGTCATTCTATCTAATGGGAATCATACTAACCAGGAGACTAATATGTTTGAATCGTAATAAGATAGCCACATATTACTCATATGCCACTAATACAGGGTGTTATGACCTATCAATAAGCCTAACCTGAATCCAAGTATTACGGTAATTACAACACATGTATTACCATGTTCATAAGCAGATAAGAGTACTTATAACAACAGACCCAACCTATCGCTATCTATCCCTATTCAATAAGCTTAAGTATAGCACTAACTATGGTTTAGCTAATAGATCCATAATGATTGAGCTTTATATTCACACCTACTCCATATGTCCTAGTTGGAACCATTGTTCTCCATCTCATTTGCAAGGAGAAAAGATATATCGAACTGGTTAACATTAAATAACAAGGACTTGACAATTACTATACAATAAAAAAACCATGCTCATACTGATTCAGGGACCAAATAAATTCCATGGTCCATTAAATCAGAGAAACATACACCAGAGAAAATTCAGGAAAACAAAAATATTCGATAATACAAAAAATTACAAGCTACACATGCAGCATCCTCAAAACTGCCAGTGCTCTAGTTGCACCTCTACTTCAGTTAGGTCTTTTTGAGCTTTCTTCCTACGATAAAATATTGGGCAGCCACGACTGCAATAAGGATAGGACATCAATGTAATTATAAAAGAGATAGTAATTGTAAAAATAAAAATAAAAATCCTATTAATTAAAAACAAATACATGATCACACAAATGTTACAAAATACATCCATAATGTAAATTTAAATCATGTTATGAAAATGTAATACTTGAAATATAGCATTGAAAAACCTTGTGCAAAGAACATCTTGGTGCAGAGAGCCTTGGCACCGCTGACATTGTGTCCATAGTTTACCAAACATCATTTCTAATTCCCTCACTGGCATTGATCAAATATTAGTGTCATATGATAGAAAATCTAGGTGAGAACAATAGACACAAGGCCTACTTTAAATTCTCCAAATAAAGAGTAATGGTATTAGAATACCAGCTTACCATTTGCAACTGTTTTCTGATACAATTCTGCTTCTCTTCCTTTGCAATGTGAACAAAGTGTCTGATCTTCTTTGCTGCAATGGAAACATGAAATCAGGTAACATCATGAATTTCAGTATGAAGTAGCCTAACCAGACATTCTTATTATAAGAAAGCTAGAAAGTTTCTTACAAGGAGAGCAGGCATGGAATCATGCAACCTCATAGATTTTTCCACATCAAAAAGATGAACCCTAGTATCTTTCTAAAGCGCCAAACTGAAATAATAGTTACTCTCAATTGTGCACTACTATAAGCAAGGAAACCACATGCAGGACACCCTCTACTTGTATTAACTAAATACCTGATAGGTGTTTTACAACCAATACAACTGAGTTGTTTCTTGGCAAATTTCATAATTCCACTATTTGAAGGAGTTGATATGGAAACTGCTCGTGTGTGACTACCATGAAGAAGCTCCTTGCTTACATTCTTCAAAATGGGCTCAAATATTCTCAACAGCGGCTACAGAGAAAAAACAGGAACTAATCAAAAACACTTAGCTGGAAAGAATTACTATCTATTAGGATATATTTGAAACAGTGGTGAAATTTTCAAAAAGAGCATAAACTGGAAGTGATGGTGCTTTGGTCTTTCACCTTGCTCAGTTGATTCTCCAGATAATATTGTCGATCAGTAGGGATGTTATTCTCTAGTACGTAAATTGGATCCTCAGATTTCTCATATGCCCGAGCCCAAGTAAACACATTAGTCATTATATCCAGACGAAAATTTTTACATAAAGAAGCCATCCTACAAAATAGTGTTGAGGAAGAAATCATTCACAAAAGTTGCACCTCCCATTATATCTATTTATTTAAATCCATGTCACTGTCAAATAACTTTAATCTAAAAAGTCAGCCTAGACAGGATTCCAATCAATAAATCAAAAGACACTCCCCTTCCGGAAAATTCAAGAAGAATGGGACCTTGGTACCACAAATCCATTTAAATTTTAAACCTTCAATCTAACTTTGTTCATCAATGTAGAGTAATCCTGGACTGCTTTAAAATTGGAAATTAGCTCCAAATACCAATTATATCAAATGGAAAAAGTGGGAAAAAGATGTTCTGAAATGCAAGTTGGAGGGGGAAGAAAAAATCAACACAAAGGACTATCCAATATCTGCCAGATATGTTTCACTTGTAAAGTAGAACTTTTACAACATCCGGTATCTGATTTCTTTAGGGACCAACGACCTGGCATCAATAGATATGATGCTAATTGAACGTCTTTTGTCAAACCTCGATCCTTGAGTCCAAAGACTCAAATAACTTTGGACGTGTTCTATACTTGCACTGCATCATAGACAAATTTGAACTTTGACCAGCAGAGGCTGCTCGTAGGCTGATTCTCAAGTCATTGAGGACAACAATACTCCTCCAAAATAAACGCCCCTTCAAACATGTATTTAGCATACCCAGCATGACATTTAGATATACAAATAGAAAAAATGAAAATCTAAACAAGTGCCCTATTTCCATCATTTAACCAGGTATGGTGTGGGAAAACTTACATCAGTGTAGTCTTGATCAGTTAACCAGCATAAACACCTGTTCGTAGTGTCATAAACTCTCCTACACACAAATGATGATATGCCTGAAGGAAGTTCAACGCCTTTCCTGAGAAATCCAACTTTACATGGATAAAGAAATGAGGCAGCTGATATCTCATCTTTGTGAAATGAAATCACCAACTGTATAAACACACGATGAAATCATGTAAGACAGACATTAAAGCTTCAAAATATCTCATCTGTTTGCAACTCTATTGAATATGGAATAGCAAAATAGCAGATGCGTAATAGATCATAATAAGCATACCAAATGAATATGAGTTCACAGTGTGTGATGATTAATTGCTTTTACCATATACAATTGTCATAAGGTCCATGTGGATGATGGTAACCACATTAGCCCATCCATATTCTCTTCCACCACAAGATCGGTATTTTTAGATAAAGGTAGCTTGAAAATAAAAATTGGTTGATACACTAAGAATGCCAACTGCCCATCTACGTTACAGGCTTAAGCAGTTGACGAAAATATTCCGCCTATCATAGGAGAAATAATGTTAAAGCCATGAAACTTAACACTGCCTAATATACAACTTACAGTAATAAAAATGTGAAGACCAAAATACCAAATGTCTAGAAAGTAGGAAAGCCTTTATGCATATCACTACAATAATAGGACTCAAAATAGCGATATAACATGAGCTCCCTATACAAAATTAGGGAAGGTAACTCTACACTAAAATACGCAGCCTATGACAGCAAGTCGTGAAGTTAAACTATTTGCAGTTATTTGAAAACTTCTCAAAATCAAACAAGAAAGGATAAATTTTTCCAACTTGTAAATATCAACCACAAGCTAGCCCCAGAATAACATATAGATATTTAAGACGACAAATATTCAATTATTTGTGGTGCAATAGTTTTTAATCCAAAAAAAGGCTTGACTGCTTGAATGAAACCAACAACAGCTCTATATCTTGTAGCAATGATATCGGGGATATCAAGGCTGGAGACTTAGACAATTCCAACAACCAAAAACTTCAGAAAATCATAACCGAGGGGAACACAGTTGCAAACTCATGAAGTGTTAAATAAACCTAAGATTTCTACGGTACAAGTCATCACAATGTATAATTGCAGATTTTCACAAAAGAAAGAAGTACTACATATAAGACATTTACAGTTTTATCAAAAGACTTGCATCCAAACGGGAAAGAGAACGCGGAAGCTTTCAAAACCTAATCGAGTCACTAATTTCTTCACCGACCTCAAAACTGTGCCATTCAGGCAATATTTTCTGGGGTTTCTCTCTCAAAAACAAGTGCTAAAGCTTTGAAATATGATCGAACGGTGGATTTCTATGAGCATGCAAAACAAAAGACCTATGATAACAGAAACATCATATATTCAATCTATCTTGGATAAATCTTTCCCCATTTCACTTGGATCTTAGGTTCATTCAAAAAAATCATAAGGTCTTCCTGGAAAGTTTTTCAACATTATCACCCACTACACGCCAACCTTCACAGGTAAGGCTCTTGTTGAATATATGATGTTTCTGTTATCATAGGTCTTTTTGTTTTGCATGCTCATCATCGTATACAACTTCCTTTTCCCCTTCTTTGCAGGGGAAAGCTACAGGTCTATACTGTCGATGGCTTCCACAGTGCAACCGTGGTGGCAACAATTTCTCCTTACCCCAGAAGTGAACCAGGTCATTCTTGTGGCTATGTTTCCTCTAACTAGCAAAGTTTTGATATAGTTCATCATTTTGGTCCTCCAGAAACATATATGGCTTCCAACTATCATTTCATTCAAATGGTTTAGAAGTTTGTTTTGACAACATGCATAACTCAAGTAGAGCTGGAGGAAATCCTGAAAATGATTTCTCACATTCTATTGGACTTGAACCTATGAAATTTGCAACAATCTCCAATTGAAACTGGCCGGTCCAATGCAACCAGTTAAACTAGCCCACTGGGCTTATCGCAAATTTAACTTATACATCCTCGTATATAACACTTCTCTATATTTTACACTTCTAGCCAAGTTTTTCCACCCTATATATTATGCTTCAAGGGAATAGGTACAAGAGTTTTCCTACAATGAAACAAAGATAAAGAAAAGTAAAAGAGCAGAGCATAAAAAGGGACTAAACTTGACAATACAAGAAAAGCGGTCAGCCTTTCTTTGCGAAGGTTAGACATGTTTTCTTGCATGTGGAATTAAACATATTCATATCCATGAACAAACTTGAAAATACAAGCAATTCAAGGGATCCCCCTTTCTTCCTGAATGTTAGACATGTTCTTTTCCATTTGGAATTGAATAAATATTTATATCCATGAAGAAAGAAGAATAAGTCATAATTTTTGGCAAGAGCGAAATTCTCAAGCATAGCCCATTCTTAGACTCGAACCTGGATAATTATGATAAATTCCTACAGCCCAACCAACAAATGTTAAAATGCAGGCCTTAATTAGAGCATGGAGATGGGTTAGGGTCTGTAACATTTGGATAAGCATTACGCTGGGATAAATTCAAATCCTACCTCTCAGTGCCCTCATGCCTACTGCTCAGAAAGTACCCCAATGGCCCACCAACGCTAAGTTTGATCCTTGCCTCTGAGTGCCAGCATAGCTACCTCAAGTACCCGAATGGCTCACCAATGCCATATGTTCAATTCTTACCTCTCGGTGCCTGCATACCTACCTTAAGGTCATGGCACGCATGTAAAAATGGAACCTCATCAAAGTATGGAGTAAAGTCTGTGATATTTAAGCCTTGTCTGCGTGAAACTCTAAAAGTATAAGTCTTAATACTCTACTTTGTAGCTCACCATTGCTCATTATTTCTTAAAATAGAAAATTCTACGTCCTTTTACATGGGTAAGGGGTTTCAAACCTATATTTATGTACATACCTTCAGTACATTTTTGAGCGTGTATACGATTATGAATTGAAAGAAGCAAATAGCATTTTATAGCCACTGGCTCAGATGTAACCAGGCTCCCTGCATTGTTATTTCTTTTCTGGCATGTCCAAAAACTTGCACAAAAATAAAACTGAAAAATCCTATGCTCTAAGCTTTGATTTCTTTCTGCATAATAGGAAACTTTGAAAAGCTCTTACCTATGAAAGTTATTTAAGCAGGGTTCAAAATTGGCTACCGGTTCTTTGTAAAGTTTGTCTATGCTTTTCGGTGGCAAATTACAAGATGAAAAAAGGAGAAGGCCAAAGGAAATGAAAAAAGGGTCAAAATCAAGTGCAATGAAGCTCAAAATAAGCACTAAACATCTATGCTTTTGGTAAATTACAAGCTGAGAAAAGGAAAAGACCAAAGGAATTGAAAAAACCAACAATATCAAGTACAATGGAGCTCAAAATAAGCACTGAATGTGTAGATTTTTGATAATAATTTTAACAGGATTAAAAGCCTATCAAGATCAAGCATAATGTAGCTCAAAATAAGTGCTTACTATCTAGAATTTTGAGAATAATTCTACTCAGCCTTTAATCTACGATATATTTTTGAGAATAATTCTACTCAGCCTTTAATCTACGGAATATGTAGAGGTGCTCTTGAATATGACAGAACTTACTTCAATATTGAGACTTATGCTGAGCACAGAAGGGGTTAATTAATATCCATAATCCCTCTGTAAATTATGCCTCCAAATAAAACATAACAAAATAATTAAAATAACCATTTTTTAGTGCAATATTGAGACTTATGCTGAGCACAGAAGGGGTTAATTATTACCTTGGCACCTTTTGCAGCCTTTATGATGACATATGGAACACGATCACCCACAGTTGGAGCAGTTGCAACATCCCTTTGTAAGCCAGGGGCAACTTGGCTTTAAAACATGACATCAATTTAAAAAATCCAACAATGGACTCATTGTCAATGAAATGCAAAATATTACAAGAGTCTTTAGATGCACTGTAGTAATAAAAATAGAGAGATAGAATTGAAATGGAACCAGAAGGCATTGCACCATTCATTATACTTGCTCTGAGAAGTTATTTCTAGTATTTACCTTCCGCATGCGCTCAGCTAGTTCCACGTGTGCTGCCTTGACTGCATAGTCATCTCCAATCTTTGTCAAACCCTGACTCAACAAAGATATTGTTAGCACAGACAAACAACAATGCCCTTAAAAATATGCTGATAGCCTTGATAAAGGATATGACCTGCAAACATCTGTTTCTGTCGTAGCTAAACAGTAATCAATTTTTCTCAGGATGAGATTAAAAATGCAGATATATTATATATTGTCATGTTTTGATTCTCTTCAATTGTATAAGAGCCTCCCTTGACACTTCTTCCTCCCATTGCTAGCAGTAAATATTGACTAAATCCCTTCCAAGTATAGAATGTAGGGAGAAGAAACATGACAGACTTAAAAAGGAAACTTCCATGGCGTACGCCAACTAGGTCTATAGTATATACTTCTAACACTTGAAACCAGGAATATGTAATAAGTGACTTGCTCGCAATGTAAATCTCCTCTTCCCCCTATCATATTTTCTCCATTTCAAAAGTAACAAATGGTCAAACAAATTTGGTCATAAACATGCAGAAGGATTCATTTTTCTCGCCTTAGTTATCACCAAAAGTGGCAAATCCATTCTATTCATTAACAAGTCAGAAATAGTGTTCTTGACATACTGCACTGCACCGGGTATGTCACGATCAATGAGTATCTTGTGAAGGCACTCTGTAACCAAGTTCTTCACCAGCAGGCAATTGTCCCTTCGCATTGTTTCAATGCCTGTTGATATGGAATATTTAAAAGATCAAGAATATTTAATACTTAAGAAGGCATCAAATAAATTATTTTTCTAAGAGCATTTTGAGCCTTCACAAACACTAAGGCCTGTCTTTGAAACAAAAAGATTAGGTTTGTCACCTTTAGTATCCATTTTGTCATAAGCATCTAGCTTTGTCCACAACAACCCAACATACATTTTCTTGCTTATCAACAAGTATGGGTAGTATATTTTTTCAAATTCTAGTTTAATAGGCTGCATAAAAGCATATGTTAAATAACGCATTGATTAGATGCCAAATATGCACCAAACAGATGCAGATAAGCCACATAAAATCATAACTGATCATCTTGTCCTGTGCATATTTACAAAGATCTCATGGAAGTGGAATGTCAAAAGAAGATTATTTATAAAAAGAAAGGTGATATTAAATTGAAACATTCATCCCTACAAAAACATCATTAACAACTCTAGAGGCTTCTCGGATATTTAAAATTCTTGACATTGTACCTTTGTAAATGTACCACTAATATAATCTGAGGCTTCCCTCCCTAGCGTCATGGCCTCTTCTATATTTGGTACACCAAACTGTATCATAACTAAATTTGTATCTCCATATACAACCTAGATTCAAATATAAAAATATAATATCAAGCTTTACAATAGAAACCTTGGTTAGTATCAGATCACCCATTATGATTTCAAGAACTTGGACTATCACCAATACAACAAGTGTACTTCCTATCATTACTGATCCAGTTCAAAGGTTACAAATGCCTTTAGTTGCTAAATAATAGCTTACCTCAGCATTGTATTGGTAACCACAAACTATTGTGAACCTTTCTTCAACTAGCCCCTTTGTATGCTCTATCATTTGGCGGCCTGATAGGTGGAAAAAAAATGAGATGATTAATGATATGAAATTTTAAAACAATACGTAAAATCGATATTGTCTAATGGAACAGAGAATGTGTCAAAAGATCAAACTAGACTTGTAATCAAAATATAATAAGAGGGCCTAAGCATATCATCTTAGTTGTACAAGTACACATGACCAATTAATGCAATTCAAGAACTCGATCTTATTTGTACAAGATTGTCAATTAGAGTTCATACCCAAACATTATGCTAGGAGGAAGAAAAGAATTACATGGATATAATTGATGCCCAAAAATAATCAATGTGAATGGCTGATACATGCATATATAGAATAAGAGAGGACTACAAGCATCTCTATCTTGTAAGTAAAAGAAGCACCAATAACGATCACCAGATGGAAAATAGGTCATCTCTCTCTATTACTAAGAAGAAAAATGTTATATTTGGCAATAGATGTAGTATATTCTATCCCCGCACGCAACATAAGAATATCTAGGGCTAATTTTCTGCGGCCAGATCTAGATCTAATCTTATCTTCTGCCTTATTTTTCTGTGGCTGGGTTCTACGGGCAAGTAAAATATGACTCCCAGCTTCGCAAAAATAACTGGTGGCTCATCCACCTCTGGAGGGCAATCTCCTGCCCATATCGTCAGTGAAGCCCCAACTCCCACTATCCAAGTGGTCCAGGCCTCACTCGATGAAGCTTTGAAGTTTTCCGAAAGTGCCCTAATCTACCGGTTCAATGGTTTTTGGCCGCGGCTGACAACACTCCACAATTGGATCTCGGAGGTATGGAAGCCTGTCATTTCTGATGAAATTAATATCTAGCCCTGTGCTAGGGGTTTCTTTATAGCATATTTTGAAAATCCTGAAAGCAGACAATGTATTCTAGATTCTGGCCCTTGGTTTTGGGAAAAATCAGGCCTATTCGTGAAGCCATGAAACCCATCATTCGATCCCTCTACAGCAGTGATAACCTCAGCACCAGTTTGGGTGAGATTTCCAAGCCTACCCTTGCATCTCTGGAATCTCTCCTCGCTAAAAGCCATCGGAAATGCAATTGGGAAATTTTACTGCAGGTGCCTAGAAACAGAGGAATATGCCAGAACCACCTATGCACGCATCTGTGTGGAAATGGCCTTCAGCGCCGGATTCCCAGCAGAAATAAACCTAACAAGTAAAGACTATGTGTGGAACCATAAAGTTGATTATGAAAGTGTCCTCTTCAGATGTCGATCCTATTTTGAGACAGGGCATCTAGCCAAAAATTGCCCAAAAGCCTCTGAGAAAAATTTTGCTAGAAAAAACCACCACAGATCTACATGGTGGGAAGGAGCACAAAAAGAACACTACACTGTCACCAAAGAAGAAAATTCTAGAGAAAACTCTGAGTCACAAGAAATCAGGGAAGAAAGAAACAGCGCTCAAGACAAGCAAGAAGAAAGCCCGCCCCCACAAATCAACAGTTATGAGGATTCGAATACCGCACAAAATAAATCTTCATTTAACAGCAAAGTAGATCTCCTAGACCAAACTTCTTCTCCGACTATCTTCAAAAGAACGAACACAATAGATTGTGAAGCTAAGACACCAATGTCCCAAGAACCAAAAGAGATGAAGGAGATGCAAGATAAAGGAAGTTGGAAGACCGTAGAGAAAAAAAATAAAGCTACAACACCAATCTCGCCAAGAAAGACGAGGAGCCAGATAAGTAAAAATTAAGAAAATTGTTGGTCCGATAGACCGATTTGGTCTAAGTGGACATTAACCATCATCATCATCATCATCGTCATCATAAATGAACTCTCAGACTACAGGCCCGATTTAATATTATTGGCTTTCTATGTTTCCCAAGTAGATCCAATTGGGTGATATAGGTATGGCCCTAATGAAATGTCCATATGCAAGACAAAAGCATAGAACAATAACCATGAAATAAGAAACCATGCTTCAATAATGCAATTCCTATTACACAATCCAAGAAAGGCTTGCCATCTGACAGTAGACTACAGGAAAATCTGCCACGTACAGGAGAAAGGTCACATGCTGCAAAAGCCAATCAGGTTGCAATAGAAAGCCAGCTCCATAAATTTGGACCAGAGCAATGGCGGTGGCAACTACTACACGTAGGGGGATTTTAAGAGAATATTTAAGACATAACCATGAAATGATGGTTCTGTGTGAATTTTTAAGGAATGTTCCCACAAGGATTTTCTTGGAAAGCCTTCTAGAGGCAATGTTCTTCTCTCTTAAAACCATGTTGTTAGAGGTAGAGCAGAAAGCTGCTAAGGAGGAACACAGTCCTTCCTTTAGCAGAGCAAGGCTCCACAGTTCCACTTTATGAGACTTAGTCGAGTAAACAGAATAGAACTTTGGACAATGCTCTTCATATCTGCCACCAGCAGGACAAACTTTGTACAGTGGAGATGTAGACCCTTAAGTTCAAAAAACTTTAAATACATGTCATCAGTCAATTTAAATGGGCCTGTGTTAGTGGCCCAAATTGTCTGAGAAGTCTGAGATATCAACACTGATTGTTGAGGTTGTTGAAATTTTTGGCCAACAAGATGAAGTCATCTGCATCAATTTGAATGATGACCATCCTTGCAAGGTCGACTCCACCTCAGTCTTCCTCTACAAGGCATTGCCCTCATTAGTAAATATATATTCCAAACAAAATTTAGGCACCCCCATTTGACCCCTATGTTACAAGTAATTTTTTTCTGCCCATCCCTTGCAAGTTTTAATTCTTCCCATTACTCTCCCATATATTCTAGCTGTTGGAGATCTGAGGCCTATGGGTGTGCTTAATTTTTCCATGAGTTAATTTTGGGAACCGTGCCAAAGGCAATTTCAAAGTCCCAAAACAGCATATATAAGGTCTCCTCTAACTGCTGATTAATTTTTCTTTTCTAAAATTGAAACATATAAATTTATAATTTATTAGCACACATGGATCTGATCATAGCAGTTTTTTCAGTCAGCTGGGTTTATGTATATTAAACTATAATTGAAGACAATATGAAACAATTATGAATGCTTAAAAAAAAACATATAATGACACACCAAAATGCAACAAGGTAAAAATGATTACGATGGCCATAATAGCTATCAAATGGTAGAAAGTGAAAAAGAATTGTCTGGGTCATTTAGACCATAATACTTGTATGATAATAGAGATGGACATGTAGTAGAGACTGTACAAATAGATGGAGAGAACAACATTCAGCCTCAAAGGTTATCAATATCTGTTGAACTATCTGTCCAAGGTAGATTTCCTAGGGGAAGACTTAGGTAACAAATTCAAATCAAGTCTAGTGCCTTGTGGTTACCAGCCACTATAGTGGCCGATGATTGAACCACTCTCTAGAAGGATACTCAACAAAGGAATAGGATCCCGCAAGGATTTCCATGAAAAAGAAAGGTGCAAGGGATAGCTATAAGCATAATAATTAAAAACAAAATAGAAAATTTAAACTAGACGTGAACAAAAATAAAAGTTTATCATCATAATTTATAAAAGTGATTGTATCATAAAGATACAAAGTAAACAGTGGTATCAATACTTTTAGGGCACATTATAAAGTCCGCCAGACTGATCACTAATAATATGTGACAGCATTTTGGTATGGGCATAAGCAGAGAAAAATGGATATGTATACCCAGGAGCCATGGAGCCAAAATGGAAATGTCCCATCCAAGGTACACCAAAATGCATACCTAGAGTACATTCTACTGTATGGGGCCTGCCCAGGCATATGAACAAGAGGACAACCATGTCTGTCCAAAAACATTAAGAAACTACATGTAAAGAGACTTCTAGTTACATCAGACATCTGTGATAAAATTTGAGACCATAAAACCCATAAACGATTTCCCTTGTCTATTATTCATTTATCAACATAATTTTTACTTTTACCAAAGGTTAGAAAGTAGCTTGTGGGCAAGATTTTATGAAGTGTGTAAAATTTTCCCTAGTGAACAGCTAAATTTGGAGTTGGGCAGTATATTTCAGTTCCAGAAATTTATTATTATTGAATAGAACCATTCAATTTTTGGTAGGCTGAACTCTTTTGGACAAGTTACAACTATTTTTTATTTGGACGGCAGCATTTATTGTTGTAATGTCTAAAGATAACCGCATCAATGTTGGCTGTTGATACTCTTTGTGGTTCATTAGAAATTTTGTTGTCTATATTTTCCTGTTAGTGAATATACTTTATGTTAAGATAAATTTTATCTCAGACATTTGTACTTTTCTGTTAGCCAATGGAGCTTTTTATGTAAATTCAAGATATCCACAATCAAAAGATAAAAGAAGCTAAACTAGGATCATTAGCTGAAAAAAGGGCTCTTAGGCTTTATAGTAGAGGCCTTTTGCAAATGCATGATTGTGTGGCAGTTTGTAAGAGACAAATTTGGCCAAGCGCAACATCCATACTGCCTTGCATTTAGCCCAAATTGGCATCCATACCTTTCCAAGAAGAGTTTCAATCCTATGTGCTGTACTGCGAGAATTTAGGTGATGCTACCAGAAACTACAGCTAGACTTTCTGTTGTCGGTACCCTAAAATCAGTTATTGAATGTACTGCTGAATATTGCTGAAATATTTCTGCTGTTATTACTGAATTACTGCTGTCAATGTTGTTAGCACCCTATTAATTTCAAGTTTTCTGTGTATGTCATTCCATAAATAACAGATTTCAAAAGAGATAAAATTCATTTGTGAGCAGCATTTTTCATATGTGAGCAGGATGTTTTTCAAGGGCAAGCTGTTATGGCTCCTAAAAATCATTTCAAGGTCCTGTTTGGTCATAGTGGCACTGTTGTTCAGTAAATAGGGGGCAGGAAAAATGTTCAATATAATCTCTTTCAATACCCTTGGAAGGAAATTTGTTCAAGAGTCTATAGTATATACACGTTTGTTGAGTGTCAGTTATATGGTAGATAAATACCCTCTGACTCAAAGTAACCCTGAATTGATGAAAAAATTAATGGTAGAACATTGTGTTGTTGAACAAACACTGCTTTCATAGTGCTTTCTTGGAATTTCTAAACAGTTCTTAGGGATAGTAGAAATGGGAAAAGTTGGTGCAAGACGCTATCCTAAGGAGCGTTAAAAGTGTCTAAATTCACCTGAAATACTAACAGTACTGATTTAGAATCTAATAGTACTGATTTAGCCCTCAACAGAGGCTCTATAGTCATCACTATTGTATGTAGTGCTTGCGAGAGCAAATGGTAACTGTAACTTGCCAGGGTCCTACAGTTTTAGGTCCCTTAGGGAAAAACTTAACAGAACAATAATGGAGAAATTGTAATGTTAAGAATCAAACTCCATGGAGTGAAGGAGGTTGAAACCAGTAAGGAACCAACCTAGAAGCATACAAGCGACAATTAGTGCAGAGTGAGCCAGTTGCGACAGATATCTTCCGGTCCAAACTGCAATATAAAGCATACATGTGAGGACCAAACAAACACGTATCAATTAACTATGGACTCATTCAAGTAAGAAATTTCCAGCAAACTAGACTATGGCATGCAAATAATAAATCCCAAAACCCTTACTTGGATAAACTTGCTGAGGTCTATCGCTGACGACCCACCTGGATTCAAGGAAAGAATTCACTAGTTAGATTCGAAGAAAATAAGGGAAATAGACTAAAACAATCTTAAACCAGGAGAAGCTTAGCCAATAAACTAACCTGGGTGTTGGAAGCGGAAATCTTAAGCGTAGTGGAGTCGTTGGGAAAAATGATGCCCTGGGTCACTACAACACCTATACAAGAAATAAAACGAACCGAAATTTAATCCCGAGAGTGAAAGATACGAGATTTCAAGGGAAAATTGAGTAAAAAAGATAATTTCAAAAAAATTACCTGAAACCAGGTCAAGTGAACGCATAGCCGAACACCAACCCTTCATTGTCCCCATGTCGTCGCTCAGAGTTCTCTCGTAAGTGGTGGGAAATGGTAATGAACCCGTGACTGTCAAACACCGCGGTGAACCAGGGCTATGCCCGAGCAATGGAGTAGGAAAACAATTTCGAAATGGTGAAATTAACCTCAAATCAGACCCTGGAAAGGGACAGGTTTATGAATGTGCGTTTGCAAATGTGAAGGAACAATAGCTCTGTCGAAATTGGAAGAGGGCGTAGAAAATCGGCAGAAACGAAAACTTAGGAGGTCAGGAATAGGATAGGGTTAACCCTAATACATTAGATTTGTTGGTGTGGAGCCAAGGATACACAACCATTGATTTACCCTCGAAACCATAACCATGAAGATTCGTGCCATCACATACCTCCTCACATGGGATTGGGTGACGAGTAGGTGGATTATTAGGTCTGTGCTATCCATTGCACAACTATCAAGTATAGGGAGTGCCAGAGGAAGCAATTAGGTTGCCACCTCACATGAAAGCATAAAAAAATTAAGTTCATTGCCCTCCATGTGTACAATGGTGTGCAAACCTTGTCATACAGCATTAAATGGCCAACTATACAACTAGCTAGTAGATTAAATCACGAGTCAAGTTGGTGAAAATAATTATAATAATATTGAGGTATGTAATATATGGATTAAGTAGGTGAGTTGAGTTTCATGAAAATAATACAAATATGACTTATAATGGTATGCTGAAAAAAAAGGGACACATATGGAGTAGAAATATTGATTTTTAGTACATTAGTCGATGCATTATTATTAGTTAGACCAAAGAAAAAAAAAAAATCAGATGTTGGAGAGTGATGTCAAGGTTTGTTACAAAGGTATAGTGTTTGTAAAGTTGATTGCTACCAAATTAAGTGGATATTGTGTTAAATAATTGGAGAATATAGAAATATGCTATTATATAGATGACATTAAAAATATTGTTATATTTTAATTTTAAATTTTTATGGTGCAATAAAGAATTGGAAAATAAAAGTTAAGATAATATTTAAGAAGGTAGTTAATTCTAAATTCTAACTAGTACAAACAAGAAAATTAACATTTATAAAACATTTATGAACTTTTATAAGCTCCACAATGAAGTTGGGCATTGAACTATTCCCAAAATATATTGTGATGCTAGAATTTATTATATTTGTCACACTAAGAGGGTTGAAGATGAAAGTAACTTTCTAAAAACATAGTGTGATGCTATAATTTATCATCTATGTGACACTAAGAGGTTTGAAGATGAAAGGCACTTGTGATGCTAGAATTTATCATCTTTGTGACACTAAGAAGGTTGAAGATGAAAGTCACTTTCTCAAAATATAGTGTGATGCTAGAATTTACCATCTCTATGACACTAAGAGGGTTGAAGATGAAAGGAACTTTTTCCTAGAGTGCCATGACTACACCCAAATTAGAACTCGATTTCAAAATATTTGTTACAACACTAACCTTCTAAGCTCCTAATTCATCAAAACTATGGGAATCTTGGAATGCTTTTCCTAATTCATTTTGAACAAGAAATAATATTCTAAAATAATCTAGGTTATCTCTTTTATTTTTAAGGTCACGTAGATAAATTATGATCTTAATGGATGTTAATCATAATCATCATCATAACAAGAGTATAATTTACTTCTTGAAGGAGTTCATTAATTGGAAATTACAAGTGACATGGGATGAAATCAATAAGAAGATAATAATGTAACATATCAAGAATGATTCGATAGATATTGATGGGCTGAAAGATAAGTAAAAAATAGTTCTAAATAAAGTAACCCATTAAGGGTTGGCACTACAAAACAAAATACATCTCACAACAAATAAGACAAGGAAATTATGCAAATTGAATGTATCAACCCTATGGCATGATGTTGACATGATTTCAGGTTAATAATGCACTATGTAAGTGAGAAACCTATCACTATATATAGATCTACCAACCATTTCCTCTCCTACTTTTTATACTTATACATTTTACTCACCTCCTCTTTCTTTGAACCATTTTCCCGGAGATGGAGCCTCTTTTGGATTCAAAACGCCAATAGTTTCAAAGATCATTATGGAAAGTCTGAGCTCTTTATCTGCAAAATCACACCACATAGACCTAAAATATACCGCAAAGGTATATAAAGAATTGGTGCATAAAAAGTGCCAAAGATATGTCTTTTAATCCCATATTGGTCATCAACAACAACTAATACAGAGGTTAGATATTAATATGAATCTTTTTTAATAATTTAAATGAAAAAAATAGTAGTCATAAAGGTTTTTGGGTGTCACAAGGTTGAAAAATGGTGGTATAAGGCCCAAAAAAGGCTTTGACTTTGATACTCTTCTTGCATGGTGCCAAAATGGCCATCTTAGAGAATCGACCAATGTCCATAAACACACAAACATTACCATGCTTGGTGGAGGGAAAATATAACATTTAATCCATAGTGACTAAATCCTAAGGCTTTCCTAGGTTATTTAAAGGAGTTTACAACCCCTACTTCTTGATGGTTGGTTTACAATGACATAGGTAGTGCATGATCTAATATACCAATGGACAACCTATTGAAGATTTGGCTAGTAGAAATATTTTTGAATTACTACTATTGTATTCTCGAAACCAAAGTTCCACGAGACATGACTATAATGTGCCTCCTAGATAATATTGGCATGCTCACTTGAAGGAACACAAAATTAGCCTAAGTATCATAGGACCACATCCTAGAGTTTGAATTATGGAACTTTTTTTTGAGTGACCAATGTTTAATATGTGGAAAAAAAGTCATAGCTACTCTCTTGTAATTTTTTCCGCACAAAAATATCCTACCCACGAGTTAAGAACTATTTTTAGCACCACAAATAGGGGCTAATTGAGGCATTATACAATGTGGTTGGCGGTACCCTTCTTGTATTAATCAATAATTTACCTTCTACCACAATGTGATAAAGGTTTGCATCTGCTTCAGTTTTGGTGAAGCCCAAACTAGTGAGATAGTTATTGATCCTAGTATACCAAGCACGGGTTGCTTGTTTGAGTCCATACAACGCTCGCTTGAGTCTGCACACATGCAACTCTCTGTTGAAGGTCTCAAACCCCTTCGATTGCTCAATATACACCTCCTCCTCAATAACTCCATTGAGGAATGTTATCTTCAAATCAATTTGGTAGATCTTCTACCTCATCTGTGCTAACAGTGCTAGAATTGACTTGATGGGTGAGTACCTTGCTACTGGAGCAAAGGCCTCCTCATAGTCAATTCCCTCCACATGAGAGAACCCCTTGGCCACAAATCAAGCCTTGTGTGTTTCTCTATGCTCCCGTCTTTTGCATGCTTTATCTTATAAAGCCATCTCGAACCAACCACTGATGTGTTTGTTGGTCTTTGGACCAATTCCAAAACACTGTTTCTGACAATGGAATCATATTCCTCTACCATAGCATCAACCCATATTGGTTATTGCACTACTTCCTCGAATTAAGATGTTTATGTCTCAACTAGCTCACTCATCAAAGCCATGTACCCAGTGTACTGATCCTATGACCTCCTTTGCTTGCATTGTGATGTGGGTGCTCCCACATTCTCTCGAGAATCCTGCAATAATTTGTTAGCTTCCCTGGTCTGCTTCCTTCCTTCTCTGGATGTCTCCACTCTCTACTCCTTTGCTTGTGGCTACTCCAAAACTTCCTGAGGTTCTTCCTTTGGAGCCAAAAGCTCCTGATCAGGCTACAATTGAAGCTCCCTCTTAGGATAACACCTCATTGCCTTCTCCTCATCAAACTTCACATCTCTTGTGACCATTGTCATCTTGAGAGATGGAGAGTACACACGATTTGATTTATGGGCTAAAGAATTGGTTGGGTGGAGTTCATTTTCATATCCATCCAAGGGTTTCCAAACTAGAGAAACAAGGGCATGTGTTTGATTTATGGGCTAACATTTGAAAAATTGCTACGAGGAGAGGAGTTGGTGGGAGTCCTTCTTATGGCAAGGCCCTGCACCTCTTCCTTTATTTCTTAAAGTATGCTTGAAATAAGTGATTATAGATATATGATACATATAATATGCAAACCACTCACAACACAACAATATTTAACATTTGAATGAGACAACTTAATTTATTTTCAATATATTTTTGCTTTAAAAAAGGCAATATATGCTACCATGATGCAATGCAATGATTCACCAACATTGGGCACCAAACAAATGACTTGGACCATGAATGTTATGTACGATGACAGTCATCCACTATAAGCTATGATTATTAGCCACTCTGACACCCCTTATTTATGGTCACTCATTGAACATGCTCATGAAATTTGAGATCACTAGACATGGTTAACACAATCTAGTATGGTGTGAGGGTCTTGCCTACAATGCAAGCTTCCTAACACCCTTTACAACAACATTGCTTCATGAAAGGCATTTGACATTGATTCATAATTTTTCCTTTGTATATGAGAAAGAAACTAAATGTTACTTCTCCCTTATCCAAGATAATGCTCTTGATTACAAATTGAACAATGTATCATGACATTCCCTTTCTCTCTTCATGTGAACTTGCTCAATTAGCATCTAGATACTTTGTGAGATAAAACTCAATTTATGTATTGTATTTGGTATTGTGTCAATTATTTATTTTTTATGTCCTAATATTGTGTTAATGGCCTTCCAACGCATGGTCAATCTTGAATTAAAATTTTGACATGGAAAATCCCGATTTTGAAATTTTGGCAATCAGAGGCACAATGCAGGGACAACATGTATCTATCTTGGTGGACAGTCAGGAAACCAAAATTTTTATTGATGCATAGTTGGTGGAGTGTAGAGGCATTCATAGATTGATATATATCCTGAACAACATGGGCGAGAGAGGATGCCCATGATTCACCTCAGTTGTCTTCTTGATTGTTGGTTCAATATGTTGAGGATATGGTTGATCGGAGAAATGTTGAGGATATGGTTGATGTCTTGATATTGAATTCAAAATCCTTCCTTAACCCTTTAGCCAAAGAGGTGTCTCCTAAAGTATCTCCAATAATATCCTATGAAGATTCATAACATTTAACTTGGAATCATGGCCCACCATGATCATCTAATAATTAATTGAAATAGAACTAAACCACAATTTAGGGATTGGGTGGATCATATGGTGGGACTATTCTAGTGGGAACCCTAAATAAACGACTTGAAAACCACTTGATTTTCTACCTTGTTGTCATTCATCTCCCAAATTTCTTGTTGGCTACACAAGTCCTAGAAAACATGGCAAGGAAGATGAGAGGGAGTTGACAAGGACATTAGGTTGTCCTATAACATCATAAAGTCCATCCACATGGATGAACATGGAATGGGAATTAAGGTCATAAAGTAGACTAGAGTGTTAGAGAAATAGGGTGCATCAAAATATTTTTTGAGTGTCCCAAAGGGAAATATACAATTCTTATCTCCTCTAAAATACAATATACATTTATTGTGGTGATAGTAACCACAAGATTCTTAGAACTAGTGGTATAGTGCTTGGTCATGAATGAATATGCGGAAATGAAATCTAAATCTTTCGACTCACTGGCATAAAATAGATCATGGGGCTGAATCAAAATTTCAAGGGACGTGTGTCAAGGATCTCCGGTAAAATGGGGTTAGCAGCCAAAGACTACCTTCCAAATAATTTAAGGAGAGTAGGGAATATTTAGAGGAGGTGAACTCAAGAAACCATAAGCAAGAAAAGGGGGAAGCTATCTAACAAATATGGTTAGAGTAGGCATCAAAATCCCCATCCTTGAACGAAATGGTGGTTTACACAGGGCTCGTGAGAGAATATGGGATGGAGGGTAGATTGGCATGGTCAGAAAATGAGAGAAGGGTTTTATCTACTAAAGGAATATGGGATGGAGGTTATGTCTAAGTTCAGGGAGGCTTTTAGATTTTTTTACAAAGATGGAGGTGGATGTATCACAACAAAGGAGCTTGGGATAGTAATTCATTCTTTGGGTTGAACCCCCAATGTATATTGGAAGTGGTCCAAATGTTTTATATTCAATAATATAGTGCCAAATACAATAAACCACAAAAGAGTAGTTCTAATCTGCCTGTAAATGGAACATATTAAATACACCATTCCAAATTGATTTTACTATAGAGAATCAAAGAAATAGATGATTCTGGTCATCCATCGCCTCCATACAGAGTAAACAACAACCAGGCCCACTCTATCCTTTACGACACAAATTGTCCCATGCCAAGATGAAGCCAGAAAGATACATTTACTGATATTCTTAGGCAGAACAAAAATATGAAGCCAATATGCAAAGATGCTCTGAAGGACTGCTCGAACTAGAGTCAACTTGTCTCCTAGGGAGAGCCACAGTGTACCCATGATAAAAGTATACATTGGATTTTCTCTATAAGTCAGCTCCAATCCTTAATTCCATAACAATTATGTTGGAGTATAAATCTAGGATATTTAAAATCTGCATCCAGTGCACTGGAGATAACAACAAAAATATGATAAATCTCCAGTACCAATGCACCATCTGGGTAAGAATAAATCATATGAGATTTAATATTATTCATAAGGAGTCCAAAGACCGATCAAAAGAGGTCAATCTACCAAATAGTAACACATCATCGACAAAAATCAAAGGAGTAACTATGACTTGTCTACCTACACACATGCAGCCAAAATTACATTTAATCCATCTACCTCCACACCTGCAACCAAAATTACCGCCCTTGTGAATTTTGTGACTAATTCTTCAAAAATCCAATCTTTTATCCTCAACATCTTCTTCTCGCAAAAGTTTTCATAGATAATTTCCCTCCACCATCCTTGTATAAATTATGGTGTAGGGTTGCAACTACTCATGAAGTTTTAATCAAAATCATAGGACACAAACCTACTCTAATGCTCTCTGGAAGGTAATTCACAATTTAGAACAAAAATTTCATACATGCAATAAGAAATAACACACATGCACACAAAAAATTTTCTAGGAAAAACAATATACTAAAAACCCCAATGTATGTTTGCATTAATATGATCAATAGAAATGTATTGCAATTTATTTGCTCAACTGAGCACAACCTACAAGTGAATGACTTGTGTCTCTGCTCACTGAGAAGCTCTAACCTAGACTTAGAAAATTTCTACCTCTGCTTGAGCCCATATTTCCTTGTGCAATTCCTTGAGAAATTAAGCCCCTATTATTTAGGAATTTTTACAAAATGGATTGCGAAATTCCAAAGGTTGATCATCTAACTACATGCAACACCTGTACACTCAAGGCTAGTCTACAGTTGATGATACACTACCTTGGAATCTCCACCACAGCTAGGGAACTAGAATTCTCCATGCATTAGATATTTTAGGTTGATTGATCAGTTAACAGGATGATCACCGAGTTTGACTGAAGTCCCACTGCACAATTGGCCTTCCACTAGTTCCTCAAGTAGTTGGAACTAGTTTAACTGAAAACAACTTAAGATATCTAACTTTGATTGCTACAAATTAGAAATCATACGTGCTTAGCTGAACTCTAACTCCTCCAACTCAAATCTACTGAGTAAACCAGGTGACACAAGCCATGTCACACAAGTTCACTGCATCCAAGCTGTCTGTTGATGTGGAAATTCATATTTTCTCAATTTAATCAAGGAAAAATCAAATTGAGAATTTCTTGCTACACCTTTCAATACTCCCTCTCTGCAAGAAAGGGATTATCAACCACCCCTATCCTACACCTATGAAATTTGAACTTCCTTCTTGACAAATCTTTTGTCAAAATGTCAACATGTTACCCCTTTATTAGAATGGAGTGTAGCAACATCATCTGCCTCTAGACATAGTCTCATAAATGGTGATATTCGATATCTATATTCTTGGATCGATAGTGAAATATAGGATTCTCAGAGAGATTGATGCAACTCTGATTATCACAATTGGATCCTTCATCTGATCAAATAGTCCAACAAGTATCTTTCTCATCCATATGGCCTCACATGTTTCTTGACTTGCAGCCATGTATTATGCTTTTGTCTTGCTGAGCACCACAGATATTTGCTTCCTGTCGTACGAAGAAACAACTATGGACCCAACACTAAAAATCACAATTGATGTACTCTTTTGTTCTAATGGACTTCGTGTCCAATCTGCATCCGTGAATCTGCACAACTTCACTCGCTTTGCTCGTCCGTACCATAGTCCAAAATAGGTATTGCCTGTGAGGTACTGTAAAACATGCTTAGTTCCCTTCCAAAATAGTTTGGTTGACCTAACCATAGCTTGGCTTAGCTCGTTGACTACACATCACATATCTGGTCATGTGTTCACAAGATACATGAGCGGACCCACTAGCTATCGATAAATGGTAGCATCCACTTCACCTGAAGTGGCATCCTCCTTCCTCTAGTTGTTTGTTAGAGGTGTTTCCATGGGTTTACAAATCGCCATGTAGAATCTCTGCAGTATCTCATTTTCATACTTGGCTTGAGAGACAAATAATTCCCCATTAGCTTGTCATACTTCCAACCTGATAAATTAGTGCATGAGACCCATGTCCTTCATTTCAAATTCCCTTGCAAGGTCGTCCTTGTAAGATATGCTCAATGGCTCATCACTAGTTAAAATAAAATGATCAACATATAAGACAATAATAAGAAATTTTCCTTCTATCCATATGTGATGAGGTTCACATCTGCTTCACTTATGGTGAAGCCCAAATCGGTGAGATAACTATCAATCTTGGTGTACCAAGCACAAGGTGCTTATTTGAGATCGTACAATGCTCACTTGAGTCTGCACACATGAGACTCTTGATCAAATGTCTCAAAACCTTTTTGTTACTCTATGTACACCTCCTCCTTAATAACCCCATTCAGAAATGTTGTTTTTACACCCATATGGTGGATATTCCACCCCATCTACATAGCCAGACCAAGAATTGATTTAATGGATGAGTACCTTACTACAAGAGAAAATGTCTCCTGATAGTCAATTCCCTCAACTTGAGAGTACCCCTTGGCCACAAATCTAGCCTTATACTTCCCTATGCTTCTGTTTGTTGCCTGCTTCACCTTGAAGATCCATCTCAAACCCACTATTGATTTATATGTTGTTCTTGGGACCTTTTCCTGAACACGGTTCTTTGCAATGGATTCATATTCCTCCAACATTTCATCAACCCATACAGGTTGCTCTATTTCTTCCTCAAAATAGGATTGCTCAATCTCTATAAGCTCAGTCATAAGAGCCATGTAGCCAGTGTACCTCTCAGGTGACCTCCTTTGCTTACGCAAATTTGAAGGATATCCCACATTCTCCCTTGCATCCTGCACAAGTCTATCAACTTCCTTGGTTATTTTTCTGCCTTCTCTGGAGATTTTTCTTTAGTGAATGTCTCCACTCTCTGCTCCACAATTTGTGGTTGCTCTACAACTTCCTGAGGTTCCTCTTTTTGAGCTAAAATCTCATCTTTTGGTGGCATCTAAATCTCCCTCTCAAGAGAGCACCACATAGATTTCTCCTCATCAAAATTTACATCCGTTCACACAACTATCATTATGAGTGATGGAAAGTACACATGTTAGTTGTGGGGAGTTTTTGTGTAACCCACAAATACCCCGAATTATGCGGTCAACTAAATCTTATTCCTTGAGTCTTTGGAGACATTTCATGAGAACTTCAGTTCTACAAACACACTGTTGTATTGCATGCCTCAACCCACAAATGCAAAGGTAGGCCTTGGTTATGCAACATCGCCCTCGTTGCTCCAAAATGCTATGGATATTTCTTTCAACCACTCCATTCTGATGTGGGTTGCGGGGTGTTGTCAACTCTCGTCGAATGCCTTCTTTCACACATAAATTTTTAAATTCATTCAACACATACTCACCTCCATTATTGCTCCTAAGAGCCTTCACCTTCTTGCTGGTTTCTTTCTCAACCAGTGCCTTGAATTCTACGAACTTGGAGAATGTCTCATCTTTCTTCCTCATGAAGAGATCCAACACTTATGTGAGAAGTCATCAATAAAAAGGACAAAATATTTGTGTTAGGCAGTGGAGGCTATCAAGAAAGGTCCACAGACATCAAAGTGGATCCTTTCTTGGAATGCATATGCTTTGTTGTCCCAATCATGAAATGTGGATTTTATGTACTTCCCCAAGGTACATCCTTTACATAAATCCTACTGCTCAAGTGCTCCTTCAGGGAGGCTAGTGGATATTTGTTGTATAATATTCGAGGTGCCATGATGCAAATGGCCAAGGCTTATGTGCTAAAGTTCACCTACATCATGGCCCTGCACTTTCTCTTCCTTAGTTGTTAATGCAACACAATCTTCCACATCTAAATTATATAGATTCTTCACACAAACCTCAATCTTCCTCACCTGTCTCATGGCTACGTGTATTAGGAATGTTTTTCCTTTGTTGAAGATCACGTCATAACCACGGTCTTCCAAAACTGCAATAGAGATGAGATTTTTCTCTAGGCCTAGAACAAACATGACATCCTTGAGCCAGAGAGGGGAGCCTGACTCCCTCTGAAACGTGACTATACTAATACTAGTCATGTTGTACCTTCCGTCATCCCCTGCCTTGATGTGCATCTTGAGATATTTCTCCTCCAAGTCACTGAAAATGTCTCTACACCCTGTCATGTGGAACAATGCACCTAAGTCCTAGTACCACATGCTCCCCATCACTATTTTGGACATGCATGTGATAAGGGTAAAGTCAAGGTCAAACTATAAATCCAAGGCTTCACCCACTGCTCCTCCTAAGGTCTTCTTGATTGCCTTTTTCTGTGGGCAATTCGTGGCATAATGCCCGTATTCATGACAATGGAAGCATTTAATTTGTGTCAAATCTTTCTTCTTTCTCCCTTGGTTGGATTTTGGTTTGGTTTGAGATTTATTCCCCTTTTCCCTTCTTTCCCTTTTCAACCAATGCAAAGTTTTCTTCATCCTTGCCCTTGGATGAGGTCCCATCTCTGGTATTCTACCTTATTTCCTCTTGTACCAAATCATTCCATAACTGTTCCCAATTCGGTAGTTTCTCCCTCCCGTTCACTTAATCTTGATAGTTATGCCAAATCTTGGGAAGGCCCAGGAGGGATATTCTTACCAAGTCATCCTTTGAAAGAGTAACACCAACTCCTGCAAGCTCATCACGAACTTGTGTGAACCTCCTCAGATATTGCAGGATAAATCCATTCTTCTACATCTTGATATTTCAAAGTTTATCCTTGAGCACCAACTTTTTGTGGTCACTACCATTCTAGAATAGATTTGTGAGTGCCCACCACATTCCATAAGGATTTTCTTTCCCATGGAGATTGCTGACAATGTGGTCTCATACTCCCTCCAATATTATTATCCACACCTTGGCTACAACTTTCTTCCACTGAGCAAGGTTTTGGGCATAAGATTCTATTGGTTTTGTAACATCTCTCTTGATGTATTCTAGCAATCCATTTTCATTGAATACCTCCTCCATGTGATCCTTCTAGTCAATGAAATTAGAGTTGCCTTCCAAGGCATACTCTAGCCTTAGCCCATTGAAGGTCATATTTTCAGTTCTTAAGAGATCTTGCTACACTGAACTGCAAATTCGAACCTCCTGAGAAACAAATTCGAAATTCCTGCTCTAATGTGAATCTTGTTATGATACGATGAAGAAATTATTGTGTAGATTTGCAGCTAATAGCATCCAAGTTATCTACTAATGTGGAAATTCAAATTTTCTCAATTTAATCAAGGAAAAATCAAATTGAGAATTTCTTGCTGCATTTTTTAATAATCCTTTAGATGAATCTAATCCATGTTGCCAATCTAGGACAACAATGTGCTAATAACAACAACCAACTGATATAAGTAGCGTTCAGAATAAATAAAATAGTCAAAAAACACATATTAAAACACAATCAATGGAGACCCCGAAAAGTACTCCAACTATGTTACCATCTATTAACATTCTTCGAAAGTGCCTCCATCACTCCTCTCACGACACACACCTCTGTTTTCGGCCTCCATTGCCCTAAATATCCTTAGTTGTTTTCAACCTCCATTGCTCTACTTCCCGAAGAAACCATCAATAGCATAAAGATGAACCCCTAATCCTTTACCTTTTTTACTAGTGCGTCATATTGAAAATTTTAAGACAAAAAAATTATTTTGTCTTAAAAAATTGTCCTAAAATTCCCCTCCATGTAGTAATGCATCCATGTGAATCCAAATAATTTACACACAAATATATAGTGTTTATCATTTCTATATTAAGTAGGAGTGCATATAACCAAAACAACACCAACTACATACACCTTTGAACCATAATACATCAACAAAGGTTCTCTAAATGAACTAGTAGTGCATCTATGTGAATCCAAATAAAATATTTTTGTCTCAAAATGCTTTTGTTTTAAATATAAAGTTTTGTCTTAAAATAATTTTGTCTTAAATTGTTTTTGTCTTAAAATAATTTTGTCTTAAACTGTTTTTGTCTTAAAATGATTGTCTTAAACTATTTTTGTCTTAAATATAAAGTTTTGTCTTTAAATTTTTGTCTCAAACTACTTTTGTCTTAAATATAAAGTTTTGTCTCAAAATATTTTCGTCTTAAATTATTTTTGTCTTAAATATAAAGTTTTGTCTTAAACTATTTTTGTCTTAAATATAATGTTTTGTCTTAAAATATTTTTGTCTCAACCTATTTTTGTCTTAAAGTTTATATTTAAGACAAATCAATTGATATTAATTTTTAATACAAAATAACTAAAATAAAAAAATGATTTTTTGAGACAAAAGATTTTTTTTGAGACAAAAGATTTTTTTTGAGACAAAAGATTTTTTTTGTCTCAAAAAAACGTCTCAAAAGTGCCCTTGGTGTAGTAGTGCCTCCATGCTTTTGCATTGCACATTTCCTCCAACTTTCAAATAGGCATACATATTATAACATGATGTCATGGAATTATGTCATAGAAATGTTATGTATTAGCATAGATTCATCACCCTAAATCTATTAAGTTGGGAAGGATTTGGAAAAAAAAATTAATAAGTTTTACATTTAGCAATATCTTGGATATGTTATAGATAGGATTTTAGTTAAACTAGTTCTAAGGGGTATCTCAATTGGTCGAGTTTTCATTGCTAAGTATCCTATCATTTGGTCATGGGTCAAATCTCCTCGCAGCCTTTGGGATTAGGTCCTGCTAGTTTGGTTGGCTAATAAGAGTAAAGTTAAACATTTAAAGGGAATCTTATTCATTATAATGTGAAAAACAAAAAGAACATAGATGCATAGATGTTGTTGCAGGCGAAAATAGTATAACTTCAAATCCTTAAATATAATTACTTAAACTAAATGTGCATTCCTAGCTTTTAAATGTAATATGCACATTGTAAAAAGAAAGGGTGTTTTCCGAGCATTTAAACATAATATGCATCATTATAATAAGAAAAAACTCAAACTAACAAACATCTTTCCACATAGACAAAAACACAAAGTATCAGATATTCACCAAGGTTACAGATCACCTAGCTTTTAGCCAAATAATAGTTATTAAAACTGTGTTATTCCTTGCACATTGTAAAATGAAAGGGTGTTTTCCTAGCATTTAAAGGTAATGTGCATCATTATAATAAGAAAAAACTCAAACTAACAAACATCTTTCCACATAGACAAAAACCCAAAGTATCATCTATTCACCAAGGTTGCAGATGACCTGGCTTCTCACCAAATAATAGTTATTAGAAGTGTATTATTCCTTATCTTGGGATGGTTTGCTAATTTGATGGATTGGGTATCAGAATTGGATGTTCATGGCCCTCCATATCTGCTCTGGCCCTCCCAAGACTACATCTTTATCTTCGACATTCTAGACTTCAATAACTTCAAGAATTAGTGAATAAACCAACAACAATTTTAGTAAACAAATAAATCCAAGAAATCTTCACTTCTTAACTTGTTGCAAATCTCCTAACTTCAATTTACATCGAACATGGAGAATAAATGTCAAATATAATTTAGCTAAATAATTTTTATACTGATTGAGTTAATTGGTTTCTATTTTTACTCCAAGTAAATATTAGAATGGTTTTTTACCAAAAAAAATTATGATAAATTCCATGTAATTACTAGCCCAACTTATTCATGAGCCCAACCCAACCCAACCTATTCATGAGCCCAATGAAAAAGGTAGAAAGAATTGGCGATTTCTATTCTCAAAGAATAATACCATGAACAAAGAACCTGAATGTTGAAAAAATTGTGGCCCTTCCATCAATACCGTGACATCCATCCTTATTTATTTTGAAACATCTTGTTCCAGGTAAGAGCAAAAATCCTTCTAATGTTTTGATTTTACTTTCATAGATTTATTTATTTATTATTATTGTTTTATAGGAAAGATAATTCAACGTTTAAAGTTCATAAGATATTTTTATATATAAGATGAAGAGTTTAGTCTCTGTGGTTAAGCCAATTTGACATAAATATATGATTTTTTATTTTATATTTTTTTAATATGGAAAATGAAGAGTTTAATGGTCATTGTTAATTAAATTTGAAATAAAATTAGAAGGATATTTGGAATTTTTTATATTTATAAGGAGCCTAGGTAGTATAAAATGAATTATGTTCTTTCTTTGGGGTGGTTTCATAGAATGAGAATCCACGTATTTGAAAAACTAATAATAAGTAAAAATTAAGTTAATAAATTAATATTATATTCCAAAATGTGTATTATATATATGTGTGTGTGAGAGAGAGTAATTTTTATTTTTTATTACTTTTACAAAATTAGATGGTGAAACTTACCTTGTTGGGAGGATTTATAGATATAATGTAAGGAAATTATTTGTTAATAATCAAATTTGTGTATAAAAACTTTCATTGTTGAATTAGAATTTAGGTGACAATGATAAAATTATTGTTAGGCATGTATTACAAATAAATAAATATACATATTAATTATAAAATATAGATTGATTATAAAGAATTATCTATAATATAAAGTATATATATTATTTTATTTATTTTTAATTTGTATAATAATAATTATAATAGGTTAAAAGGGGTAATAGGCGCTTGGTAGATTTAGAGGTGAAATAGATTTAAGCTGATTTAACTATAATTAATTAAATTATAATTATTCATTTTATGTTTAATTATTTTATTTTATTTTGATGAAGTTGAGCATGACATTATATCTCTACCATATTGGGCTGCATGCTTTTTCAATTTAATTTAATTTAATTTTGCATGTGAACTTGTTACGATTTTGGTTTCAAAGTTGCATATCTACTCATATTTATCTAGATGCATTCAATATATAATACACATTTGCGAAAATATGAAAGATTAGATATAATTTTGTTTATTTAATTGAAGATTATATATTGGTGAATGAAAGCTTGTAGCTAGCCTCGTTTACGAAATGAAGTGGCATCTTTTTCAATTTGTTTTGCTTTGCTATTTTTCACAAGTCACATAGCTTAATTAGTAAAGGAGTAAGTGGCCCATAATCCACACATATTTTTTATTAACCAAAGCATTTTTACTTCATTAGCATTGGGACTAGGAATCAAGTATTATTAAGGAAAGGGAGAACTACATAGTTACCAATCAAACGAGAACTATTACCTCAAAATAGGTACTTTAGCCCAAAAATCCAAAAAAAAACATGAAAAAACAACCCAAAAATAAAAGGCATTGATTTTTCATCACCAATTTGTTTTCAGAGTAAATTTTCAATATTTTTTGAAACTAACAATAAAAAAAAATGAAAGCCATTTTGTTTGGTACAAAAAAACACCTTGAAATCGAAAAGTGTTGATGCTAGAATAACGTGTTTTTTTTTTTTAAGGTACATTTTCAACATTTTTAATAATAACATTAAAAATAAAATATCATGACTCTGAAAAACTTTAAATTTCCAACGATTTTCAAGCATGACATTAACGATAAAATATCACGTATTTGAAAAGCCTTGAAATTCCAACAATTTTTAAGCATGACATTAAATTTAAAATATCACTTCTTTGAAAAACCTTAAAATTCCAACAATTTTCAAGCATGGTGCTAAGAAAAAATATCTATAACTGTTTTCAACCATAACATTAAAGATAAAATATCACGACTTAGAAAAACTTTAAATTCTTGACAATTTTTTAGCCATAGAATTAAAACCAAAGATTATGACTACAAAACAATCTTAAGTTGTCAAAATATTTCAAGCATGACATTATGGAAAAATTTTATGACTAAAAAAACTTTAAAAATGAACACCTAATGAAAGAGTTATTATACCAAGAGTATTTTTTTATAAATGTTAAATGTATAGCAATTTTAAAATCTTAGCCTAAGACAATTTGAGACATTGCAAAAAAAAATTAAAAATCAACTATCAAATTGACACGCAGTGTAGGTGAGTTCAACCCATTGTAATGAAAACTTAAAGACCAATCATGAAATTAACACATTGTGGGGAAGACTCGATTCATTATAATGGAAAATTTAAAATCAACTATCAAATTACACATAATTGGATCGGGTTGTTAGACAAGCAGCGACATAGACCCTATCTATCTATATATATATATATATATATATATATATATATAGGAAAGATAAACAAGAAAAAAAATTCAAATATTGAAAAAAAAATAATAACAAGTAAGAAAAAAAAACATGACAAAAAAATTCAAATATAAAAAATATATCATAATGACATAAAAAAAACTATAAAATGTAAAAAAAATTAACCATACCATGTAAAATTAAAAAAGAAAAAAGAGTAAAATAAAATAAAAACCAAACAAAAAAAAATTAAAAAATACAACATTAAAAAAAATTATAATAAAAAAAAAGACTTCCCTCGCCCGCCCTGAGAACCCAACTAGCTAGGGGTCGCAAGGGGATGATTCATGACAAAAAATAAATTAAATATATATATATATATATATATATATATAGGGAGAGGAGCGATGGAGGTTCACGGGCTTAGGGTTTCAGGAAGGCCGATCTGCGTCGCCGCGGCCCCAAAAGATTTTCACTGCTTTGGATCGGCTAGAAGCCAGACTGCTGGGTTCTCAGAGCGTGTTGCCTCCCTCTGGTCCTGGGCCGGATCCGCTGAAGGAAAGGACTGTTATGGCTCAAACCACAGCAAACAGAGTTCGGAGCGCTTCTCCTCTTTCTGGGCGCAGGTCGATTACCACAGGGCGACACTTGATCGTCCAGAGATTTATCCAAAACAATCGGTCCTTACCCAGTCTCGTCCTGATGCGCACTCCTTCGCGAACGCTTTGCACAGGCCTGGCAGATCTGTCAGCGATTATGGAAGAAAGAGGCGTATGACAGTCCCCATGACCCATTTTGGTACGCCGTGGATCCGATCTGCCGATCTAGGGCCGATTTTAAAAGGCATGGTTGAAGATCAAGTATGGGCAGGGAGTATGGACCTGGCTCCCCAGAGTTTTGAGATTTATCTGCCCTCTGTAGAGCAGATCAGGGCCAAGCATTGTAGATTCGGGGTGGATCTACCAGATCTGGCCAGATCTAGGCAGAAGCAAAATGAAATTTCGCCAGATCCAGAATACAAATCCGAAAAACGGGATTTGATCAAGGCAGACACAGCAGATTTGAAACAAATCTTCATCAGATCAACAGAAGGCAGACACGTTTGTGTGCAGATCTGGGAACGGATGAGTGTTTTGGAGCTAAAAAAAGAGATCCAGGACAAACTGGGAATTCCAGTTGCATTTCAAATCCTAATATTTTCTGGGATATGCTTGCAGGATCAACACACACTCCAGCATTACAGGGTTGCAAAGGACTCAACAATTATCCTCAATCACCGATTGCGAGGTGGATCTAAGGGATCTACCTCAAAACCTACAGGCACCTATCGCGATGCAGCCAAAGGGAAAGAACCTCCAAAGGGGAAAGAACCCACAGCTGTTAATATACCTCCAGGGTAGTATATCATGGATCAAGTGCCAGAGAGTCCCTCCATCTCGCTGGATATTCCAGAGGTAAAGTGCATATTCTCAAATCTAAAAAAAAATGCTATTATTTGTAGATTTAACGGTTTCTGGCCTAGAACGAATGCCTTGTACCAATGGATTCACACGGTCTGGACAAAAAACTGCCAGATCCACCTATGCTCGAAGGGTTTCTTCATAGTAATCTTCCTCGTAGAAGGAGAAAGGGAAAAAATTCTCAATGAAGGACCATGGTTCTGGGGCAGTGCGGGATTGTTTGTTACCCCATGGTTCCCGGAGTTTGATGCCAATACTATGGTGGTATCAAGGATGCCAGTATGGGTAAGGTTGCATAATCTTCCGATACACTTTTGGCACTACAAGACCTTATCAGTTATAGGGAATACCCTTGGAAGAATGTTAAAGATTGATTCAGAGAGACACATAAAAGGAATCTTTACTTTTGCTAGGATATGTGTCGAGGTAGATCTTAGCCAAGGATTACCTGAAAGCATCATTCTGAACTTCAACAATACTCAGTGGAAACAACCTTTGGACTATGAGAATACAGCATTCAGATGCAGGGGATGTCAACAAACAGGTCATCTGTTCAATGCATGCAAAAGCCTCAACAAGAGCAAGCCACAACAAAGGAAGCCCAAAGGATGGCAGAACATAGACGATGTCATAAAGAAGAGAACCGCGGAAAAGAAAGCCCCTTCGGTAACAGAAGACGAAGAAACAAAAGCAAAAGAGGATGATACCACCATAGAGGAAGTTGAAATAGAGAACCAGAAGGAAAATATAGCAGACAACAAGGCTTCACAGTCCCACTCAAATCAGGCAGAGACCCAGCAAAATCAGGCAGAGATGACAAGCGTGGATCAAAGCATGGGAGGCATCAAACGGCATCATCACTCAGATACTTCAGACTCAGACAAAGAAACAGGGCATCCGAATGCAACAACACAGTTAGTCATTGCTTCGATCGAGCCCACTCAAGGAGAGTGGCGCAAGGTCGAAAAGAAAAAGGGGAGAAAAACTTGAAGCGTGAGTTTTACTCACAGCCGGAATTCAGGTTTTTACCCCTTTTTTCTTTCTCTTTTCTCTTCTCTTTTCTTATTCTTTGTGCACGTTAGTCTTCTAACGTTGCGTGGGGTGCGAAAGCACTCGAGCCCATGTGGCAACTTACTGAATGCTTCATTGCATCTGCTAGTGTAACTTTTCATTAATTCTTTAATAAAAGGTTACCGTTTTTTTCCTTGGAAATATATATATATATATATATATATATATATATATATATATATATATATATATATATATATGTATATATATATATACATATATATATATATATATATATATATATATCTATATATATAATAAATAAAAAATAAAAATAAAAAAAATATAAAATGTAAAAAAAATAAATCAGAATTAACGTGTAAAAATGAAAAGTTTTAATAAAAAATAAATAAATAAAACAGAAAATAAATTAAAATAAAATAAAAAATAAAAATAAATTCAAAACAATTATATATATATATATATATATATATATATATAATAAAAAATAAAATTCAAAACAATTGAAAAAAATAAATAAAATTAAAATTATAAAACAAATTAAAAAATATTTAATTTTAAAGATTAAAAATTAGAAAAATTAAAAAACAATAATTAAAAAAAACAATTTAAAAAAAAAGACCAACTCCCCCTCACTCCACCCAACCCCAACCCCGCACCCTCACTTCTCCTCTCCTCCCCTACCCCAGGCCCCCTCCTCCCCTCTCCTCTCCCCCTCCTCCCCTCCCCACACCACCCGCTCCCTCTACCCAGCCCTCCCCTCCACCTCCCTCCCCACTACCGTCCTACCCTCTCCCTCACACCCCGACCCTGCCGACCTATCCCTCTCCGCCCACCCAGGCCCCCAACCAGCAGCCAAGATGTCACAAGCCGATTCTTGGAATCATCCTTTGGCCACTTGGTCGCTAGCTAGGTGCCTGGGCGGGAAGGTAGGGTTGGGTGGGGAGGTACTTGGGGTGAGGGAGAGAGGGGGGGCAGGGGTGAGGGAGGGGGAAGCGGAGGAGCGGGTTAGGTGGGGATGGGAGGAGGTGAAGAGGAGAGGGGAGGAGGGGGCCTGGGATTGCGGGGGGGTAGGGGGAGCGAGGTGGGATTGGGGTTGCGTGAGGTGAGGGGGTGAGGTTGGGGTTGGGTGTAGCAAGGGGGGAGGGGGTAGTTTTTTTAAAATTGTTTTGTTTAAATCTATTTTTTTAGTTTTTCTTAATAATTTTTTTTTAAGTTTTATTTGTATTTTTAAATTTATATATTTTTTTAATATTTTCAATTTTTTTTTTTTTTTTTTTTTTTAATTTTTTTTTTAAATTTTATTAATTTTGATTTTTTTCGTTTTTTTAATTGTTTTGAAATTTATTTTTTTATTTTTGTTATTTTCTTTTAATTTTCTTTTTTTTTTCTTAATTTTTTTTTTTTAATGTATTTTTCTTTTAATTTTGTTTTTAGATTTTTATAATTTCATTTTTTTATTTTTGTTGTTTTCTTTTAATTTTCTTTTATGTTATTTTTATAATTTTAATTAAAAAAATAATTCTTAAATTTTTATTTTATTTTATCTTTTATTTTTAACTTTGTTTATTTAAATTATTTAATTTAAATATTTTTTAATTTTTTATTTTAATTGATTTTTTTTTCTTAACTTTTTATTTTATTTTAAATTGTTTTGGTAATTATTTTAAGTTTTAATTTTTAATTTTTTTTTTTAATTTTTTTTAATTTTTTTTTTACTTTAAAAATTGTTTTTAGATTTTTTTTAAGTTTAATTTGTTTATCTTTAAATTATAATTCTTTTGTTTTTTTTTTTTCTTTTCTTTTTTTTTTAAAATTTTTTTATATTTTCTTTTGTTATTTTTCATTAATTTCTTATTCAATTTTTTTATTTTTATGAGTTAATTTTGGTTTTTTAAATTTTTTTTACATTTTTATAGGTTTTTCCTTTTTTTATATATATTTTTTTGTATTTGATTTTTTTTCATATTTTTTATTTTTGTTTTTATGTTTTATTACTAACATAAAAATCACCAACATTTAAAAAAAATTATCCACACTTAATTCATTAGAAAAATTAAAGTGTAAAAAGTAAGCCCTCTAAAAAAAATTTAAAGTGTCAAAAATAAGCCCTCTAAAAAAATGTGTTGATGCTACATCAACACGTTTCAAAATCAGCATGAAAATCACTAACATTTAAAAAAATGTGTTGATGTTGCATCAACATTTTTTAAAATCAGCATGAAAATCACTAACATCGAAAAAAAATGTTCATACTTGATACATAGGAAAATTTAAAGTGCCAAAACTATGCTAGAAAAAAATTGTATTCTAGCATTACCACTTTTCAAAATCGGGTGATTTTTTGCTACCTCAAAAAAAGGGGTACCAGTTCATTTTCTCGTTTGGTCAGTAACTATGTTGTAAACTTTGCCTAGATCCTTTGACAGCTACCCATAGCCGACGCACCTTCATCCAACAGCCACTCTGGAGGCGCCACTTCTTTTAAGGTACAAGTTAACTTTGACATTCCCATATTTGAGGGCCAGATAGATGCAGACACCGTAGATAAATGGTTAAATTTGTTGGAAGGGTATTTTTCAGTTCATGACTTTTCCACTCGGGAAAAAATTACTTTTGCACTTCTCAAAGTTGCCCCACACATCAAGGACTAGTGGGAAACCTAGTGTGAACAAAAGGACGAGAGGGAATCCTCACTATTTTCAGCCACACCCACTTGGAATTCTTTCTGAGACGCCATCAAGGAACAAGATTACCCTTTCAGGAGCTATAAAGATAAATACATAAAGTCGATCATGCTACAACAGGGAAGGGACCAAGATGCGCCGAAGTTTACAAATTTTTTCCATACCCTTCACATGAAGCTGGGTATCAAGGATTCTGAGCGGCATTTGGTACTCAAGTACCGCAGTTGTCTACACAAGTACATCCAGGATGAGATGGAGTTCTTGGACATCTCCTCGCTCGACATGGAGTACCAATACGTTGTCAAGATTGAGTAGAAGTTTAAACAGAAGAAGATAGATTTTGGATCTCTGAATCCAAAACAAGGAATAGGTGCCCCCAAACCACAATGCTTAGGACAAATCTAAGGTGGGGTGACCGAGAACAACCCACTGAAGCTGAAAGAAAAGGACAACACCATGAAGACAAAGGACACGGAAAAATGGTGTGAGTTCCATAAGAGCTCCACTCACAACATGAGTGAGTGTCAGGCCAAGCAGCCACTAGTGGCCGAGTTGAACACTTTTGAATTAGATGCATGTTCCAACTCTTAGTTGAACGACAACAAGGGGAATGACAAAGGGAAGAAGATCATTGACACAGATGCAGTGTCATCATGGCCACCACTAAGATCCAAAAGAATTAGCGTGAAGACCAAGAGGAGGGGGAATGCCTCTTCCACTCCCAAATGTGGGTAAAGGGTTCTCCATTTTAACTCATTGTTGAAAGCAGGAGTGAATAGTACCTCATTTCAGAAGAGGTCATGAAGTGGTTGTGCTGATTGACTACATCACATCTAAAATCATACACCATCAAGTGGCTTCACCAAGGACGAGATCTCTATGTCAGCCAACAATGTCACCTTCCCTACAACATAAAGCCCTTCAAAGATGAGGTATTGTGTGATGTTTCTCCACTTGAGGTTTGTTATGTATTATTAGGAAAATCATACTTATGGAAGTGACATGTTGTATATGAGTCTAGACCTCACTATGTGATTATTACTTTTGGTGATAAGTTGTACAAGATACCAGAGGTAGCCCTGCCTACTGCCATCTCTTTGATCACTGCAAATCAATGTAGTAATCTATCATTTCCCAAACCAGGAAATTTGTTTTCCTTGTGATTCACCCTTAGGGAAAGAAGAAGGTTGTGGCCAAGGATTCTAGACAGGGCCCCTCCGCACATCAGTAGCAGATGGACAAGGTCATGGAAGAGTACAGGAACATTTTCCCCTCAACTATAGGGGTCCCTCTACACTGTTACGTCAAGCACTCCATCGATCTTACCCCAAGCGCACTGCTACCCAATGGACTGATCTATCGACGCTCTATTTTGGAGAACGATGAGATTAAGATGTAGATTCAAGAGTTGTTGTTGAAAGGGAATATTGGGCTAAGTTCATCTCCTTGTGGGAGACTGATTATATTCGTACAAAAGAAGGATGAGACTTTGAGACTCTGTATATAATATCGGATGTTGAAAAAGATCATTTTCTGGAATAGGTACCCAATCCCATGGATTGATGACCTTCTAGATCATCTCAAGGAGGGGAAAATATTTCAACAATATTGACTTGATGCCTGGTTATCACCACGTGCCTATCGCACCCTCCGATGTGTGGAAGATTTTCTTCAAATCTAATGAGGGAATTCTCGAATGGTTGGTAATGCCTTACGGGTTGACGAATGCCCTCTCAACCTTCATGAGATTGATGGATGACACCTTGAAACCATTCACTAATGCATTCATGGTGGTGTATTTAGATGACATCTTGATCTTCAGCTAGAGTTGGGAAGAGCATCTCAACCATATTCGACAGATCCTTCAAACCCTATGACAACATAAGTTGTGTGCTAATTTGGAGAAATTCACTTTTGGCATGACCCAGGTTGAATATCTAGGGTACATAATTAATGATAAACATGTGCATGTGCACCCAACGAATATACAAGTCATTCGGGATTGGCCATCCCCAACCACTCTAACTGAGCTCCGCAACTTTTTGGGTCTTGCCAATTTCTATCGTAGGTTCTCATTGGGTTTCTCTCATGTCACTTGGTCTTTAAGTCAAGTCACCAAGGGCAGAGAAAAAGAAAATTCATTTTGGTCTAATCCCACTAGAAAGTGTTTTCCGAATTGAACCATCACCTTTTCTCTTCAACAATTCTCACATTACCGGACCTGCAGCAACCATTTAAGATCGAGACAGATCCCTTTGCCTATGCTATTGGTATGGTTTTTACTGAGCAATGGCATATCACAGTGAGACACTTTCAGACATAGCCCGAAAGTATCCCACCTATGACAAAGAGATGTATTCCATTATGTAGGCCTGCTGACAATGGAAGTATTACATTCTATGGAAAGAAACGATCATCCACATAGAACACCAACCCCTGCAGTTCATACAAAAACAAGGGAAGTTGCACAACGATGGCCATTAGAAATGGTCCACATACCTACAACAGTTCCATTTGAACATTAAGTACAAGAATGAAAGCACCAAAAATGTTGCAGACTGCCTCAGGTGACCACCGGTAATGGCAGTGACCACTGTGCTCAACTCTTGTGAGAATGAGAATGCAGGGTGGTCACATCTTTACAAGAGCGATCCAAAATTCGGCATCACATAGAGGACACTCTTGGAAGGTAAGAAAGTTCCAAATTTTCACCTCTAGGATGCATTTTTATGCCACCTAGGACACATATGTGTTCCTTCAAGCGAGTGTCCCAAGATAATTTGGGAGGAGCATTACAGTCGCGTTGCTAGACATTTTAGGGTAGAGAAAATAGTGGCAGTACTATAGAAGTATTTTTATTGGTCAAACCTTCGATGGGATGTTAGGAAGTACATCAGATCATGTACTGCCTACGTCATTGCTAAACTGACCATCAAGAAGAAAGGCCTATATACTCCTCTGCCTACTCCTAGTCGACCTTGGGAATCCATCTCCATGGATTACATGTCAGGATTTCGTTCTATTAAGCATGGAAATGACTGTGTTTTTGTGGTTATCGATAGATTCTCTAAGATGGCCATTCTAGCAGCCTGTAAGAAGAGTATCATAGTAGAAGCCACTGCTAAGCTCTTCTTTGGATGAGTGTGGCTACATTTTGGTATCCCACAATCCATTATCTCAGACTGGGACAAAATATTCCTTAGCACATTTTGGTCAATTCTCTGGTCGATGTTGGATACCAAGCTCACTAAGTCCATGACTTTCCACCCCCAAACTGATGGCCAAACAGAGGTCAATGGGATGATCGTACAAATTTTGCATATATACAACTTGAAGCATCCACACACATCGGATGAAAGCCTCCCCTATGTCCAGCATAGCTGCAACAGATCTCTCCATAGCTCAACTAGCCACAACCCCTTTGAGGTGGGGTTGGGGTTCTATCCACTATGTCCCATTGATGTGGCCATACCATTTGCAGCTACTCAAGCATATTCAGCTCATGACCGGTTTGAAGCTGACAGGGCTAACAACTTCATTCAATGCACTTAGCACATCTACTAGTAGGTCCATGACATATTGAACAAAGCCAATTCTAAGTACAAGTAGCGTCATGATTAGAATCGGGTGCCACACAAGTTCCAAGTGGGTGACAAAGTTTTTTTACATCTACAAAAGGAGCACCTCGTTGGGTGCCACCACAAACTTCTTCCACTCTGATATGGGCCTGACACCATCACTAAATTTGTAGGGGAAATGCTTTCAATATTAGCATCTCACCATTCCCTAGCATGCACCCATTGTTCAAAATGGACTTCCTTCGACCATAATTTCCACCATTACTGGACACATTATACATTGCAGAACCACTCACGCCAACAAAGTTCAACCTAGACTGCATGGAATAGGCCACAACTGATCAGATCATGAACACACAGATCAATAAAAATCACCAACATAAGATCCAATTGTATCAGGTTGTCAAAGCTGGCCAACTCCTGCACCAAGGCAAGTGGCTCACGAGGGACCAAGTTCAGTAGAAGTTTCCTCATCTCATTGAGGCACTCAACACAATGGGTACCATCTCTTCCTAAGGGGGGAGGACTGATCTAGGTGGATTTTGTTGGCCACTTGGCTATTCCACTTGCACCCCTGACATCGTCTCTTTCAATTTTTTAGTTTCCTTAATTGTAGCGCAATTTACTATTTTTTGCCTTTTTTTGGGTCCTCAACTTCTAGAGTCGTTTTGAGGCCCTAAATGACTTTTTTAGGGAAAATAGAGAGATTGAAAAACTCCCAAGGTGGCCTAGGTATTTCTTTTTTACCTTCTGCTTGAGATCTTCAAAACAAGGTATTATGATAGACAAATGGAGATCGTATACCAAATTTATGATCTTTGGAAGTTAATGTACAAATTTACCCAAATGGGGATCACATTTTTGGCGCTTCATCTCCTAGAGTTAGGTTTTTGGATGTTTAGGGTTTTTCATTGTTTCTAAATAATAAATAGGCCTTTGAGCCTCATTGTAACACAGTCCATAGGCATGTAGCTGCCACATCTCTTCTCAGAGATAAGCTGCCATCGCCCGAGCTAGGTTATTTTTATTTCTGTATGTAAGCATTTTTCAGTTTTTTGATATTAATAAAATGAAGTTTTATTTCTGCTACATCTCTGTTTACATGGATAGTTTGTATTTTTTTACGTTCCTACATAAGTCTAGATCAATGGTATTAGAGCAGTCTACTCTTTCTTTGTTTTTCTTTGCATCTCCCCAACGAGGTCATCGTATAAGGATTTAGGGCTCAATCTAGTTGAACCTTTGCAAGAACATCCTTGCAAAACATAACGACCTCCCATGGCGTAAGAAAAGAAAGATGAGGGGGTAGAAGAACCTTTCCAAATACTGCTCAAGGAAGCCCTCAAGCAACTGAGGAATGCGATGATGGATAACTTTGCCCAGATCCTTCGATGACTACCCACAAGCGACACACCTTAATCCAACAGCGACTCTGGAGGCGCCACTCCTTTTAATGTATAAGTTAACATTTAGATTCCCATATTTGAGGTCCAGATAGATGCAGACGTCATAGACAACGGTTAAATTTGTTGGAAGGGTATTTTTCAGTTCATGACTTTTCCTATCGGGAAAAAATTACTTTTCACTTCTCAAAATCACCCCACACGTTATGGAATGGTAGGAACCCTACTGTGAATAAAATGACAGAGGGAATCCTCACTGTTTTCAGCCGCACCCGCTTGGAATTATTTCTGAGACTCCATCAAGGAACAATATTTCCCTGTTAGGAGCTATCAAGATAAATACATAAAGTGGACCAAGCTACGGCAGGGAAGGGACCAAGATGTATCGGAGTTTACAAATGTTTTTCATACCCTTCCCACGAAGCTGGGTATCAAGGATTCTGAGTGGATTTTAGTACTCAAGTACTACAAATATATACATGAGTACATCCAGGATGAGATGGAGTTCCTGGACATCTCCTTGCTCAGCACAACATACCAATATACTTTCAAGATTGAGAAGAAGTTTAAATATAAGAAGTGATACTTTGGATCTCCAAATCTGAAGCAAAGAAAAGGAGCCCCCAAACCACAGATCAAAGGACAAAGCCAAGGCGGGGCCACCCCTGACAACCCTTTGAACCCACAAGAAAGGAACAACACCACGAATACAAGGAAGGATAGGGGAAAATGGTGAAATTTCCATATGATCTCCACTCACAAAACGAGAGAGTGTCAGGGAAAGCAGTCACTAGTGGCCAAGTTGAAGGATTCTGAATAAGACGCATGTTCTGACTCTCAGTCAGAACCCGTCAAGGGGAATGACAAAGGGAAGAAAATCATTAACGCGGAGGCCAATCCCACCATGGGCAGCACTAAGATCTAATATAATGAGCTTGAAGATCTAGAGGAGGGGGAATGCCTCTTCCACTCACAAATGTGGGTGAAGGGTTCTCTGATGCAGTTCATTGTCAACTAAAGGAGCCAAAAGAAGCTCATTTCAGAAGAGTTCGTGACGCGACTGGGACTACCGACTACACCACATCCATAACCATACACCATCATGTTTCTTCACCAAGGATGATATCTTCGTGTCAGCCAGCAGTGTCACCTTCCCTACAACATAAAGCCCTTCACATATGAGGTATTGTGTGACGTTGCTCCTCTTGAAGATTGTGATGTGTTATCAGGAAAACCATACTTGTGGAAGCGAAAAGTTGTATATGAGTCTAGTCCTCGCTTTGTGATTATCACTTTGGGCAATAAGTTGTACAGGATACCAAAGGTAGCCCCACCTAATGCCATCTCTTTTATCACTACAATGAAATGTAGTAAGATCATTTCCCAAACCAAGAAATTTGTTTTCCTTATGATCCTCCCTTGGGGAAAGTTGAAGGTTGTGGCCACAGCTTCCAGACAGGGCTCCTCTTCACATCAGTAGCAGATGGACAAGGTCGTGGAGGAGTATAGGGATATTTTCTCCTCACCTACAGGGGTACCTCTGCACTGTGAGGTCGAGCACTCCATCGATCTGACCCTGGGCACACCTCTACACAATGGACCGATCTATCGATGCTCCATTTTGGAGAATGATGAGATCAAGATGCAGATTCAGGAGCTATTGCAAAAAGTGCACATTAGGCCAAGCTCATCACTCTTTGGGAGCTTGATTGTATTGGTACAAAATAAGGAAGGGATATGGAGACTCTGTATTGACTATCAAGCACTGAGCAAGAGCATTGTCTGGAAGAGGTACCCAATCCCACGGATTGATGACCTTTTGGATCATCACAAGGGGGCCAAATAATTCAGAAAGATTGACTTGAATTCTTTCGTCACCAGGTTCCTATCGAACCCTCTGATGTGTGGAAGACTACCTTCAAATCCAAGGAGAGCCTTTTCAAATGGTTGGTCATGCCTTCTGGGTTGACGAATGCCCCCAGAACCTTCATGAGATTGAGGGATGACATATTGCGACCCTTCACAAATGCATTCATGGTGTTTTATTTAAATGACATCCTTATATTTAGTTGGAGTTGGGAAGATCACCTCCAACATATTCGACAAGTCCTTCAAACCCCCTAACAACACAAGTTGTGTGCCAATTTGGAGAAATGCACTTTTGGCATGACCCAGGTTCAATATCTAGGGTACATCATTAATGAGAAGGGTGTACATTTTCACCAAGCGAAGATACAATTAATTCAGGATTGGCCAGTGCCAACCACCCTAACAGAGCTTTGTAACTTTCTAGATCTTGCCAATTTCTATCGTAGGTTCTCGTTGGGTTTCTCTCATATCACTTGGTCTTTAAGTCAAGTCACCAAGGGTAGAGAAAAAGAAAAGTTATTTTGGTTTGAATCCCAATAGAAGGTGTTTTCCGAGTTCAAGCATCAAATTTTCTATTCAACAATGCTCACATTACCAGACCTACAACAACCATTTGAGATTGAGACAGATGCCTCCACCTATGCCATTGGTGCGGTTTTTATTTAGCAGTGGCATATCACAGTGAGACACTTTCAGAAACAGTCCAAAAGTATCCCACCTATGACAAAGAGATGTATTCCATTGTGTAGGCTTGCTAACAATGGAAGAATTACATTATGTGGAAGGAAACGATCATCCACACAGAACACTGACCCCTGCAGTTCATATAAAAACAAGGGAAGTTGCATAATGATCGCCATAAAAAATTGTCCACATACCTGCAACAGTTCCATTTGAACATTAAGTACAAGAAGGGAAGAACCAAAAATGTTGCAGGTTGCCTCAGGTGACCATCCATCATGGTGGTGACCACTATGCTCAACTCTTATGGGAACGAGACTGTGGGGTGGTCACAACTTTACAAGAGCGATCCAGAATTCGGCAGCACATAGAGGACACTCTTGGAAGGTAAGAAAGCTCCAAATTTTCACCTTTAGAATTCATTGTTATGTCACTTGGGACACATTTGTGTTCCTTTAAGTGAGTGTGCCAAGATTATTTCGGAGGAGCATTACAGTCCGGTTGCTAGAAATTTAAGGGTAGAGAAAGTAGTGGCAGTACTACGGAAGTATTTTTATTGGTCGAACCTTCGATGGGATGTTAGGAAGTACATCAGATCATGTACTGACTACGTCATTTCTAAACCAACCATCATGAAGCAAGGCCTATATACTCCTCTGCTTACTCCTAGTTGACCTTGGGAATTCATCTCCACGGATTACATGCTGGGATTTCGTTCGACTAAGCATGGAAATGATTGTGTTTTTGTGGTCGTCGATAGATTCTCTAAGATGGCCATTTTGGTAGCCTGTAAGTAGAGTTTCATAGCAGAAGTCACTGGTAAGCTCTTCTTTGAATGAGTGTGGGTACATTTTTGGATCCCACAATCCATTATCTTAGACCAGGACAACAGATTCCTAAGTACATTTTGGTCAAGTCTCTGATTGATGTTGGATACCAAGCTCACTAAGTCCATGACTTTCCATCCCCAAACTGATGGCCAAATAGAGGTCAACGGGATGATCGTACATATTCGGCATATGTACAACTTGAAGCATCCGCACACATGGGATGAAAGCCTCCCATATGTCCAACATACCTACAATAGAGATATTCATAGCTTAACTAGACACAACCCCTTTGAGGTGGGGTTGGGATTCCATCCACTATGTCCCATTGATGTGGCCATAATATTTGCAGTTATTCAACCATATTTGGCTCATGACCAGTCTGAAGCTGACAGGGCTAACAAATTCATTCAACTCATTTAGCACATCCACTAGTAGGTCCATGACATATTGAACAGAGCCAATGCTAAGTACAAGTAGCATCATGATCAGCATCAGGTGCCACACAAGTTCCAGGTGGGTGAAAATGTTTGGTTACATCTGCAGAAGGAGCACCTCGTTGGGCCCCAGCACAAACTTCTTCCACTCTGATATGGGCCTTACACCATCACTAACTCTATAGGGGAAAATTCTTTCAAGCTTAGCATCCCACCATTCCCTATAGTGCACCCATTGTTCAATGTGGACTACCTTCAACCATACTTTCCACCATTACTGGACACATTAGACATTGCAAAACTACTCACACCAATAGATTTCAACCCAGATTTCATGGAATAGGCCACAACAGATCGAATCATGGACACACAAATCGGTAAAACTCACCAACATAAGATCCAATTGTATTGGGTTTTCAAAGCTGTCCAACTCTTGCACCAAGGAAACTGGCTCACTAGGGACCAAGTTCAGTGGAAGTTTCCCCATCTCATTGAGGTACTCAACACAATGGGGACCATTGCTTCCTAAGCGAGGAGGACTGATCCAGGTGGATTTTGTTGGCAACTGGGCTATTCCACTTACACCCCCAAAATTCTCTTTAAATTTTTTAGTTTCCTTAATTGTAGCACAATTTACTATTTTTGGTCATTTTTTGAGCCTTGAACTTCTGGAGCCATTTTGAGGTCCTAAATGAATTTTTTAGTGAAAATAGAGAGACAGAAAAACTCCCAAGGTGGCCTAGGTACTTTTCTTTTTGCCTTCTCTTTGAGATCTTTGAAACGAGGTATTATGATAGAAAAATGGAGATCGTATACCAAAGTTATGACCCTCGGAAGTTGATGTACAAATTTACCCAAATGGGGACCACATTTTTGGTGTTTCATCTCCTAGGGTTAGATTTTTGGATGTTTAGGGTTTTTCATTGTTTCTCAATAATAAATAGGCCTTTGAGCCTCATTCTAATACAGTTCAGAGGCATGTAGCCGCCACATCTCTTCTCTGAGATAAGCTATCATCACCCGAGTTAGGTTACTTTCATTTCTATATGTAAGCATTTTTCAGTTTTTAATATTAATAAAATGAATTTTTATTTTTGTTGCATCTATGTTTATATGGATATTTTTGTATTTTGTTGCATTCCTGCACAAGTCTAGATCAGTGGTATCAGGGCAGTCTACGCTTTCTCTGTTTTTCTTTGCATGTACCCAACGAGGTCATGGTATAAGGAGTTAGGGCTCGATCTAGTTGAACCTTTGCAAGAACAGCCTCGCAAAACATGACGACCTCCCATGGTAGAAGAAAAGAAAGATGAGGTGGTAGAAGAACCTTTCAAAATATTTCTCGGGGAAGCCCTCGAGCAATCAAGGAATGCGATAATGGATAACTTTGCCCAGATCCTTCGACGACTACCCACAGGTGACACACCTTCATCCAACAACTACTTTGGAGGTGCCACTCCTTTTAAGGTACAAGTTAACATTGAGATTCCCATATTTGAGGTCCAGATAGATGTAGACGTCGTAGATAATGGTTAAATTTGTTGGAAGGGTAATTTTCAGTACATGAATTTTCCTATTGGGAAAAAATTACTTTTTCACTTCTCAAAACCACCCCACACATTAAGGACTGGTGGGAACCCTACTATGAATAAAAGGACAAGAGGGAATCCTCATTGTTTTTAGCTGCACCAACTTGAAATTCTTTTTGAGACGCCATCAAGGAACAATATTACCCTGTCGGGAGTGTAGGTTCTAACCCCGTACAAAAATTACCTACATACGAATTCGAAGAACAGAAAATAAACAATGCAAGAGCATAACACATAAAACACATATACACAAAGATTTTCCCTTGGATCCCAAAATTAGGACTTTTAGCTTGACTTTTCATTATGTTCCTTTCAATGTTACAATACATATTTATACATGCTAAAGCATCTAATACCATGGATAGAAAACCATCGCATCCAAAACCATGGACCGAAAACCATCACATCCAAAACCATGGACCGAAAACCATCGCGTCCAAAACCATGTGCGAAAACCATGCACAAAACCATAGGTAGGTCCTGCAACCTAATATGGGGTCCAAAAAAAAATTTCCCTGGGGTGTTGCCCCAGACCCCGTAGAGGGGGGCTACCCGCCCCCCCACTGCACAATCGTCACAACGAAGGGGGGGCTCCGTCCCCCCTCTGACCCCCAAGTTAAATACGTCGGCTAGTCGTGGAAAGAATATAACGCAACCCAACATTCTCCCACTTGTTGTCTTCTTTCAACAGGGGGGCACAAGAGAGCTTAGTCATTTATCCAGCCCTACAACGCCCATTGTTTCTCTACACCAAGAGAACTTCTTAGAGCTCACAAATTTTGTCAATGCATTCGCAGTATTCTTCAAAGTGTCCACCTTTACCAGCAACACCTTTTTGTCTTCTATCATATCCCTCACAAAGTGATATTGAACATCAATGTGCTTTGTCTTTGAATGATAAGCAGGGTTCTTTGCCAAGAAAATTGCAATTTGGTTGTGAGTCTATCCTTATATCTCGCTGTACTAACCCCATACTTGAAAATAATCTTTGCAACCATACTGCTTCCTTGCTTACATGAGTGGTTGCTATGTATTCTACATCTGTAGTTGATAGTGCAATTACAAATTGTTTCTTACTCATCCAACTGACTGCACATCCAAATAGGTTAAACAAATACCCACTTGTAGATCTTCTCTGATCCAGATCTCCAGCACCAAGATCTTTCATGTCGAATTTGGAGGACAATTGGGTCTTCAAATCATGGATAATTTCTTTGTCATTTCCAACCAGCAACATATCATCCACATACAAGACTAAATAAATAACACGGTCACCAATTAATTTAAAATACACACAGTGATCAGCTTTGTTTTTGGTGGAGCCAAGTCTCGGTGTAAATGTATCAAATTTCTGATACCACATCCTTGGTGACTGTTCTAACCCATACAAAGACTTCTTTAACTTGCATACAAGTTCTTTCTTACCCTTCACCGCAAAGCCTTCAGGTTGCTTCATGTAGATCTCCTCTTCCAGATCCTCGTGAATAAATGTTGTCTTCACATCCATCCATTCTACCTCAAAATCAAAAGCAACAACAACAAATAAAAGTAATCTAATAGAAGCTACCTTGGCAACAGGAGAAAAAATATCACCAAAATCAATTCCTAGCACCTGGGAATAACCTTTTTCTACCAACCGAGATTTGTATTTCTCCACCTTTCCTTCTCATTTGTCTTCTTCTTGAACAATCATATGTTGCCAATGGGTTTCCTTCCAGCTGACAACTCCACCAAATCCCAAGCCTCATCTTTGTGCAAAGATGCCATTTCATCAACCATGGCCTCCTTCCAGAGTTTGTCATCCTCTAAATCTACTGCTTCCTTCAAATTTCTAGGATCATCATCAGTAACAGATAAAGAAAAATTGGAACAGAAAGCAGACAGACTATACCTTTCTGGTTGCCTTCTTTCTCCAACTGATCTTCTCACACCTGAAGTTTGTGGCTCTTCATCTTTTGATTCCTCCTCTGCTGTAGAGTCTGATTCTTCTTCCTTTAGCTCAAACTCTATCTTCTTAGGTTCCTTTTATAAGACTTCATCTTTAATAACATCTTTCACCTCTATGACCACCACATCTCGACTGTACACAACATTCCTTGTTACTGGGTTCCAAAGCTTATACCCCTTTAAACCATCCTTATATCGAATAAAGATGCACTTTTCAGATTTACTATCCAACTTGGTCCTTTTCTCCTTTGAAACATGTACATATGCATCACATCCAAATATCCTCAGATGTGAAAGAGAGGGTTTCTTACCAATGCATACCTCTTGTGGAGTCTTATCCTCCAACGCTGATGAAGGTGATCTGTTGACTAGGTAACATGTTGTCTCCACCACCTTTGCCCAAAATTCTTTTCTTATCCCGACACCATTGAGCATGCTTCTTGCCCTTTCCATCATCGTCTTATTCATTCTTTCTGCAACTCCATTTTGCTTAGGTGTATATGGAGTAATCTTCTGTCTTGCTATACCACACTTCTTACAGAATTCTTCAAATTCCTTACTGCAAAACTCTCCATCGTTATCTGTCCTCAACACCCTTATCTTCTCCTCTATCTCGTGTTCCACCAGAGCCTTAAATTCTTTAAACTTGTCAAAGACTTCATATTTCTTCTTAAGGAAATATATCCATGTATTCCTTGAGAAGTCATCTATAAATGATACATAGTACACATACTCACCTAGTGATGGAACCCTCACAAGTCCAAACACATCACTGTGCACAAGCTCTGATATATGTTTCGCTCTCTTACCACCAGAGTGGAAACTTGCCCGATTCTACTTCCTATATACACAATTTTCACAGAAATCAAAATCTAGAGAGCTATTACTCATACCTTCTACCATACCTTTGCCATGAAGTATTCGAAGGCCCTTCTCTCCAATATGTCCAAGTCTTTGATACCACAACATGGTCTTCTCTCCAGAGACCACTAGATTTTCTGCTTCACTTTAAGGTACAATAGAACTATTGCACCCATCAACAACAGTGCTACCTTGCAGCTTGGATAGAGTTCGAATCCGAACTCCACGCATCATTACCAGTGCCCCCCGAACCATCTTGCAGGTATCGTTCTCGAACACTATTTTTACAGTTGCATCATCCAGCCTGCTTATGGAAATCCGATTTTTGGCCAATGCAGGAATATGTAGAACACCCAGAAGTGTTCTAACCCTTCCACCTTGCAACTTAAACTTTACTTTTCCACGACCAGTGATTCTATCCTTCCTATCATCCCCTAAGAAGACGTCACCACCATCATATTTCTCATACTCATAGAACCACTCTCGATGGTGAGTGAAGTGAAAGGATGCACCTGAGTCAATCAACCATGGTTCATGATCTACATGTGTACTTGAAGAAGGCAAGTACACATCCCCACCTTCAGCTGAGGTGGTTTTCCCCTATGCAAAAGGAGCATCATCAGATCCCTTTCCTTTGTTAGGAGCTTTAGATTTACAGTCTCTTTTGTAGTGCCCTTCCTTTCCGCATTTCCAGCAAACTACCTTTACAAGTTTTCCTAGACATTTAGATCTCCCTCTAGATTTAGATCCCCCACTCGATGACTTATTTTTGTTTCTATTATGGGACTGTCCTCATATTGACAAGGCATCACCATTCTATCTCTCCATATTTTTCCATCTCATCTCCTCCATCAGCAAGTATGAGATTATTTCATCAAATTGCGAGGCAGTTGCATTGCTACCTATTGCAATAACCAGACTATCCCACGAATCTAGTAGAGAACACAACAAACTGATGCACTTATCTTAGTCTGAAATTTTAATATCAACAGATAATAACTGATTTACCACAATACTAAATTCATTCAGATGCTCTATCACCGAATCTCCATCTTTCATCCTCAGGTTATATGGCTTTTTCCGCAGGAACAGTTTATTCACCAGAGACTTAGATTGGTACAAAGTCCCTAGCTTGTCCCACATAGCCTTATCTATAGCTTTCCCTGATACATTCAACAATACTGAATCTGAGACACAAAATCATATTTTTCTCTTTGCCTTCTGATCCAACTTCTTCCATTCTTCATTGGACACTGCCGTTGGTTTAGTACCCGAATCTACCGAGATCCACTGATATTTATCCACCAATAGATCCTCCATATTGACTTTCCACAACTCAAAACTCTGACCATTAAATTTCTTGATCTCTATCTTTCCACTACTCGCCATCTTCTATCATGACCAAAATCGATCCTACAGATCTCCCACTAAAGAAGGTCTACCACAGGCCCAAGCAAAACCCCTCAGCAACAAAGGCGTCCTCTTGAAGCCAAAACAGCTCTGATACCAAATGTAGGTTCTAACCTCGTACAAAAATTACCGGCATACGAATTCTAAGAAGAGAAAATAAACAATGCAAGAGCATAACACATATAACACATATACATAGAGATTTTCCCCTGGATCGCAAAACTGAGACTACCAGCTTGATATTTCATTATGTTCCTTTCAATGTTACAGTCCATATTTATACACACCACAGCATCCACTACCATGGATCAAAAACCATCGTGTCCAAAACCATGGACCGAAAACCATCGCATCCAAAACCATGTGTGAAAACCATGCACAAAACCATAGGTAGGTCCGCCCAACCTAATATAGGGTAAAAAAAAAAATTCCCTGGGGCGCTGCCCCAGACCCCGTAGAAGGGGGCTACCCACCCCACTCAAATCCCTTAGATAGGGGGTGTTTCTGCCCCTGCTATGACCCCCTCACTATGTAATCGGTTCAACGAAGGGGGGGCTCACCCCCCCTCTAACCCCCAAGTTAACTACGTAGGCTAGTCGTGCAAAGAATATAAAACAACCCAATAGGGAGCTATCAAGATAAATACATAAAGTGGAACAAGCTACCATAGGAAAGGGACCAAGATGTACCAAATTTTACAAATGTTTTCCATGCCCTTTGTACAAAGCTGGGTATGAAGGATTCTGAGTGGAATTTGGCACTCAAGTACTACAACTATCTACATAAGTACATTCAGGACGAGATGGAGTTCTTGGACATCTCGTCGCTCGGCATGATGTATCGATATGCTTTCAATATTGAGAAAAAGTTTAAACATAAGAAGTGATACTTTGGATCTTTGAATCTGAAGCAAAGAAAAGTAGCCCCCAAACCATAGAGAAAAGGGCAAAGCCAAGGTGGGGCGACCCCAGACAACCCTTTGAAGCCACAAGAAAATGACAACACCACGAATACAAAGAAGGGTAGGGTAAAATGGTGAAATTGCCATAAAAGCTCCACTCACAACACGAGAGAGTGCCAGGCCAAGCAGTCACCATTGTCCAAGTTGAAGGATTCTAAATAAGATGCATGTTCAGACTCTCAATCAAAACCCAACAAGGGGAATGAAAAAGTGAAGCAAATCATTGATGCCAAGCCCAAAGCCAACTTGGCCACCACTAAGATCCAAAATAATGAGCTTGAAGATCTAGAGGAGGGGGAATGCGTCTTCCACTCACAAATGTGGGTGAAGGGTTCTTCGATGTAGTTCATTGTCGACTGCAGGAGCCAAAAGAACCTCATTTCAGAAGAGTTCATGAAGCGACTGGGCCTACCGACTACACCACATCCATAACCATATACCATAGTGTTTCTTCACCAAGGACAAGATCTCTACTTCAGCCAACAGTGTCACCTTCCCTACACCATCAAGCCTTTCACAGATGAGGCATTGTGTGGCGTTGCTCCTCTTCAAGTTTGTGATGTATTATAAGGAAAACCATACTTGTGGAAGCGAAAAGTTGAATATGAGTATAGTCCTTTCTCCATGATTATTACTTTGGGTGATAAGTTGTACAAGACACTAGAAGTAGCCCTGCCTAATGCCATCTCTTTGATCAATACAAAGAAATGTAGTAAGATCATTTACCAAACCAGGAAATTTGTTTTCCTTATGATTCTCCCTCAGGGAAAGTTGAAGCTTGTGGCCATGACTTCCAAACAGGTCTCCACTCCACAATCGCAGTAGATGGACAAGGTCGTGGAGGAGTATAGGGACATTTTCGCCTCACCTATAGGGCTACCTTTGTACTGTCAGGTCCAACACTCCATTGACATGACCCTGGGCACACCGCTACACAATGGACCAATCTATCGATGCTCTATTTTGGAGAATGATGAGATCAAGAGGCATATTTAGGAGCTATTTCAGAAAGTGCACATCAGGCCAAGCTCATTACCCCGTGGGAGCTTGATTGTATTGGTATAAAATAAGGATGGGATATGGAGACTCTGTATTGACTATCAGGCACTAAACAAGATCATTGTCCGGAATAGGTACCCAATCCCATGCATTGATGACCTTTTGGATTATCTCAAGGGGGCCAAATAATTCAGAAAGATTGAGTTGAATTCCGGTCATCACCAAGTTGCTATTGAACCCTCCAATTTGTGGAAGACTACCTTCAAATCCAAGGAGGACCTTTTCAAATGGTTGGTCATGAATTTCGTGTTGACGAATGCCCACACAACCTTCATGAGATTGATGGACAACATCTTGAGACCCTTCACAAATGCATTCATGGTGTTGTATTTAGATGGCATCCTTATCTTCGGCTAGAGTTGGGAAGAGCACCTCCAACATATTCGACAAGTCCTTCAAACCCTCTGACAACACAAGTTGTGTGCCAATTTGGAGAAATGCACATTTTGCATGTCTCAGGTTCAATCTCTAGGGTACATCATTGATGAGTAGGGTGTGCATGTGGACACAGCCAAGATACAAGTCATTTGGGATCAGCTAGCCCCAACCACTCTAACAGAGCTCCGTAGCTTTCTCGGTCTTGCTAATTTCTATCATAGGTTCATGTTGGGGTTCTCTCATATCACTTGGCCTTTAAGTCAAGTCACCAAGGGTGAAGCAAAAGAATTTTTTTTGGTCTAAATCCCAAGAGAAGGAATTTTCCAAGTTGAAGCATCGCCTTTTCTTTGCACCAGTGCTCACATTACCAGACCTGCAACAACCATTTGAGATCAAGACAGATACCTCTGACTATGTTATTGGTACAGTTCTTACTCAGAAGTGGCATATCATAGAGAGACACTTTCAAACATAGTATGAAAGTATCTCACCTATGACAAAAATATGTACTCCATTGTGCAAGCCTGCCAACAATGGAATCATTACATTATGTGGAAGGAAATGGCCATCTACACACACCGCCGACCCCTGTAGTTCATACAAACATAAGGGAAGTTTTAGAACGATCATCGTCAGAAATGGTCCACATACCCGCAAGAGTTCCATTTGAACATTATGTAAAAGAAGGGAAGCACCAATAATGTTGTAGACTACCTCAGTCGACCACTGGTCATGGCGCTGACCACTTTTCTTGACTCTTGTAAGCACGAGATTGTGGGGTCGCCACATCTTTACAACAGTGATCTAGAATTCAGAAGCACATACCAAACACTCTTGGAAGGTAATCAATTTCCAAATTTTCATCCCTAGGATGCACTATTATGCCACCTGGCACACATCTGTGTTCCTTCAAGCAAGCTTGGAAAGATGCTTTGGGAGGCACACTACACTTAGGTCACTGGACATTTCAGGGTAGAGAAAATAGTGGCAGTACTACAAAAGTATTTTTATTGGCCGAACCTTCGACAGGATGTTGGAAAGTACATCGCATCCAGCATTGCCTACGCCATTTCCAAACCGGCCATCAAGAAGCAAGGCCTATTTACTCCGATGCCTACTCTTAGTCGACCTTGGGAATCCATCTCCATGGATTACATGTTGGGCCTTCCTTCTACTAAGCATGGCAACAACTATGTTTTCGTGGTCTTCGATAGATTCTCTAAGATGGCCATTTTAGCGGCTTGCAAGAAGTGTATCACAGTAGAGGCCACTACTAAGATCTTATTTGAATGAGTCTGGCTACATTCTTCTCAATAAGTCCACAACTTTCCACCCTCAAACTGATGGCCAAACAGAGGTCGTCTACAGGATGATCATACACATTATTCACATGTATAACTCAAAGCATCTGCACACATGGGATGAAAGACTCGCTTATGTCCAACATAGCTACAACAAATCTCCCCATAGCTCATCTGGAAACAACCCCTTTCGGGTGGGGTAGGGATTCCATCCACTATGTCCCATTTATGTTGCCATACCATTTGTAGCTACTCATGCAAATTCGGCTGATGTCCAGTCTGAAGTTGACAGGGCTGATAAATTCATTCAACACATTCAGTACATCTGCAAGTAGGCCTATAACATATTGGACAGAGCCAATGCTAAGTACAAACAATGTCATGATCAGCATCAGGTGCCACACAAGTTCCAGGTGAGTGAAAATGTTTGATTACATCTACAGAAGGAGCGCCTCATTTGGCCCCACCGCAAGCTTTGCCTGCTCTGATATTGGCCTTACACCATCACTAAGGCTATAGCAGACAATGATTTCAAGCTCAGCATCCCACCATTCCTTGGTCTGCACCCAATGTTCAATGTGGATCACCTTCGACCATACTTTCCAGCATTATTGGACACATCAGACATGGTAGAACAACTCACAACAATAGAGTTAAACCCATACTACATGGAATAGGCCACGATTGATTGAATCATGGACACACAAATCAAGAACACTCGCCAGTAGAAAATCCAAATGTATTGCGTCGTCAAAGATGGCCAACTCCTACACCGAGGCAAGTGGCTCACTAGGGACAAAGTTCGGTCGAAGTTTCCCCATATCACGGAGGCACTCAACACAATGGGGGAGGACTAATGCAAGTGGATTTTGGTGGGCACCTTATTATTCCACTTGGATCCCCAACACTATCTCTTTCATTTTTTCAGTTTCCTTTATTCGAGCACAATTTACTATTTTTGGTAGTTTTTCAGGTCCTGAACTTCCAGAGTCGTTTTGAGGCCCTAAATGACGTGTTTGGGGAAAAAAAAAAAGAGACTGCAAAAGTCTTAAACAATGTAATAAGTTTTTTTTAGCCTTCTCTTTGAGATCTTCGAAACAAGGTATTATGATAGCCAAAGGTGTTGGCATTTTGGCACAGATGTGGCGCTACGATCCAGGTGTTGTCCTTGATGGCAACTCTCTTTGATGACAAATCTTAGTCCAGACTACAAGTATGAAGAGAAATTTCATATATGCAGGTTCATTAAGCCAAAGCGTATACACGCAGGGATGCTATAGACTAAGTCGCGGATACGCAGGTTCGATATATATAAATCGCGTATACACGTAGATTCATGAACAGAAAAGGGCGTGCATGTCGAGAAGCTTCCCTTTGGTCCATGGTAGTTAGTCCTCGGTACTTGAGCCTATGTCTTTGGACCAAAGTATCTCGACAGACGTGTTGATCCCTAGTTTTGAAGTTGATGGTATTGCATTTCTATGGTTTTGGCCCTTGGTATTGAGCAAGGCCTAAGGCTATATAAGGAGAAGAAGATCATTAGGCATATACATGGAAAAAGTCTTGAATATCTGACAAAAAGAAAGAGATCTTGTATGCAGGTTCTGGGTTGCTTGATCTAGGCTAAGGAGAGATCACATCGGTTGATGGAAGACTAGATCTAAGGACAGATCGGGATCTAATGGTTTGAAATGCTCTATTATGATATGGTTGATTATGCGTATATCTAGATCTGCATACTGACGCAATGCTATGTTCTGGATCTAACTGATGTCTGGTACAGCTGCAAGTTGAGAGAATTTATTTTTAGATCTGTACGCAGGTTGTCTTCGTTAAAAGAGCGTGTATACGCGGGTTTCTCTCATTGAAGTAGCGTATATCTTTTGAAGCTTGATTTTTGGGTTTGCAGTTGGGTCTGACTGTTATTGTAGAGTTCTGTAGTCTGCTCTGTGTTCTGGTGACTGGGTTTGACAGGGTATCAGTGGTTCAGTGATTCAGAGATTGTTGATGCAAGTATTGGTTGTTTTGTAATCTGCTATGAAAGTTGAATGAATTGTGGTCTTCAGATTGTAATGTTGTGCTTCAGGAATATCCAGTCTGAAAATGTATGAAAAGTGGTACCTGAAGGAAAGAAGATTGTAGGCCTGCACCTACGTACTAGTATCTTAGCTAGTACAAGAGCAAAGGGGGTTGGAGCTCCCTTCCAAGGAAGTTTGGAGAACGAGAGAGGGTTGTAGCCCTCTGCAGGTTGTAGCCTGCGTACTGGTATAAGGCTGCACCAGTACAAAAGATTGTAAACTGAAGTTCTTATTAAAGAAAGATAGAGACGACTTGCAGCAGGTGGTTTTCACCCAGATTGGGTTTGCACCTTATATCATGGTGTTCATGTGTGTGGCTTTTGTGTGATGATCTGTTATACTGCATCTGTTTACTTTTAATATGGTTAATAATGTCCTGATGCATTTACTGAAGATAAACTAACTGAATCATAAGATTTCTGGTTATACGCTGGTTTCTTTAGACACAGTAGCGTGTACACGCTGGTTCACTTAACTGAAGTAGCGTATATGTTTCAGAGTATTTGAAAAGTTTTATTGATCTAATAATACTGATTCACCCCCCCTCTCAGTATTATTTCCAACAATTGGTATCAGAGCAGGTCCTTCAGAGAAGCTTGATCGCTTGAAGGTAGATCGTTCATCATGAGCAACTACGAGAAAGAAGCATCAATCAGGCCACCGGTTTTTGATGGGACAAACTTCAATTATTGGAAGGTAAGAGTTACTGCCTATCTTCAATCTCTTGGTACAGAAGTATGGGACATCGTAGAGTCAGGCTACACTTTTCCTTCAGCTACTCCTACAGATCCAGCCGAGAAAAAGAAGTATGAAACAAATGCGAAAGCAGTCAGTACTCTATTAGGATGTATATCCCAATCGGAATTCATGAAGGTAATGCACTATAAATCCGCAAAAGAAATATGGGAAAAAATTGTCACGAGCTATGAAGGAGACGAACAGGTAAAGCGTGCTAAACTTCAAACTCTCAAGATTAAGTATGAGACTCTCAGAATATATAATGATGAACGTGTGGCTAACTATTTCCTTAGGGTAGATGAGATTGTTAATTACATGAAAAACTTGGGTGAAGAAATAAGAGAGGCTATTGTGGTTGAAAAGGTTCTAAGATCATTGTCCCCCAAATTTGAATCTAAAGTGTCTGCAATAGAAGAAAAGGAAAATCTACGAATTCTTACTATGTCTCAGCTTCACGGAATTCTAACTGCTTATGAAATGAGAAAAGGAGGTCCTTCAGACAGAAGAGAAGCTACTTTCAAGGCTTCAGGCAAAGAAGATTATTATGAAGCAAGTCACGTGCCAGAAGATGAAGAAGAAGAATCAAATTTTGTCAGAAATCTTCAAAGTGGTTCTAGAAGGTTCAAAGGTAAGTTACCCTTTAAATGCATTGCTTGTGGAAGAGTAGGTCATTATGCTACCAAATTTCCTCACAAAGATAAGAATGACAAGAGAAAGGAACCTGTTAAATGGAACAAGAAACATAATGAAAAGAAGAAAAGCTATTACACTCATGAAGATAGTGATGGTCTTTCAAATAGTGACGAAGATGAACAGGGTTATAGATATAAACTTTTAATGGCTTTTGAAGATGATGACTACATGGATGCTATAGATGTAGAAGGTTTTTGTGAAGAAATGAAAGATCTCAAAGTTTGCTTAGAAGAGAAGAGTGCTATTATTGATTCTCTACAATGTCAACTAGCTGAAAAGGAAAAACATCTTGAAAAATTGGAATGTGAGATTGTTTGTCTTAGAAAGGAGATTGAGAAAACAAAAGCGATTAATCTTAAATTTGTTAAAGGATCTGAAACCTTGGATGAGATTATCAATGTGCATCGATCTCCTCTGATCAAGACAGGTCTTGGATATAATGGAGAAACATCTCAAGCATCTACCTCTAAAAGCTATCTTGATGCAGCAAGGAGAAGCGAGCAAAGGCCAAATAAAAGTCATCAGGTGAATCAGGGACAGTTTACCTCAAGAACAAATAAAGACCATCAAGAAATTCGGGGACAAACTGCCTTAAGGACAAACAAAAGCTACAATCAGCCTCAGGTAAAATCTTCCCAATTTGCTCCAAGAATGAATGTGAATAGAAGCTACAATCGGTTGGATGATAGATTTGATTATCGCAGAAGTTTCTTCAATGGCCAATGCTTTTCTTGCCATAACTTCGGTCACAAAGCAGCTCAATGTGTTGCCTACAAGACAATCATGACTAGAGAAGCTCAAAAGCAAGGGAGAATGACTGGAACCATGAAAAGGACTTATAACAACTTTTCAGTTCTTGAAAATGAAGTTGAATGCTCTATTTGTAATAACTTTGGTCATGAAGACTCTGAATGCAGGAGAAGGTTCCGGAAGACAACTCAGAAGGAACAAACCTCAAATGTCAGAACATGGAGAATAAAGGAACCGCAACCAGAAAGATGTGGGATAGCCTTTTATGTAGAAGGTCAAGAAAGTCTATGGTACATTGACAGCAGATGTTCGAAGCATATGACAGGGGACAAAGAAAAACTTGAATCATATACTGCATTGGAAAAGGGAAAGAAAGTTTCTTTTTGAAACGATATCTCTGCAGCTATAAAAGGAAAAGGTGTTTCTCCATTGAAAGGGAAGGTCAAAGCTGGAAATGTTTTGTACGTCGATGGATTGAAGCATAATCTTATGAGTGTCAGTCAGATGTGCGATCAAGGAACAGAGGTAATATTTAGATCAAATGGATGTTGTGTGCGTGATCTTGATACAGGTGAAACAGTGATCAAAGGAAGAAGGACTCCAAATAATCTATACATATTTGAAGAAAAACAACAACAATGCTATTTGAGCAAGAACGATGAACACTGGCTATGGCATCGGAGGTTGGGGCATCTAAGCTTTTCACAAATAAGGAAAGCATGCAAATATCAGGCAGTTCGTGATCTTCCAGATATCAAAATTCCAGACAACACCATATGCAAATCATGTCAGTTTGGGAAGCAAACCAGAACTAATTTTCCTGAGAAGGAAGGATCAGCTAGCATGCCTCTTGAGCTAGTACATACAGATATATGTGGTCCATTCAGAAACAGAACACCTCGAGGAGAAGAATATTTGATATTATTCATTGACGATTTCTCCAGGTTTGTCTGGTTAGGACTTTTGAAGCACAAAGATGAAGCATTCGAAAAATTCAAATCCTTCAAAGCCTTGGCCGAAAATGAATCAGGACACAAAATTAAGTGCCTCAGATCTGACAAAGGTGGGGAGTTTACTTCAAATGAATTTTTCAATTTCTGTGAAGAACATGGGATAAGAAGAGAATTCTCTGCAGCTAGAACTCCTCAGCAAAATGGAGTAGTGGAAAGAATGAACAGAAAAATCCAACAAATGGCTCGTGCTATGCTTGATGAATCAGGTACTCCTGCAACTTTCTGGGGTGAAGCTGCACATGCTGCGGTTATTATTCTCAACAAAACAAATGTCCGAGTAAACATCACTCAAACTCCTCATGAGCTCTGGTCTGGTAAGACTCCTTCGGTGAAGCACTTCAAAATCTTTGGGAGCAAGTGTTATATTAAGAATACTGATGAGCAACTTGGCAAACTTGAACCAAGAGCAGATGAAGGCATTCTTCTTGGTTATTCTCCACATAGCAAGGCATACAAGTGCTACAATAAAAGACTTGGCAGAATTGTTGACATCATTGATGTTGTGGTTGATGAGAAGGGATACATTCCTAGGCAAGTTCATCATGAAGACATCGAAGAAGATGAAGGCTATCCTCAAAGACAGGATAATGAAGAAGAAACTCAAGAAGAAGAAGAACCTCAAGAAGAACCAGAGGAGCAGACAAGAATAGAAGAGAAGACTCCATCCAGATATGTTTAGAAGAATCATCCAGAATCTCAGATTGTGGGGCAGAAAGAAGCAGGAGTACAAACAAGAAGAACAATTGCGGAAGCTTCAAGCTATTTGGCCTTACTCTCTTCCACTGAACCACAAAATGTGAAAGAGGCATGCAAAGATGAATGTTGGGTCAAAGCAATGGATGAAGAACTTGAGCAGATCGAAAAGAACAACACTTGGGAATTGGTCCCTAGACCAAAGGATAAGAATGTCATAGGGACAAAATGGGTATTCAAAAATAAGTTGAATGAAAATGGCGAAGTAATTAGAAACAAGGCCAGACTTGTTTGTAAAGGATATGCGCAGCAAGAAGGAATAGATTTTGAAGAAACTTTTGCTCCTGTTGCAAGACTTGAGGCCATCCAAATGTTCCTTGCTCTCTCAAGCTTTCAAAACTTCAAGGTATTTCAAATAGACGTGAAATCAGCGTTTCTGAATGGAGACTTAGAAGAAGAAGTATATATTGAGCAGCCAGATGGTTTCATTCTTGGGAATGATCCAAACCTTGTATGCAGATTGAAAAAGGCTCTTTATGGTCTCAAACAAGCTCCAAGGGCTTGGTACTATCGTTTGGACAAATATCTTCACCAACAAGGTTTTTCAAAAGGATCAGCAGATAACAATCTCTATATGAAAGTTGAAAATAACAAATTGCTAATACTTGTTGTGTATGTAGATGATATTATCTTTGGCAGCAATGAAGAGGCTATGAGTCAAAACTTTGCCTCGGTTATGCAGAAAGAATTTGAAATGTCATTACTTGGAGAATTGACATACTTTCTTGGATTGCAAATCCAACAAAATGAAGGAGGTATTTTCTTGTCTCAAACCAAGTACCTCAAGAAGATCTTGAAAAAGTATGGCATGGAAGATTCAAAGCCAGTTTGTACCCCCATGGTTACAGGATGCAGCCTCAGTGCAAATGATGAATCAACAGCAGTTCACCAACCAACTTATAGATCCATGATTGGGAGTTTGCTTTATTTGACAGGTACCCGACCAGATATTATGCATGCAGTAGGAATTGTTGGAAGATTTCAAGCCAACCCAAAGGAAACTCATCTTCATGCAGTCAAAAGAATCTTCAAGTATCTTCAAGGGACTCAAAACTATGGCTTATGGTATCCTAGAGATACAGATCTCACTCTTTATGCTTACACAGATGCAGATTGGGCTGGAAGTGTTGATGACAGGAAAAGCACAAGTGGTGGTGCTTTCTTCATGGGTTCCAGATTAGTATCTTGGTTCAGCAAGAAGCAAAGTTCAATTGCTTTATCTACAGCTGAAGCAAAATATGTGGCTGCGGCATCTTGTTGTACACAACTTCTTTGGATGATGCAGACCTTGCAGGATTTTCAAATCACTTGCACTCCACCAGTCTCTATCTTATGTGATAATACAAGTGCAATTAGCATTTCAAAGAATCCAGTCATGCATTCAAAGACCAAGCACATACCAATCAAGTACCATTTTCTTCGGGAACAAGTGCTTGAGCAGAAGGTCAAGTTGGAGTATGTTCCTTCTAAGGAACAAGTTGCTGATATTCTCACAAAACCACTGCCCAGGGAAACTTTTGAATACCTCAGACAAAAGCTGGGAGTAGTTGATGCTTCATCCTGCTGTTGAAGCTTGTCTGTTCTACAGAAAAGTTGGTATACGCAAGTTACACAAGGGATATCCGCGTATATACGCTGATTTATGCTGGGAAAGTCGCGTGTATAATGTGCCCGTGTTGTAGAATGAATATCCGCATACATATGCTGTTTTATGCAGGAGAAGTCGCGTATATGGAGTTCTGAACAGCAAGGGCAGACTCTGGCTGGAGAAGGTCTGAGATGGGTATGCCAGAATTCTTCAGGCACAGTTTCAGGAGGTGCAGCAGACACAGGTTCAGGGGGAACAGCTTAAAGTCTCATAAAGCATTGTTGGCATTTAGATGCTTTTGGTTCTAGTACACAACTGTTGTTGGTTTCAGGAGAAGGAGCTCAGAAGGAAATCTTGGTTGCTGATCTAAAAGATGTTTATCAGATGCTGCTCGTGACTTTCATAAGTCTTGGTCTAGATTTGTGTCTCTATGTCATGTATTTTTTTGTGATATCTCTTTTATGGTGTCAAGGTCATGTAACGGCCTATGTTGGTTTCCCCACTATGCCTGGGATGAATGATGTAATATAATTTGTTGTTTCCGATGTATCCCCTCTTGATTGGGAGTATGGATGTATGTATTGAGTCTTTTGGTGATAGGAAGGTCCCTTATGGTGTATAAGTCTTGGTTCCTTTGAAGAAAATCTTTTGCAGATCTTGCCTACCGTCAGGGGGAGCATGTTTCAGCACAGCCAAGCAGAGATATCAGCATGTACTCAGGGGGAGCATAGCCCTTTGCCCTTGATGACAAAGGGGGAGAATGATTCTACGGATCTTGGTGTTGCCATCAAGTCCAAAGGGGGAGATTGTTGGCATTTTGGCACGGGTGTGGCGCTACGATCCAGGTGTTGTCCTTGATGGCAAATCTCTTTGATGACAGATCTCAGTCCAGACTACAAGTATGAAGAGAAATTTCATATACGCAGGTTCATTAAGCCAAAGTTGCGTATACACGTAGGGACGCTATAGACTAAGTCGCTATACATGGAATAGGCCACGATTGATTGAATCATGGACACACAAATCAAGAACACTCGCCAGTAAAAGATCCAAATGTATTGGGTTGTCAAAGATGGCCAACTCCTGCACCGAGGCAAGTGGCTCACTAGGGACAAAGTTCGGTCGAAGTTTCCCCATATCACGGAGGCACTCAACACAATGGGGGAGGACTAATGCAAGTGGATTTTGGTGGGCACCTTATTATTCCACTTGGATCCCCAACACTGTCTCTTTCATTTTTTCAGTTTCCTTTATTCGAGCACAATTTACTATTTTTGGTAGTTTTTCAGGTCCTGAACTTCCAGAGTCGTTTTGAGGCCCTAAATGACGTGTTTAGGGAAAAAAAAAAAGAGACTGCAAAAGTCTTAAACAATGTAATAAGTTTTTTTTAGCCTTCTCTTTGAGATCTTCAAAACAAGGTATTATGATAGCCAAAGGTGTTGGCATTTTGGCACAGATGTGGCGCTACGATCCAGGTGTTGTCCTTGATGGCAACTCTCTTTGATGACAGATCTCAGTCCAGACTACAAGTATGAAGAGAAATTTCATATATGCAGGTTCATTAAGCCAAAGTTGCGTATACACGCAGGGACGCTATAGACTAAGTCGCGGATACGCAGGTTCGATATATATAAATCATGTATACACGCAGATTCATGAACAGAAAAGGGCGTGCATGTCGAGAAGCTTCCCTTTGGTCCGTGGTAGTTAGTCCTCGGTACTTGAGCCTATGTCTTTGGACCAAAGTATCTCGACAAACGTGTTGATCCATAGTTTTGAAGTTGATGGTATTGGATTTCTATGGTTTTGGCCCTTGGTATTGAGCAAGGCCTAAGGCTATATAAGGAGAAGAAGATCATTAGACATATACACAGAAAAAGTCTTGAATATCTGATAAAAAGAAAGAGATCTTGTATGCAGGTTCTGGGTTGCTTGATCTAAGCTAAGGAGAGATCACATCGGTTGATGGAAGACTAGATCTAAGGACAGATCAGGATCTAATGGTTTGAAATGCTCTATTATGATATGGTTGATTATGCGTATTTCTAGATCTGCATACTGACGCAATGCTATGTTCTGGATCTAACTGATGTCTGGTACAACTGCAAGTTGAGAGAATTTATTTTTAGATCTGTACGCAGGTTGTCTTCATTAAAAGAGCGTGTATACGCGGGTTTCTCTCATTGAAGTAGCGTATATCTTTTGAAGCTTGATTTTTGGGTTTGCAGTTGGGTCTGACTGTTATTGCAGAGTTCTGTAGTCTGCTCTGTGTTCTGGTGACTGGGTTTGACAGGGTATTAGTGGTTCAGTGATTCAGAGATTGTTGATGCAAGTATTGGTTGTTTTGTAATTTGCTATGAAAGTTAAATGAATTGTGGTCTTCAGATTGTAATGTTGTGCTTCAGGAATATCCAGTCTGAAAATGTATGAAAAGTGGTACCTGAAGGAAAGAAGATTGTAGGCCTGCACCTACGTACTAGTATCTTAGCTAGTACAAGAGAAAAGGGGGTTGGAGCTCCCTTCCAAGAAAGTTTGGAGAACGAGAGAGGGTTGTAGCCCTCTGCAGGTTGTAGCCTGCGTACTGGTATAAGGCTGCACCAGTACAAAAGATTGTAAACTGAAGTTCTTATTAAAGAAAGATAGAGACGACTTGCAGCAGGTGGTTTTCACCCACATTGGGTTTCCACCTTATATCATGGTGTTCATGTGTGTGGATTTTGTGTGATGATCTGTTATAATGCATCTGTTTACTTTTAATATGGTTAATAATGTCCTGATGCATTTATTGAAGATAAACTAACTGAATCATAAGATTTCTGGTTATACGCTGGTTTCTTTAGACACAGTAGCGTGTACACGCCGGTTAACTTAACTGAAGTAGCGTATATGTTTCAGAGTATTTGAAAAGTTTTATTGATCTGATAATATTGATTCACCCCCCTCTCAGTATTATTTCCAACAAAAGGGAGATCATATGCCAAAGCTATGACCCTCGGAAGTTAATGTACCAATTTAACCAAACGGGGCCCACAGTTTCCACGCTTCATCTCCTAGCACTATTTTTTTGGACGTTTAGGGCTTTCCATTGTTTCTCAATAATAAATAGGCCTTTGAGCTTCATTGTTGTAGAAAATCTTGTAGATTCACAAGCTCATGCAGTGTACTAAAGCACATGATAAGAATCTACTTCTACTTTCAACCAGCAGAAGCCAATCAATAGATGAAAACAATATGAACGAGAAGAAGATAAATCAATGGCACATAACACACGATGTATTTGGGGAAAGTCACTGCTCAAATCCCCACTATCTGTATTACATATATCAAAAAATGTGAGTGAAGATACAAAGATTTTTCTCACTAGAATAATTCCGCACAAGTATGCTCAACGCTATCAGCTCATAACCTAAATCCTTAGCCTATTCAACAGCTCTCCAATTCTCTAATCTCTTGCATGATTCCTAAGATGAATAGCCCGTATTTAAATGGAATTCATGCTTCCAAAACTACGCAATCCAAACATAGGATCAATCTCTGATGCATGCATGATATTTACACTCCAGTAAATATACCACTGATAGTACACTGTCCCTGCACTGTAGTCTCAATTGGGTCTTTCACTAAGCTATCATGCATGAGTTTCTCATGAGGTAATCTTCAATTTACTAGAGTAGCACTAGTGGATGCATTAGTGCACTAACTGACTGTTAGTCCTCTATTAGTTCCAAAAACAATTTAGAACTAATTTAACTTAACTTAACTCAGTAAGCTGAGTGATCTAATTTCCAACTCAATTTAAAATCATATTGGACCCCTAAAATTTAGGGATAACATATACATGACTATAGAAAGACTTCCAACTCAAAATTCCTAAGCTAATTATGTTAATTAAACTTAGTTAACTATTTACAAGTTGATATGAGAATAGAATTCGATTTTAATTCTCAGTTTAATTCAAGGACAAATTAAACTAGAATTTCTTGTTGCCATTTCTCAACACTTCCTCTCAACAAGCTAAGGGATTATCAGCTACCCTGATCTTGTCTCTGTGAAACTTGAATTTACATCTTGATAATGCCTTTGTCAAAATGTCAACATCTTGTTCCTTCGTGGGAATTTACTCTAACAACACTATCTCCCTCAATACACAATCTCTGAGATGGTGATATTGGATATCAATATGCTTGGACCGATCATGAAAAAATAGATTTTCAAAGAGTTTGATACAACTCTGATTATTGCAGTAAATCACAGTTCGGTCCATATGTTGACCAAAAAAAACCAACCAGGATCTTCCTCATCCATATGGCCTCACATGCTCCTTTACTCACATCCATGTACTATGCCTCTACCGAAATGAATGCAACTGATCTTTGTTTCTTACTGTACCAAGAAAATGTCGTTGACCCAATACTAAAGATCCCTCCTGATGTTATGTTCCTATCGGATGGACTCCCTGCTCAATTTGCATTGGTGAAGCCTTGAAACTTCACTCCCTTTATTCGTCTATACCATAATCCATGTTAAGAAGTTCCCCTCAGGTATCTCAACACATGCTTTGCCACCTTCCAATATAGCTTGCTACGCATAACCATCGCTTGACTAAGTTGGTTAACTACATAGCACATATATGGTTGTGTGTTCACCAAGTACATGAGTGAACCCACAAGATTCCTGTAAACAATAACTTCCACTACTTCCCCTGAAGTAGCATCTTCCTTCCTCTCGTTACCTGCTAGAGAAGTTTCCATGGGTTTGTTGCTCTGCATGTGGAATCTCCTGAGTATCTCATTGGCATACTTGCTCTGAGACACAAACAAGTCCCTATACTCAACCACTATGTATTACAGGTTCACATCCGCTTCACTCTTCATCAATGCTAGCCTGGTGAAGTAGCTATATATCATGGTGTACTAAGTACAGGGTGCTTGCTTCAGCCCATATAATGTTCTCTTGAGCTGACGCACATGCGACTCATGGTCAAAGGTTTCGAAACCTTCAGGCTGCTCTATGTACACCTATTCCTCAATCATGGCATTAAGGAAGGTTGTCTTCACATCCATCTGATGTATCTTCCAACCCATCTACACTGATAGTGCCAATATAGATCTGACTGATGAGTACCTTGCAACAGGAGCAAAGGTCTCATCATAGTCAATCCCCTCTATCTGCGAGAAGCCACAGGCCACAAATCTAACCTTATGCTTCTCCACACTACCATCAACAGCTTGCTTTACATTGTAAAGCCAACAGGGGCTCACCACTAACTTGTCTTCCTTTCTCAGGACCACATCCAAAACATTGTTACGAACTATGGACTCATACTCCTCCACCATGGCATCAACCCAAACCTGCTATTGCACTGCTTCCTTTAAGAAATATGGATCAGTCACAACACATTCGCCCATAAGAGCCATGTATCTAGTGTACCTCTTATGTGACCTCCACTGCCTGCGCTAAGTGGGTGCTCCCACATTCTTTCGTGCATCATCCAACAATCTGTTAGCCTCTCTGGTGCACTTTCTTCCCTCTCTTGAAGACTTTACCTAAGTGGATGTCTCCACTCATTTATCCTCTACATGTGGTTGCTCCACATCAATCTAAGGCTCCTCAACATTAGGAGCTAAAATCTCCTCATCTGCACATAGCTCAAGCTCCCTCTCAAGGGAAACTTGCATGGCCTTCTCCTCATCAAATTTGACATCCCTACGAACCACTGTCGCTCTGTTGGTCGTAAAGTACACTTGATAGTTGTGAGGTGTAACAGTGCACCCCACAAATATCCCCAACTTTTTTGTCGGCTCAAGCTTCTTCCATGCATCTTTGGTCACATGGAAATATATCGATGACCCAAAAATCCTGAAGTGACCAACATATGGCCTCTTACCAGAATAAGCCTCCTCTGGTGTCTTTATCTCAAGTATCTGATGTGGGCTACGATTTTGAACATAAACTGCTTTGTTGCATGCCTTAGCCCACAAGTGTAGTGGTAGGCCCTAATCATGTAACATCGCCCTTGCTTCCCCTACTATGCTTATGTTATTCCTCTTGGTGACCCCATTTTTCTGAGGGTTATGGGGTGTTGTCAACTCCCGTTTAATCCCTTCCACTGCACATAAGTTCTTAAACTCGTTTGAGACATACTCACCACCATTATTACTCTGTAGAGCTTTAACCTTCTTGCCCAAATCTTTCTCCACCAATGCTTTAAACTCACAATTTTTTTTGAATGTTTGATCCTTTTTCTGCATGAAAAATATCCAACATTTACGAATATAGTCATTAACAAATATAATATAATACTTGTGTTTGTCCATGGATGCTATCAAGAATGGTCCACACACATCTGAATGGACTCACTCTAGAATAGCCTCTTCTCGACTGTCTTTATTGTGAAAGGAAGAATTGGTGTATTTTCCCAAAGAACATCCCTTGCATGTATCAACTTGCTCATGTGTACCTTTGGGAACACTGGTAGAGATCTGTTGCAATATCTTCAAAGCCCCATGATGAAAGTGGCCGAATCACATGTGCCACAACTCGCCAATGTCTTAGCTCTACACTCATTCTTCTTTTCTGCTCAAAGGAGCACATTCCTCTACCTCAAACTTATAAAGATTCTTCACCCGAATCCATATCTTATTTACTTGACCCGTGGCTATGTGTCAAAGGAATGCCTTTCCTTTGAAGAAGATCACATCATAGCCTCTATCCTTAACCATGGAAAATGATACCAAGTTCTTCTTCAACCCGGGCACATACATGACATTCTTCAAGGTGAGTGGAGCCCCATGTTCCCTCTAAAAAATAATCGTGCCCAATCGAGTAACACTATACTTCCCTTCATCACCCATCTTAATATGCATGTGGATATCTTTCTCCTCCAGGTCACTGAATAACTCTTTGTCGTCAATCATGTGGAATGAAGCTCCACTATCTAAGTACCATACTCTTCCCATCATTGATGACACCATGCATGAAATGAGGGAAAAGTCTAATTTGAATTGAGAGGCCAAAACCTCACCCGCTGCTCCTCCTAAGGACTCCTTCTTGGACTTCTTGAGTGGAAAATTTGTAGCAAAATGGCCCAGCTCATGACAATGAAAGCACTTAAATTTCATCATGTCTTTCTTCTTACCTCCATGATAAGAATCCGATTTGGAATGGGAAGCTTTCTCTTTCCATTTCTTTGCCTTAATTGCTAAGGCACATTTATCTTCATCATCAGTATTTGATGAAGAGCCATCCCTGATATTCCTCCTAATCTCCTCCTTCATCAAATCTGACCATAGTCATTCCCAATTCGGCAGCTTCTCCTGACCATTGAAAAAGTCCTAATAACCATGCCAACTCTTTGGGAGTGCTAGAAGAGCAAGACTCACCATATCTTCCTCGAAAACTGTGATTCCAACATTTCCAAGTTCATCACAACATTGAGTAAACTTGTTCAAGTATTTTGGAATCGTCTCACCTTTCTCCATTTTGATTTTTCAAAGTTTGTCCTTCAGTTCCAATTTCCTTTGGTCATTTCTGTTCTGATACAAGTCTGTGAATGTTTTCCACGTAGAATATAGAGTTTTCTTTGGATGGAGACTCAAGACAATGTGGTCTCAAAAACCCTCAAGGATTATCTGCCTCGCCTTCAGCACACACTTCTTCCATTTGGCCAAATTTTGTGCATCTGATGTTGTTGGCTTAGGAATTTCTTGATCAAGAAATCACTTCAAGCCATTATCCTCTAGCACAAACTCCATTCTATCTTTCCAAGCTATAAAATTTGAGTTCCCTTCCAAGGCATACTCGAGCTGCAAACCATAGACCCATCTGTCGATCCTGAATTATGTATTGCAAACTCGAATTTCACCTGTAACCCAAAACTCAAAACTTCAAAATCTCATCTAGTATACTATTTAGAAAATCCTATAGATTCACAAGCTCATGCAATGTACTAAATCATAGGACAAGAATCTACTTCTACTTTCATCCAACGGAAGCCAATCAATTGATGAAAACAATATGAACAAGAAGAAGATAAATCAATGGCACATAACACAAGATGTATCTGCGGAAAGACACTACTCAAAACCTTGTTACCTGTATTGCATATATCAGAAATATGAGTGAAGATACAAATCTTGTTCTCACTAAAACAATTCTACACAATTATGCTCATCCCTCTCAGCTCACAAGCTAGCTCAAGCTAAATCCTTAGCCTATTCAGCAACTCTCCAAGCCTCTAATGTCTTACATGATTCCTAGGATGAATAGCTCGTATTTAAAGGGAACTCATGCTTCTAAAACTGCACAATAAAAACATAGGATCAATCTGATGCATGCATAATATTTACACTCCAGTAAATAATACCATTGATAGTACACTATCCCTGTACTCTAGTCTCAACTGGGTCTTTATTTGAATTGACATGCATGAGTTTCCCATGATGGAATATTTAGTTAACTGGAGTAGCACTAGTGGATGCATTAGTGCACCAATTTACTGTTAGTCCTTTATTAGTTCCAAAAAAAAATTAGAACTAATTTAACTGAACTTAACTCAGTAAACTGAGTGACATAATTTCCAACTCAATTTAAACTCATACTGGACTCCTAAAACTTAGGGAGAACATATACATGACTATAGAAAGACTTCCAACTCGAAATTCCTAATATAATTAAGTTAATTAAACTTAATTAAATATTTACAAGTTGATATGAGAATAGAATTTGATTTTAATTCTCAGTTTAATTCAATAAACAATTAAACTGGAATTTCTTGTTTCCATTTCTCAACAATTGTAACATAGTTTAGAGGCATTTAGCTGCCACATCTCTTCTCAGAGATAAGCTACCATCATCCGAGCTGGTTTTTATTTTTTATTTTTGTGTGTAAGCATATTTAAGTTCTTTGATAGTAATGAAATGAAGTTTTATTTTTGTTGCGTCTCTGTGTATATGGGTATTTCAGTATTTTTTTGCATTCCTGCATAAGCCTGTATCAGTGGTATCAGAGCAGTTTTCTATTTCTCTATTTTCTTTGAATGTTCCCAACAGGGTCAGGGTATAAGGAGATAGGGCTCGATCTGGTTGAACTTTTTGCAAGTCCATCCTCACAAAACTTGACGACCTCCCATGGTGGAATAAAATAAAGACGAGAGGGTAGGAGATCCTTTCAAAATACTCCTCGAGGAAGTCGTCGAGAGACAGAGGAATGTGATGATGGATAACTTTGCCCATATCCTTTGACGGCTACCCACCGGCGATGCACCTTCATCTTACAACCACTATGGAGGCACCACTCATTTTAAGGTACAAGTTAACTTTGATATTCCCATATTTGAGGGCCAGATAGATGACAATGTTGTAGATAAATGATTAAATCTATTGGAAGGGTATTTTTCAGTTCACAACTTTTCCAATCAGGAAAAAAATACTTTTTCACTTCTCAAAGACGCCCCACACATCAAGGACTGGTGGGAAACCTATTGTGAACAAAAGGATGAGAGGGAATACTCACTGTTTTCAACTACACCCACTTGGAATTATTTTCGAGACACCATCAAGGAACAATATTACCCTGTTAGGAACTATGAAGATAAATACATAAAGTGGACCATGCTATGGCAGGGAAGGGACAAAGATGTGTGAGAGTTTACAAATGTTTTCCATACCCTTCACACAAATTTGGGTATCAAGGATTCTGATTGGAATTTGGTACTCAAGTACCGTGACATTTTCACCTCACCTACAGAGATGTAGTTCCTAGACATCTCCTTGCTCAGCATGGTGTACCAATACATTTTCAAGATTGAGAAGAACTTTAAATATAAGAAGCAAGACTTTGGATATTCGAATCTGAAGCAAGGAAATGACACCCCCAAACCACAAAGAAAAGGACAAATCTAGGGAAAGGCAACCCAGGAAAACTTGCTGAAGCCACAAGAAAAGAGAAACACCATAAAGACAAAGAAGGACATTGGAAAATTTTGTGAGTTCCATAATAGCTCCACTCACTACATGAGTAAGTGCTGGGCCAAGTAATAACTGGTGGCCAAGTTGAAGCTTTCTAAATCAGATGCATGTCATGACTATGAGTTAGAACCCGACAAGGGGAATGATGAAGGGAAGAAGATCATTGAAGCAGAACCCAGTGCTAGCATGGCCACCACTAAGATCCAGAAGAATGAGCATGAAGTCCAGAGGCGGGGGAACACATCTTCCACTCACAAATGTGCCTGAAGGGTTCTTCGTTGTAGTTCATTGTCAATGTTGGAGCCAAAAGAACCTCATTTCAGCAGAGGTCATGAAGCAGTTTGGCCTATCGACTACATCATATCCGCATCCATACACCAACGGTTGGCTTCACCAAGGTTGAGATCTTCGCTTCAACTAGCAGTGTCGCCTTCCCTACAACGTCAAGCCATTCACAAATGAGGTATTGTGTGATGTTGCTCCTCTTGAAGTTTGTGATGTATTATTAGGATAACCATACTTATGGAAGTGACATGTTGTATATGAGTATGGACCTCACTTCATGATTATTAATTTAGGTGATAAGTTGTACAAGAAACCACAGATGGCCCCACCTATCGTTGTCTCTTTGATCACTGAAAACCAATGCAATAAGATCATTTCCCAGACTAGGAATTTTTTTTTCCTTATGATTCACCCTTAGGGCAAGAAGAAGGTGGTGGCCACAACTTCCAGATAGGACTCCTCCACACAAAAGCAGCAGATGGACAAGGTCATGTAGGAGTACATCGACATGTTTATGTCACCTACAGTGGTACCTTTTCATTGTTAGGTCAAGCACTCCATCGATCTCACCCCAGGAGCACCACTACCCAATGGACCAATCTATTGACACTCTGTTATGGAGAATGATGAGTTGAAGAGGAAGATTCATGAGCTGTTACAAAAAGGGAACATCAAGCCAAGCTCATCCCCTTGTCGAAACCTGATTTTATTGGTACAAAATAAGGATGGGACCTCGAGACTGTGTATTGACTATCAGGCATTGAACAAGATCACTGTCTAGAATAGGTGTCACGCGAAAAGAGTCAATTTTGCGGACAAAACCAACCTCCCTAGAAGCTAAGGCTTTCTAGTGACAAACAAGACAATTAAACACTATCTTTCCCTAAATATGAATTTAGAATATAAGCAATCAGGTGTTCATAACATACCTTTAGTCCAACGCTTTGTAGCAGTCCTGCCTCTTCGATCCGGATGAGCTCCTCCTCCTTGCATTCACTAACAAGAAAACGATTACATAGCACCTGAATAACTCATAAAATAAAACATATTCATCATAAAGACCAAGGAGTATATGAAACAAATTATGTATAACAACTTGTTGAGAAAAATGAGCTTAATTGTATTAAGTGGAAACAAAAGAAACCATTACAACCAGTGCCTTGGTGTTGTGCAGGTCCCTCCAAGGGTCCAGCAAGAGTTCTCCTTTACTTTGATCAGCTCACCCACTTCCAAATGAAGCTAAGAAAGGATGGGAGTCTCTCCTCTCAAGCTCTATAAGGGAGTCCTAATTTCAGCAGCATCTACCCTTAGGAATGTTCAGTTTTCAACCTCCCCTCCCTCTGGCCCAATGCCTATATTTATAGTGCTTTGGAGGAAGTTAATCAGGTCCACCATCAATGGGATAAGCCCCACTTTCAATGGGATAGCTCCCCTCTTGATGGGATAAGTTCCTCTTTCTTTGGGATACATGAACCATCTGGAGGCGCTCAATACACGTCAAACAAGCTTCTAGAATGCTCTAGAATCGACCACAAGTAACTTTTTTGAAGTAAAACTCGTGCCTTTTGACCTTTACAAGGGTACGCACCTACCCCTTTACATACAAAGCGTACAAGTACGCAGGTATTGTGAACTTTGGGTGCGTACACGCAGGTAAGGTTAAGAGAAACTGCGTAACCAGAGTTAATTGACTTTTTAAGGACTTTCTCTCTTTCTTGGAGTTTGACATGAGGAGCAAAGGTATGAGACTTGCCAAGGAGGATAGTATGACAGTTGATGGAGCCATACTAACTGCAAATAGTCATGGTGACAAATTTTAGTGTAACAGATTGCCCCCTAAAGTGCGAAGCCTGTAGTAGATTAGGGTTTCATACCATCTAGGAAGGGTGAAGTGCTTTATCATTTCAAGGATTATCTTGTGGAGAGCCCGGTTGGAACCTGCAAATATTCAACACAAAATACATATATAAGATCATATCATCGCTGAGGTAGGCATTCCCATACTCAGATTGAAAACTTTAACTAACAAACTAACTACTGCTCTAATACAGGAATGATTTCACAGTACATCATAATCATAGACTCATGTAGACACAGTATGGACGCAGCCATCTGCTTATGATTAGTCTACTGTATAATGAATACAAAACTCCTCGCAGCCTGGATGGTGGAAACTAGATCCAGGGTCTTCATTCCTACTTCCCGAAATGGTACGATTATATCCATGTGAATAAATGAGTTGATGTCGAACATGGTAGAAACCACTTGATTACCAGTCGATGATGTAAACTGTTAACAAGCGTGAGAGAGACCACCAGTGATGTCAATGGTTCTCAAAGTACCCAGCACAATCCATGAGATGTGAATGAATGAATTGATGTCGAACACGTCACGAAATCCTTTGATCGAAAGTCAATGATGTAAACTGTCGTCAAAGGCGAGAAACCTGCCATTGATGCATGCAGATTTCAAGGTACTGACGATTTCTAGGTCATCTTTCTAGATAATGTGTTGATGTCGATAGAAAGTGACCCATTGCAGGCAAGCCCACAACACGAAATCATAGATCAAGTTGAAGAAATGTAGCTGTAAGGACTGACTCAGGGATGGTCGAGATGTATGACGGGTATTTTGCAGATGAATGGTTTATTTGCAGTGACCTCTTAAACACATAACGACACGACAGATGGCTTGGTGACAATTGACCCAAAGTTAATACCCGGCTGAAGACTTTCACTGTGGTTTGATCAACCTGTGAGGCAAAGGATTTCCCAACCCAGGTGAATGAAAAGTGTCGTGTTCAAGAGTGGTGACAAGGTTTCTTTTGAGATGAAGGATAACAAGTAGGCTCATTTTTCTCTCTTTTCCCCCACCATTTCTGGCAAGTACCTCTTTATTTTTTACAAGCTTGAGGAGGATAACATATGCTTGATTATAAGCTCATCCTTCGGATGAGTCCAACTTAGTTTAGATTCAAACCCTAAGAAGGAGTGGTCTGTTCCTGTTTGTAATCGAACAGGTCCTTTACTGTGAAATTTTAACGAGTCCAGTATAGGAGAAACTCGGCGTTTTTCAATTTTAGAGAGTCTGAAAAACTTAAGAAGACTCCAGGGTTGAACTTTTTCGTAAATTTGTGTCTCCTAAGCCCGAAAAAGTATAAAATAATACCTGAGAGAACCGCTTGATCTTGCGACCAAGGAGTATTTTCATAATTAGTGTCTTTGGCCTGAAAAGTAAAAAGCGATCAAGGACACGTCGTTTTATTTCCAGTATCAAATTTGAAACGACAAAAATCCGGCAATCTTTTCCTGTTTTTACGGTCACAAAAGGGATATAAGGGGACCGTCTTTTAATTTCGTTTTAACGAGTGTAAAAGAAACACTCGGCAATCTTTTCATGTTTTAGGAGTCAAAAAAGGGCTTAAAAGATGACTCTGATGTTTTTGTTTGTAAAAAATGACAATTTTCCCTGAAAATCCTTTATCCTGCACAAAAACCAACACATTACTCATACCTGTTTAAATATAGATAAAAATACTTCGAAAAATACCTTTTCATGGTGAAAAATAAACAAATTTACATTTATTTACCCAAAAAACCTTTAAAAAGGGCTTTTAGCAATTCATTTTTACCATTTTACTATTGAGGAGAGAAAAAGGGCTTTTGGGAAGAAATTTCCCGTGGACATTGCGGAGAATCCGACCGTCGAAATCGAACGCCGTCTCATCAGGTATTCTACAACATCCTCCTCTGCATTTCCATCTGTTTAGAATTTGTTTTTAGGCCCTAGTTTCATTTTTTGGATGGTTTGGGGTTTCAAGGTCCGCCTTTCGGGGTATGCAGGTGCTCCACTGGTGACCTGCGTACCCCGACATTTTCTCGGTTGGGAAAATGCCGGGCGTACGCAGCTTGCCTTAAGAGAACCTGCGTACATACGCTCTGTCTCTAAAGGCAGGCTGCGTACACTGCGGAGAGGATTTTCAAACCCCCATTTCACCCAAATGGACCAAAAAATTTTAATTTTATGGACTCTAACAGATGTTTTATGGTGTGTAGATTGCCCACCATGCTTGATTGGCGCGAGAGAGAACACGAAGATGTTGATTTGGCCGCCATTAATCACCAACCTTCCATTTATGCTTTGAAGGCATGTGGTCTTTACAAATACTGGGCCATACCTGGCATGAGTGCCCAGGTGCGCTTTCTAGAGTGGCTGGTTGAAAGGTGGAACGTTCAGGATCAATGCTTTTACATTGGAGGGCACCAGCTCGAGATAGTGCCCTTAGACATTTATTTTCTCTTTGTTTTTCCCAAGAGGGGTGAACAATTGACTCTGTACGGAACTAGACCGGGTGGCCAGTCCATCACTAGTCTCCGTCTAGAGTGGTGCAATAATCAGAACCAGGAGAAGGGGATAGAGATCAAAACTATATCCCGACCTGAACTTATGGTAATTGCCTTTACAGTTACCAGACTTTGTGGGGCTGCTGCTTTGCACATTGCCACTGGATCCCAGATGCGGATGGCGATTGACTGCTATCGAGGCACCATTTTCAACTGGTGTGATGCTGTGTTGGCCAATTTAAAGGGCCAACTAACTAGGGAAAAAAACGGGCAACTAAAGACTTTTACTTATGGGCCTTTAGTTGTGAGTTTTGCTCTAGAGAGGGTTCCGATGCTGATCCCGCAGCATCTCACTGTTGAGGTTGGGCTTCCTCGAGAGCCTAAGTTGATGCGATGGGTTGCGGTGATGGCCCGTCATCCTGACGAGGGCACGGAGGTTGTCCGATTTAGACTGGAGTATTTTCACTGGTTGGAGGACCAGACCTTCTCTATACAGGATTTTCCTTATGCCAGAGTTGATTTTCGCGGAGATCCGGACATGGTTCTTCCACCGGGAGAACAATGGGATGACACAGGTAATTCATTTTTCACAAGTTTTTAAATTATCTATTTTTTTTTTTTTATATCATCTCAAAACTGACAGTAATAATTCTCAAAATGCAGATGTAGGCCCATGGCATCCAGCCAATCTCCGGCCTTTCGAGAGGAGACAACCAGTTGCACCGGCATCGGTCCCATAGGACGAGGCTACAGAGACCTTAGCTGAGTTGGAACAAGACCTAGAGCGTCTGACGGCAGATATACCAGAGACTACTATAGATGATATTCCTATCAGGCTTCAGCGCTATGTAGTCGGAGTCCCAGGACCTTTTAGAAGGTTCTTGTGTAGGGTAGCCCGTGCAGTGGTGTCGTATAGAGAGCATCACCAGTGATTGGATGGTCGTTTTTGTAGACACATGCGACATTTTGGTTTTTTGTACTTATCATTTTTGCCGATCATAAGGTGTTTTGCAACCTATGATCGAAGACGCTGTATTTTTCGACACACTCCTATCTATATATATCATTATTACCGGCTTATCTTGTTAAACATGTGTGATTAAATGTTTTTAAATTTACATGTATGATTATCGCAAATGTCTGTCTAACATTCGAGAAGCAATTGCATCTGCTAATGTATTTAAAGACCTTGGAATATGCTGATATTCAATGTAATCAAATTCACGTTCCAAGAGACGCACTCTCAAAAATAACCTTAATAACATTGGATTTCTAATGGCATAGACTCTATTAAGTTGTAATACAACGAGTTTAGAATCTAACCTCACTATCAAACTCCGAATCCCAAATGAAATAGATTTAAACAATAACTGAATCACTGCACTGTATTCTGCAATGTTGTTTGTTGTTTGACCGAGGCTCACGCCATGCATAGAAACTAACTCGTCAGAGGGCGAATAGATAACCCAAGCTGTGGAAGAGATATTCCATGTACTACGACAAGCACCATCAGCAAATCCAATGTATGTTTGGAGAGGCATCGACATCTGCAAACATCAAGCGTAAAACCAAGATAAGCAGAATAACGATGAAAAACACACTTTCTAAGCTAAGCACACTGTCTAAACTAACAAACACACCAGCTAGAAAGAAAAACCTAACCTAACTAAAATCTCCATACCCATCATTTAAGCATAATACCTCTTTAGGTAAAGTCCATTTCTGGGTTTACCCAAAGAGTCCCCGTCAAAGTCAACCAGCTCATAGGCCCCTTTTTCTAGCTTTCGCTTGACAATATAGGGCCCATGCCACATAGGAACGAATTTTCCAGCACCTAATTTATCGTTAGCTTGATCATATAATAGCACTAGGTCTCCTTCCGAAAAATTTCGAGGGGTCACATTCCGATCATACTGAGCTTTCATACGTTTTGCGTGAGTCTCGATTGCCAATGCAGCATCATGTCGAGTCTCATCTAATTGAGCTAAGTATAATAAACGCTTCTCCTCTTCAGAAGTAGCTGGAAGTAATTCGACAGCCATTTGAAGTGACAGGATTTCGCATTCAATGGGCAGCACAGCTTCCAAACCATAAACTAGTTGGAAAGGAGTGAACCCTGTTGATGTTTTCACTGAGGTTCGGTACGCCCAAAGCGCGGAAAATAACATGTTGTGCCAATTCGACCGATGAATACCAATGATTCGTCGGATCATGATAACTAAAACTTTGTTGATGGACTCAACCAGACGATTCACTTGTGGATAATAAGGAGTTGAGCTATCGTGACGCAAACCAAGCTGGCCTGTAAGTTTTGTCATCATAACGTTTCGAAAATGGTGCCCATGGTCAGTGATTATCGCTTGTGGGACACCAAACCTAGCAATAATGTGATTGAATATGAAAATTGCAGCTGTCTTGCCGTCTGCCTCAAATGTAGGCATCGCCTCAGCCCACTTAGTAAAATAATCAACCGCAAGGATGATATACGCATGCCCCCCGGCCGAGTGAGGATTACATGTAATAAAATCGATACCCCATTTGTCAAAAGGACCAACGGAAATTATAGGGTGGAGAGGAGTAGGTGGTGCACGCATCTTGCGATCAAACACTTGACAGTTGTGGCATTTCCGGACCGCAATAATACAGTTTTTAAACAAGGACGGCCAGAAGTAGCCAGCGCGCAATATCTTTTGGGCTGTGGCATACCCAGACATATGACCACCACACGCTCCAGAGTGACAGTCATTCAAAACCATTTCAGCATCTTCGTGAGTTAAGCAACGTCGGAAAACCAAGTCTGCCCCACGGCGATAAAGAGTATCTCCAATAATTTTGTATTGTTGGGACTAAAATCGAATTTTCCGACGTTCCGACTTTGAAACTTCGGGCCGAAAGGATTGGGTTTGGAGATAGACGATTATATCCCCATACCACGGATCTAAAGTGTTGATGAGAAACAAAGATTCATCCGCAATGGGTTCCTCTGCCACAGTTTCTGTGTCAGCACGCGGGAAATCACACATCAACTCTGCAAAAACTAAAGATTTCTTAGACTTAGAATTTTCAAATTCCAAGTCGAACTCATGCAGGATAACAATCCATTTAGAGTACTTGCCCCCTAGCAATTGTTTAGTCAAAATGTAGATCATAGGGTTGCAATCCGAAATGACTGTAGTTTTACAGAGTAAAATGTAGTGACGAAAACGTTGGACAGCTTGAATGGCTGCCAGTGCCAATTTCTCCACATGTGAATATTTTAGCTCAGTTGGATTTAACGTCCGACTAAGGTAATATATCACATGTTCCGTTCCGAATTCGTCTTCCTGAACTAAGACCATTCCAATGGTGGAATGAGCGGCGGCGAGGTACAAAAAGTAATCCTTGTTGTAGTTGGGAGGATGCAGCAATGGTGCATGGGTCAACGCGTGCTTGAGCGCATCGAAAGATTTCTGAGCTATCTCATCCCAAGAGAATTGAGCGTTCTGTTACAACAACCGGGTAAAACCCTTTGTAATCTCGGCGTAGTTAGGAATGAATCGGCGTAAAAAGTTTGCTTTCCCCTGCAAACTTTGGAGTTGGCGAAGACTCGAAGGAGGAGGCAATTTGATGATAGCTTCTACCTTCGAGGGATCGACGTGAATACCGGCTTTTGAAACTACAAATCCTAGCAATCGTCCCACTTCTATACAGAAGACACATTTGTGTGGGTTCAACCGAATTCGATAATGCCTACACCTCATGAAAATTGCTCGTAAATGAACAAGGTGATCAGCTCGATGTAAAGAATGAGCAGGCAAATCATCGAGATACGGTTGCACAATGTGTTTGATGTCATGAAACGCATAAGACATCGCCCTTTGAAAAGTTGCTCCAGCATTCTTAAGCCCAAAAGGTAATTTGCAGTAAGCAAATGTCCCCCATGGACAAATGAAAGATGTTTTTGGTTGATCGACAGATAGAATATTGATTTGATCGTAACCGGAAAAACCATCCATAAAGGAAAATATTTCACTGCCGGCACAATCGTCAATTATTTGATCGATATAGGGTGTTGGGTAGTTGTCTTTTGGACAAGCTCGATTTATATCCCTATAGTCGATGCATATTCTTATTGTTCCCTGTTTTTTGTTAACCGGAACAATATTCGATACCCAATCCGTTAATGGGATCGGATAAATGAAACCTGCTTTCAACAGCTTCTCAACTTCTGCTTTAATTGCAGCCGCTTTTCGTGGGTGAATCTGACACAGACGTTGCCGGACGGGTTTAGCATCCGGGTAAGTCTTGATCTCATGGACAACAATTGCGGGATCAATTCCTGGCATTTCCTCATAAGACCAGGCAAACACGTCACGGAATTCTTGAAATAGGGCCTTGTATGTCTGAATTTCGTCATCTGAACACGAGGCACCTATATGAATGTGTTCAACAATTCCGGGCTTGACTGAAATGTCAATGGGAATAGTAAGAGAAATGTTTCCCAAATTCAGCTCTGAATCAGGATGTTTCATTGGACTCTGAGCTTCTTTGACATATTCAGCTGTAAAGATTGATGAGAAATCGTTTTCAAAACGATCATCCTCAGGTAAAAACGAAGATTTGTGATGGAGATCTTCCCATGGTAAATCGTCTACACACAGGACTTCACAAAGTTGTTCATCAGATGACACAACTTCGGGAAACACTAATAACTCCGAGGTTGACGTGAAAAGAGATTCCTCACGGACCACATTCATTTGGTCGATTTTGGTTGAACTCGGGTCGGTAAAAGACTGCACGGCTTCATAAGCAATTTCATATGGACTCAAAGGCATAGCATCACCAAATGATTCTATCTCAGATTTAGAAGGAACGATCCAAGGATCGTCATAAACAATGGTATCTGAAGTAATCATATGAATAGATGCAAATGAAGACACGGCGTTGATTGGAGGAAAAGGAAAAGTTCCCAGTAAACCGGCATCTTTAACTAATCCTACTCCAACATCCTTATAAGGGATAGTCGTTTTACCGACATGCTGGATACTCTCTGAAGAGGCTGGGTCGGATGAAAAGTAAGCCAGCTGGTCTATGGTTACGATCTTGCCATTATGTGGAAACTTTATTATTCTGATGAAATGACCGCTGTCATAGCGTAAGACCAACTTCGACCCAAGAGAAGATTGTAGTCTAGAGGGGCATCAACCACCTCCACATCCAGACTAACGGTTTTTCCTTCAACCCCTATAGGCAAATCCTGTATAATGCCAAACGGATGGAACCCACGGCCATCAAAGGCCTTAAGAATTGTCGGGGATTGATTTAGTGAAGGAGAACCAAGCGATCTCCAGCACTGTATCGACATAATACACGTGGAAGCTCCCTCATCAAATACAGTCCGATGAATAGGCCTGTTTTTGACTATCACTGGGATCTGGAAAGCCATCTGATGAGGTAAACGCGGTGTACTATTTTCTAGATCAAAGATTATTAGGTTCGGGTCCTGAACATCAACAGCTCCTATAGCCGACAAAAGTAACTTGCGTTGTGCTGGGCATGATTGCAGCACTTCCAAAGCCGACATTGTTGAGGGTGAAACAGCTAAATCCTCAACAATGTTGTAATTCTGGGCCGCTCTCGCATGTGGATTGAAAGCAGACCTTCGAAGTACACCCTTGGCGGGCAGTTTGATTACTAAGTCCGGGTTAGGTTTCTTGATCTGTAGTGGATCGGAACTGGGAGCTGAGGTTGATGGATTAGAATGAGAAGATTCTGCTTCTTTGCCATCAACAGGACTCTTACTACCATAATCTTGCGATCGAGTCGCAATCCTTACATGAGACATCATCAATATGGGTTCTTCACTGGCACTCGAGGAAGAACCTATCATCTTACTCTCCTGCTTTGGAAATGGATCTTTCAAAACAACAGGAGTTGGGGAACCTTTAACGATTTTCACAACCTCGGCCCGATGAGGGCAATCTCTTGTAAAATGATCCTCTTCACAAATAAGACAAGGATATCAAGGTTTGCGCTTTTCATCATTGGTTTTCGACTTTTCTGTTTTCTCCTTTGGAGTTTTGTCTGCCTTATTCTTCTTCTTACCTTTCTTTTTCCCACCGGTTTTTGATTTAGCCGTAGATGACTCTATAGCGTGAATATTAGCGGAAACTTCAGCAGAAGATTCTCCTGTCGGGGAGTCTGGTAAGGTTATAATAGGAGAAGAATTCTTTGAGGATTTCTTCTTGCTTTTAGTATTCACCGTACCAATCATGCCATCAGCGGCATGAGACCCCGAAGGAGCAGCAGCGATTTGATTCGACTTAGGAAGATCTGGGATCTTTTCGTGTAACGTACCTGACTGAGTGTAAACCAAGTCAAGGTACTGCGCTTGAGCAATCACTTGCTCCTCAGTAACTACTCCGGCCTTAGCTACGTCTTCAGTAATCTTCGGTAACAATGATTTAACAAACCATTCAGCTAAGATTTGGTCCGGGATAAAAACTTTCACTAATCGTCTTCGACGTCTCCATTCATGAATATGATCGGAAATATAAGTGGACGTCGATTGTTTTAATGAAGTTAGTAACTCCGTGCCATTATCATATTTGACCGGAAACTGAAAATGAGTTAAGAACGAGGTAGCTAACTGGCTAAAATTATAAAAAGAGGCCCGTGGTAACTCAATGTACCACTTGGCCGCGAGACCAATGAGAGTACGCTGGAAAAGATGTAAGTGGATCGAATCATCCGAGATGGAATTAGAGGCACACCAGAGGTGGTAAGTCATCACATGATTCGACGGGTCCTCTCCATACTTAGCTTCGAACTTGGGTATGTCACTGGGCAACTTATTTGGCATTGGCGGCCAAAACGGAAGATAATTTATTGGATCGTTCGTTAGGCGCGACAAATCTGGTAAATCCAAAGTTGCGATAAACGGTAATTGCCGATTAGGATCCCTAAAACTCTGGGTCACGAGACCAGTCCTAGGAGGAGGATATCCAGGATAACTTGGAATGGGAATCGCGTTCGGGATATTGTATCCTCCCGGAAAACCAGGATTAACCGAACCGTACTGGGGTTGTTGTGGTTGTTGATAAGTGTACCCAGGATACGGTTGATACTGGTAAACCGGCTGCTGGACAGCAGGCCCGTATTGTTACTGTCCCTGGTACGGTTGATAAGCGAATTGTGGTTGACTGGTGACAACCGTACTTAAACCAGGTTGTCCTACAGACATCTGAACCGTAGTTTTAATCGTGGATCCAAACAATGGTAAAGATGTCTGAGGAGTAGTTACAGAGACAGTAGAAACCGGAGCTGTCGATACTCAAGAAGTAAGTGCGGTAGACTGAACAGATGTTGCGGTAGTTGCAGCAGTCCTTTGAGATGGAGTACTAGGGGAAATAGGCCCAGACTGTGAAACTACCGAAGGTACAGAAGTTTGAACATTAGACTGGACTTGTTGCTGGGGTTAACGAGAAACTAAGGGTTGTCCAGCTTGAGATGACAACTGTACACTTGGCTGCAATACCTGTTGAACTTGCGATGGATCCCACACTATGTTCATTCCGGGGTATTGACCCATGACAGGTTGAGGATATTGAGATCCATAACCGGATTGAGGGTAGGATTGATAATTGAAAGGTACATTTCCCGTACCTTGAACATAAGATTGACCTTGGGGTGGTTGATAACCTTGACTCGAGTACTGACCTTGGGGTAGATACCCTTGAGGTAAGTACTGATACTGGGGTTGACCTTGAGGTATAAATTGATACTGATGTTGACCTTGGGGTACATATTGAGGCTGGGGTTGACCTTGAGAAATGTATTGCACCACGGGTACATACTGTCCTTGAGGTTGCCCCCCAAACGCAATTTGTGTACCTTGAGGTTGCCCCCCAGGCGTTAATTGAGGCTGCCCCCCAGGAGGTAACCAGCCACCTTGAGGTTGAGAACTGGGAATTGAACCTGACATCATGTAAATGTCTCCTACGCCCAACGGTTTATTACCATTGTTTCCAGTTAATAACCCATGTTCAATGGCTTGAGGAGATGCTCCCGCAAAAGTACCAGAAAGTGACTGATACCCAGAGGGAACAGAAGGACCGCCGTACAAAAAAAGATTCAGGCGATTGAGTAAACATAGACAACTGACCAGACATATTTACAGGAGTATAAATACCTCCGGGTGGATAAGGAGTACGAGGTGGAGAAAAACTTGACCCTGAGTTGTCCAAATAATTAGTTAACGAAAGATACCAAGTAGTGCTTCTAGGTGGACTGTAAAAAAAGGATTCACACTCCCTTAGATCAATAGTAGGTTGATCTTCAGGGATAGGGACGCCTATTTCTTCTTCTGGAGCAAGTTCTTCAATAGTTATCAAACCAGAAGGAAGATTTTCGGTGATGACTCTTTCTACCCTAGGTGAATCAGGAGCACTAGAAGTTGGAGTAATAGGTTCAGATATCTCAGGTTCTTCGCCTATATCACTAGTAGATGAAAAACTACCAGCAAGCTCAGAAACTGCAATAGCTTCAGGATTATAACCTGTTTCTAGACTTTGGTAATCAGGATGAACTACCAACAAAGACTCTCCTTCTTCAGGTGAACCTACTTTACTGCCACTAGGAGTTACAAGGACTTTCAAACCTTTGTAATGACCCGGGACGTCTTTAGGAGGTTGGCCCTGAAGTCTACGGGACTTCCTCAACAAATCGGCGACGGTTACAATCTCAGGATACTGGCCCCGAACTCTACGAGACTGTCTCGAAAATTCAGCCACAGTTAAAAACTTTTAACTACTGCACACGCAAACAAAGTAAAATCTCAAAACAAACCGCCTAAAGTCTCTAAAGAACCAAACAAATTCGAATCACACGCCTAAAGAATCTAGGGCGTCAAACCATACACAAACAGTAGCCTTCCAGACCGAAAACACTAGTTGGTGATGAAGCCCAACATCGCTGAATTCAATACAGAAGTGGTGGGTGGAACAGTTACCCTGGCAACCTGCTTAATGAATAGACCGGCACAAGTTCCTCCACTTTAACCGTCTCGAGTGAAGTGAACCCCCCGGAAAATCCAAGTGAGTCTAGCCGACGTCTGCTCCAGGTATAGTGGGATCTTCCCTCCACCGTCACCTTGGGTAGAATCCTAAAGATAATGGTCACTAAGGTCACCAACAGCAACAAATATACCTGGGGGAACAGTCTACGACCCGATAGCATGCAAGGGCAGAGTAACAAGCTCAATCCCCTTGTCGGCTCCTTGACAATAATCCAAGGTTTACCGACAAGTGACCCCAGGCTCCTCGACAATAATTCGAGGTTTACCGTTTGTGGTACGTGCGTATCTGGCGTCTTTCCCAATGAAGGAGGATTGATCCCCTCACTGGTTCGGACACGGTCTCGTGCTTCTCCTTTAAGAGGAGCTTTCCCAGAGTACAAATGAAACAGTTGGATTTATCCTACCACAAGATAAGCTACTTGTTTGGTTTTTCTGTCTTGGAGAGTTAATTACTCTCCTACTCCAAGACACTAGCCTGATCTATATTGGTGTTTCAGAGCCCTAGTAAATAAAAGTTACTAAGTTAATTTTACTTTAAGCGTTAATTTTTATGGGTTTTCATTAGGACAAAAGGTAGTGGAGATGAAACTGATGGTGTGTAGACTCGACTCAAATCCACTAAAAAGATGCACCTAGGATGATTTAAATTATTTTTCTTTTTTCAATGAATTTCGTAGCTAAGAGAGTTGGAGAATGCAAAATTGATATAAAGACAACTTTCTTGGCAATGAAAATCAAAGAAACAATCTATTTATCTTTTCCAAAGCACACAACACATGACCACTAATTATTTCACGAAAATTCCTTTCTCTTTTCAAAGACTTCAAATGCTACCAAAACAAACTTTTCTTCAAAAGAGATTTTTGTGTTTTTTCTATTTTAATAAAGCATGCAAAACTACTTAACAAAAATCAAATTTAAAAAATCTATGACAAGCAAAGAAATTTCACCTAAAAGAAAATCTAAAGAGAAATTTACCTAAAAGCAAACCTAACGAGGAAAAAGCCTACAAAGTATAATTCCAGGATGTTTTACTCAGTCACAATTCAACCAAGGACTAGTTCATGCAGAATCATAAACCAGTCAAAAACAAAAATCAAAATCTTTTGTTCTTTTTCTTAAGAATGAAATTCACAGCTTAAACAAACAAGCTTTGTCGAAATTCCGCAAAGAGACAACACAAACGTAGGTCTCTCACACAGGTGGATTTTATGAAAGGTCCGACTCCTAAGAAGACTGAAAAGACCAGGGATATCCAAGGTTTTACAACTTCTAAAGCCAAAGTCACTACAGGACCAATACAAAAATCAAACCCTAGGGCTAGAACTTCTATGAATTTCACTAAAACCCTTGATACTAATGAAACAAGCTTGGATGAAGACTTCTGACAGGTAACCAGTGGATCTGGGCAGCAAAAACAAATTATAAACAAAATCTAGGAGGCAAAAAAGGAAAAAATAGAATTTTTCTCAACTTTTGACAGGGTACGGAGGCAACCTGTTTGCACAGGTGCGTGTACGCTCTGTGCACAAAGCTGCAGTGCATACAGGTACGCACTGTGCTTAACTCAGAGGCTGCGTACTTCTAGCAAAACCAAGAAAAGTAAAATCTAACTTAACCCTAAGCTATTCCACCCAAATTCACAGTCAATCAGCCAAAAACCAGAAAGAAATCGACTTTTCTCAAATCAAAGTATCAAACAAAAGAGAAATCAATCAAATCCATGGATTCCCCAGTAGAGTCGCCATTTTGTCATGCGGAAAGAGTCAATTTTGCGGACAAAACCAACCTCCCTAGAAGCTAAGGCTTTCTAGTGACAAACAAGACAATTAAACACTATCTTTCCCTAAATATGCATTTAGAATATAAGCAATCAGGTGTTCATAACATACCTTTAGTCCAACGCTTTGTAGCAGTCCAGCCTCTCCGATCCGGATGAGCTCCTCCTCCTTGCATTCACTAACAAGCAAACGATTACATAGCACCTGAATAACTCATAAAATAAAACATATTCATCATCAAGACCAAGGAGTATATGAAACAAATTATGTATAACAACTCGTTGAGAAAAATGAGCTTAATTGTATTAAGTGGAAACAAAAGAAACCATTACAACTAGTGCCTTGGTGTTTTGCAGGTCCCTCCCAGGGTCCAGCAAGAGTTCTCCTTTACTTTGATTAGCTCACCCACTTCCAAATGAAGCTAAGAAAGGATGGGAATCTCTCCTCTCAAGCTCTATAAGGGAGTCCTAATTTCAGCAGCATCTACCCTTAGGAATGTTCAGCTTTCAACCTCCCCTCCCTCTGGCCCAATGCCTGTATTTATAGTGCTTTGGAGGAAGTTAATCAGGTCCACCATCAATGGGATAAGCCCCTCTTTCAATGGGATAGCTCCCCTCTTGATGGGATAAGTTCCTCTTTCTTTGGGATACATGAACCATCTAGAGGCGCTCAATACACGTCAAACAAGCTTCTAGAATGCTCTAGAATCGACCACAAGTAGCTTTTTTGAAGTAAAACTCGCGCCTTTTGACCGTTACAGGGGTACACACCTACCCCTTTACATACAGAGTGTACAAGTACACAGGTATTGTGAACTTGGGGTGCGTACACGCAGGTAAGGTTAAGAGAAACTGCGTAACCAGAGTTAATTGACTTTTTAAGGACTTTCTCTCTTTCTTGGAGTTTGACATGAGGAGCAGAGGTATGAGACTTGCCAAGGAGGATAGTATGACGGTTGATGGAGCCATACTAACTGCAAATACTCATGGTGACAAATTTTAGTGTAACAATAGGTACCCAATCCCACGAATTGATAATCTTATGGATAATCTCAAGGGGGCCAAATATTTCAGCAATATTGATTTGAAGTCCAGTTATCACCAGATGCCTATCGAACCCTCTGATGTCTTGAAGACTTCTTTCAAATCTAACGAGGTGCTTTTCAAATGGTTGGTCATGCCTTTCGAGTTGATGAATTGATGGACGAATGCGACCCTTCACCAATGAATTCTTGGTGGTGAATTCATATGACATCTTGATTTTTAGCTAGAGTTGGGAAGAGCACCTCCACCATCTTCGACATGTCCTTCAAACCATGTGACAACACAACCTATGGGCCAATTTGGAGAAACACACATTTAGCATGACCTGGGTTCAATATCAGGGGCACATCATGGATGATAAGGGTGTTCATGTGGACCCAACCAAGATACACATCATTCGAGATTGGATAGCCCCAACCACTCTAACAGAGCTCCGCAACTTTCTCGGTCTTGATAATTTCTATCACAGGTTTGCGTTGGGGTTCTCTCATATCACTTGGCCTTTAAGTCAAGTCACCAAGGGAGGAGCGAAAGAAATTTCTTTTGCTATGAATCCAAACTGAAGGAATTTTACAAGTTGAAGCATTGCCTCTGCTCTACACCAGTGCTCACATTACCAAACCTACATCAACAATTTGAGATCGAGACAGATGCCTCCAACTATGTTATTAGTATGGTTCTTACTCAGCAGTGGCATCTCACAATGAGACACTTTTAGACACAGTCCGAAAGTATCCCACATTTGACAAAGAGATGTATTCCATTATGTGGGTCTGCTGGCAATGGAAGCATTACATTACTGGGAAGGAAATGATCATCCATACATACCACTGACCGCTGCAGTTCATACAGACACAAGGTAAGTTGCAGAATGATTGCCATCAGAAATGGTCCACATAAATGCAACAATTCCATTTGAACATTAAGTACAAGAAGGTAAGCACCAACAATGTTACAGACTACCTCAGCTGACCACCGGTCATGGCAGTGACCACTGAGCTTGACTCTTGTAGGCACGAGACTACGGGGTGGCCGCATCTCTACAAGAATGATCAAGAATTTGACAACACATACCAGACACTCCTGGAAGGTAAGGAAGATCCAAATTTTGACCTCCAAGATACATTGTTATGCAACATGGGACACATATGTGTTCCTACAAGTGAGTGTGCCAAGATGAATTGGGAGGTGCACTACAGTCAGGTTGTTGGACATTTCAGGGTAGAGAAAATAGTGGCATTACTGCTGAAGTATTTTTATTGGATGAAGCTTCGATGGGATGTTGGGAAGTACATTAGATACTACATTATCTATGCCATTGCCAAATTGACCATCAAGAAGTAAGGCCTATATATTCCTTTTCCTACTCTTAGTTGACCTTGGGAATCCATCTCAATGGATTACATGTCAAACCTTCCTTCTACTAAGCATGGATATGACTATGTTTTCATGGTTGTCGAAAGATTCTCTAAGATGGCCATTCTGACAACCTGTAAGAAGAGTATCACAACAGAAGCCACTGCTAAGCTCTTCTTTGAACAAGTGTCGATACATTTTTGGATCCCACAATCCATTATCTCAGATTGGGAGATCATGTTCCTAAGTACATTTTGGTCAAGTCTCTAGTCGATGTTGGATACCAAGCTCACTAAGTCCATGGATTTCCACCCCCAAACTAGTGGCCAAACAAAGGTCTTCAACAGAATGATCGTACACATTCTATGTATGTACAACTCAAAGCATCCACTCACATGGTATCAAAACCTCCCTTATGTCCAACATAGATAAACAAAGCTCTCCATAGCTCAGCTAGCCATAGCTCATTTAAGGTGCAGTTGGAATTCCAATCACTATTTCCCATTGATGTGGCCATACCATTCTCAGCTACTCAGGCAGATTTGGCTCATGTCTAGTCTGAAGCTGACAGTGCTAACAGTTTCATTCAGTGCATTCAAAACATTTTCCAATAGTTCCATGACATATTGGACAGAGCCAATGCTAAATACAAGTAGTGTCATAATAAACATTAGGTGCCACACAAGTTCCAGGTGGGTGATAAAGTTTGGTTACATTTGTAGAAGTTGTACCTCACTTGATCCCACCACAAACTTCGCCCACTTCGATATGGGCCTTACACCATCATTAAGGTTGTAGAGGACAATGCTTTCGAGCTCATCATCCCACCATTCATTGGTCTACACCTAGTGTTCAATGTGGATTTCCTTCGACCATACTTTCCACCATTACTGGACACATCAGACATTGTAGAACAAATCACACCAATAGAGTTAAACCCGGATAGCATGGAACAGGCCACAACTAATCAGATTATGGACACACATATCAAGAACACTTGCCAACAGAAGATCCAACTATATAGGTTTTTCAAAGCTATCCAACTCCTGAACCAAGGCAAATGGCTCACCAGGGACCAAGTTCAGTAGAAGTTTTCCCATCTCATGGAGACACTCAATGCAATGGGGACCATTTCCTCCTAATGGGGGAGGAATGATTAAGGTGGAATTTGGTGGACACCCGCCTATTCCACTTGGACCCCCAACATTGTCTCTTTCAGTTTTTTGGTTTCTTTAATTGTAGCATAGTTTACTATTTTTGGTATTTTTTCAGGTCCTAAACTTCCGAAGCCGTTTTCAGGCCCTAAACAACATTTTTGAAGAAAACAGTGAGATCAAAGAAGTTCTTTAATCAACTTGCTGATTTCTTTTCAGCCTTTTCTTCGAGGTCTTTGAAATGAGGTATTATGATAGCCAAACGGAGATTGTATGCCAAAGTTACGACCCCAGGAAGTTAATGTACAAATCTACCCAAATGGGGCCCACAATGTTGGCGCTTCATCTACTAGGGTTAGGTTTTTGGATGTATAGGGTTTTTCATTGTTTCTCAATAATAAATAGGCTTTTGAACCTCATTGTTGTTGAGTTATAAAAGGTGTCTTTTTAACCCCTATTTATCTTACATTAATTATCAATCCAAGTATGATTTTTTATCTCAAGAGTGTACTCAGTCTGAGGTGGTCACTTGATTAAAGAGTAATGTTTTCTAGTTTGCAGTACAGTGCTAAATACAAGAGTAAATGGATGCTAGAAATAGAATCTACTTGTAATTAAAAGAAACCTTAATGCTCTGAAACTTAAATCATTCATTCAGAAAACTACAACAATTTATCAGTCAAGGATGCAGTAGTGATAACTCTTTCCTCTGTCAACTGATATAAATGAAATCAATCATAAACAAGATCTCCAATCTGAGAACTTAGACAGCGATAGTCAATGTTATTTACAGTTATTGACCTTTCAATCCACACTAGAGAAAATAACTGGAAATGGCAATTCAATTGGAAATGCTTACTAAAACACACTTGCTGCACTATCAATTAAAAGGTGAAAGAAAATCCTTGTAGAAAAGGAACAACGACTAAGTCTATTGGAAAACTGAACAGTAAAGCTTAATCTAACAGAAATGAATTGAACAACAAAGCTTACTCTAAATGAATTGAACAACAATCTGAAATATAACGGAACAGTAAAGCTAATTAAGTGGAAACACATAGTGACTATAAACTAAATTGAAGTAGCAATCTTATGAACATTAACCATAGGTATAAACGAACCGAAATCGCAGTATAATTGAATGGTAGTTAAATGAACAACAATCGCAATTGTAAATGAACAACAGAATCTGAATTAGACAATGCAATATTATTTTAGAATGAACAACATGACATTTTAGGTTATGAATAATAATCTTGCTATCCAATTACAATTTCGATATAACAGAGCAATTCAGTGAAATGTTCAGAAACATGAGATTATTGAATAAAGCGAGTTAAGGAAATGCAAAGGAAATCAAACCACACACAACTGTAATTGTAAAATAGTGATACGAGAAGCAAGTGGATCCACTAGGGCCGAGTTCTTAGCCACCAGTGAAGCACTGTTGAGTTTACTCCAGGATTAGATAATGAAACAACAAGTGAGTTATATATTAATCATATATGGCAAAGTTTATAGCTATCACTCTTCAAAGGGAGTTGATGATAAAAGTTGAGATTACAATAGTAAGTTCTACAAAATGATAATAATGTTCACCCCCTAGGCTACAAGCGCTATCCTTTTTTATAATGGCCAGGTGGAAGTATCAAGAGTACAGATAAGTCTTGAAGCAGTGATCCCTCTAGATCAAAGGATCCTGAGGGATTCGCTATATCTTTGATCTCCAGTTTATCGATTTGTCTTCTTGCGCTGATGTCATGTTTTCTCTTCCTTTTCTTCGACATTGTGCTCTGATATTGATCTCCTTGTCTGGATACGGCTTCCTATTGAAGGGACAATAGTTGCTTCTGCTTTGTATTTTCCTCCCGAATAGTGATTTTCTATTTCCTTCACTTTCTGTATAGAAAAAGACAATAATCAGTTATTTTATATCAATCACAAATCTCCTTAATTCTATCATAATTATTTATCTTATTACCATCTTAGAATGTAAAGGAGTTATGATTCAAAGGAAAAGATAAAGAAATAAATGGTAAATACATACCTTTCTCATCACTCAACACACCCCCCTACTTACCTTTTTTCATGCCCTCATGAAAACCATGTAATTTAGATGCAAGGCAGTTAGGGAATAGGCTAGAGATGGATTTTCATGAAGTGGTCTAAAACCATGATGTGTAGCTAAAACTTCAAAATTGTGCCCTGTCTGCCTTTCAGGAAATTGATAGAGGGCCTTATACCCTGCTGTAGGATACCAGATAATTGGACTTCGAAACCTACAACCTAGCCAATATGATCCCCCTCTCAAGATGAGGTTACTATAGGTAACCAGGCGACCAACAACTTACTTAAAATTTTCGTAATTGAATGGCTCTCTGTCCTGAACATTCCAATTGGAAGTCTTCCATCAGAGTTTAGCTGCTGCTATGGCAAGGTCTTTGATGGATAGGATGTATTCTATCCCTTGCTTGACAACTGCTTGGTGAATGGGTCCCAATGTTTGGATCACACCCTTCTTTCTCATTAGGCTTCTATGCTTATCCCACAGTTGTAATGGGTTTTCTAGTTCACCCCTTACCCGAAGGTCTAACCCATTTTCTTGTCTCTAAAAGGTGATATGGGCCTTGAGCCACTTTAACTGGTTAACAGCAAATGAAATGAATGCCTGAAATTGGACATCACCCAAAAAGGGACTTGGATTCTTCTCCATTTCCTCCTCCAATATAAAGTTATGTAAATAAAATTCACAGAGTAATCGATGAACTTTTACTCCATAGTGTTTACAACAGTTAATGAAATCATCAATATTTTTTAATTCTATAGGCTTCCCTGCCTTAACAGCTTTAATTTTCAACTGCAAATATCTTTCTAATAAAAACAAAGCATAATTTTTGGCAAGGGACCTACATGCTAGAACATCTGTATATAGAGAACAGAGAGTATCCATTTGACTCATGACTGTGTCTAGTCTATTGGTTACCTTTTTAACCTTTTCCTCTACCCTCCGAAATCTATCAAAGGCCTCGCTCTCCAATGCATTGATTTTCTTTACTTGCTGCTGTAACTTTTGATATTTCACCTGAGGAACAGTCTCTTCTGTGAGCTTTTCTATAATCTGCTAAGTTTGTGCCATATCCTCTTGGATTTTTACTACCCTAGGGTCATTATCCGTCAAAACACTTTTAGGTTGAAGATCTACCTGGATCTTCTTATTACGACATTTGGTTTCCTCATTCTTTGTTTCTCTATCATGAACTATCTGGTTGGTCGTGATGCTAGAGGACAATGCCTCTATCTGGACATCCTTATTATAGACTAGTGTGTCTTTTATTTGGGCCTTTATGTCTGTAACAGCCGCATGCTGTTCCTTTCTGTCCCTAATGGATATGGGCTCAGTTTGAGTCCCTTTGGCCTTTATTTTATGGGGTTTCATCTGGGTGGCTGCATCCTTTGTTCTTGGGCTTCTTGTTGAGATTTTCCCCATTTTTAGGACCCTTATCTATTTTTTGAGTTGTTTCACTACAATTAGTAGCCTTTGTTGTTCCTTTCGCAGCCTCTTGATTTCATTCGTCTTCTTCTTCTTTCTCTTGCGAGGAATAGTTGTTTCCTTGAGTGGACTTGGCTGTTTAGCTGGGTTTTGTTCTTTAGGGACTGTGCCCTCACCCTGGCTCGTTTCCATATTGTCTGCCTAGAACACTTCTTCAGTGTTCTCGTCATCTTGATTAGATTTCTCAGGGGAGGTAGCTCTGGTTTGATCTGTTATTTCCTACGTGGCTTCTGCTTCTACTTCTTCCTTGTCATTCATCTCCTCATATGCACTCTTACTCTGATCAGAGTGTTCTTGTGATTGTGCTTCTTCCTCTTCCTCATCATTCATTTCTTCGGATGCACTCTTGCTGTGAGTAGAGTGTTCCTGTGATTATGCTGCCTCAATATTGAGGTTGAGCGGGCTCTAAGGTTGAATGTACTCACCCATATTGGCCAAAATTTGGGCCAATTCATCTTCTTGTAATGGATTTTGTAGTGGACTTGCATTGGAGGTTGCAGGAGGTTCTGCTTCTTCGTTTTCTTCCTCGTCCAAGTGCTCAGTTTCTTCCTCGAATTCTTCTTCCAAATCTTCTTCCACGTTTTCCCTTCCTTCGAGTTGTGGCAGTTGCTCATCCTCTGAGCCATATATCTCTAAGGGTTGGCTACTCTTATCTTTGAGACTTCCCAACATTCCCCTGCTTCTCCTCAATCTAGCGGACTGCCTGCATTTCTGCGGTTTAATTGATGTGTTGGTGGTTCTTTTTCTTTTCAGGACTAGTAAGGCCAATCCCCTGTCTATTGAGAATACCAATTCTTCCAACTAATCTACTATTGAGTAAGACTATAACTGATTATTAGCCGAATTAACCCATGATGACTTACTACTATCTCTGTATGACGAGATTTCCTTAAGCTCCGAGTAGCATCATGCAATAAAAAATTTAAATATGTGGACAAATTTACAACGCATTTTTGTCTTAATACTACTAATAATTTGAGATGGTGTGGTCTTACCACATCCTTTCTCCCATCGCATGTGATGTAGCTTTGCACTATTCTAGCTAATTCTACCCAAGGCTCTCCCAGGGTTGTAGGCAGGACTCCCTTTCCTTTGATGGTAAGGTTCTGTCCTTCGTCTCGAAAGATAGCTATGGCCTCCTAAATTCTCACTTTTTTCTAGGTCCACATTGGTCCAATAGATGGTAGTCCTAATACTTCAGCAATTATCGCATCTGTTATTGTTATTTGCCTCGCCCTCACCATGGAATGATCTTCCTGCAAATTCTATAGAAATTCGATGGCCACCGTTTCATGAGATTGCTGTAGTCGGTTAAGGTAAGCAATCCATCCTCCTCTCAGTAGAATTTCGCATGCAGCATCGGAGATTATTAGCACCTGCGGTTTGCTGCATATTGACTTGCCTCCCATTTTGTTCAGGCTTAGCACACTATTAATTTTTACAAAGAAAAAAACACAGAATGATAATGGAACAACAAGTTGTGCATATTGGGAAATGTCAATACTATTAAACTTGCTATTTCCGAGTTTTGATAGAGTCATAGTACCTCCAAATAGGGAGTTGATACGTATGCTAGCGTATTCTTGAGGTCACCCGCACCCCCCTGAAATATGATAGGTCGTCCTTGACCGGCAAATGGAGGAGCAGCATGCTAGACGACAGTCGTATAGTAAAAGGAAAGGAACAACGTATATATCCATGACCTAATTACAAAAAGCAGCAGATTACTGAAGTCGAGGCTTATGATGAAAATCGCGAATAGATATGGAAATGTTATGAAATGATGCAAAAAATAGGGGAGAGGACAACTGACGTAAGTAAAAATGCTTATGTGGTCATTATCCACTTTAACCATTATGATTGATTTTTAAATGATATTTCATGTGTAAGAGGTTCGAAAGGGTTGTATAACATAATATCCTTTGAAATCAAGATAAAGATATAAGAAAAGGGTTTATAATGACTATTGATGTATAAAAAGTATGACTTCAATACCATCAGCAGAGCTCTATTGCCCATAGGTGTTCATAACCTTGACAAAGTTACTTTTTTCACCCATGGAACCATAACCCTTTATGTATGCCTAGCAAAGTTCTTTTTGATGCCAGAATGGAGGCCACTGTGCTGGGTTGGTAACTAGATGAATCAAAATGCCATTCACTAGGAAGGAGTGAAAGGTGGGCAGGCCGGCTCATGATGAGACCTCCTGTTCCAAGGACTTTTTTATTTTTCTGATATGCCTCTTCAATCATATCCTTGGTGTGGTGGCCATAGTGGGAATGCCACTTCAATGCTTCCTTATGATCATGGTAGGCTGGCTCTTGATGAGACCCCTATCCTTCATCTGACAAATCATGTTAGTAATTATATATATATATATATATATATATATATATATATATATATATATATATATATATATATATATATATATATATATATATATATATAGCACTTTCCTATTTATATACAGGGGATGGCTCAACACTCCTTAAGAGTAGGGATGGTGGAAGAAGTCTAAACATCTCAATAGAGGAAAATATACCCTTATTCTTATTCAATAACAATGATCAAAGAGAATTATGAAGATTAAGGAAGAACCAACATGATAAAAATAATCAATCAAATTAGTTTTAATGAATATAAAGACAACAAAGTGATATAAAAAGTTGTGTCCTTTCCCTTTTTTTCTTATCGATACAAAGCAATTTCTCTAAAAATAATGATTTTTCTTTGGTTTGCTGATTTCAGTATCCTCTAGCTTTTGTGTTCTTGCATAAATGTATACCTGTGGCTTAAAGGGATCATGAGAAATGAACCATCATTCACAAAATTCCTCTAAATGATGTTCTTTATGAAATACACACACACAAAGAAAATGCACTCGAAAAGTGTTGTTCCTTAGATGGAACAGCAAACAAAGCAAGCGCGAAATAAAATATTGATCCTTTGGTAGAACAGCCTAAGATCATTCAAAATCGAAACTGTTGTTCCTTCGAAAGGAACAACAGAAAGCAAAAATGTGAAGGAGGGTTGTTCCTTTAAAAGGAACAGCAAAAAAATCTGGCGTAATTGTTGTTCCTTTAAAAGGATCAACAAAAACAATCAGGCGGAAGTGTTGTTCCTTTAAGAGGAATAGCAAAAAAAATTAGGTGGAAGTGCTATTCCTTTAAGAGGAATAGTGAAAACAACCTGGAAGAAGTATCAAGAGTACAGATAAGTCTTGAAGCAACGATCCCTTAAGATCAAAGGATCCTGAGGGATTCGCTATATCTTTGATCTCTAGTTTATCGGTTTGTCTTCTTACGCTGATGCCACATTTTCTCTTCCTTTTCCTGATCCATGCGCTCCGATATTGGTCTTTTTTTCTGGATACGGCTTCCTGTCGAAGGGACAGCAGTTGCTTCTGCTTTGTCTTTTCCTCACGAATACTGATTTTCTATTTCCTTCACTTTCTGTATAGAAAAAGACAATAATTAGTTATTTTATATCAATCACAAATATCATAATTCTATCATAATTATTTATCATATTACCATCTTAGAATGTAAATGAGTTATGATTCAAATTAAAAGATAAAGAAATAAATGGTAAATACATACCTTTTCCATTGCTCAACAATTGTAACACAGTTTAGAGGCATGTAGCCACCACATATCTTCTCAGAGATAAGCTACCATCACTTGAGCTAGTTTATTTTTATTTTTGGATGTAAGCATATTTCAGTTCTTTGATATTAATGAAATGAAGTTTTATTTCTTTTGCATCTCTGTGTATATGGGCATTTCTATATCTTTCTCTATTCCTGCATAAGTTCGGATCAGTGGTATCAAAGTTGTCGTCTCTTTCTATGTTTTTCTGTGTGTGTCCCCAACGAGGTTAGGGTATAAGGAGTTAGGGCTAGATCTGGTTCAACCTTTACAAGACCAACCTTGAAAAACATGACGACCTCCCATGGTAGAAGAAAATAAAGACGAGGGGGTAGGAAATCCTTTCAAAATACTGCTTGAGGAAGCCCTCGAGCAATAGATGAACATGATGATGGATAAATTTTCCCAGATCCTTCGAAAACTACCCATAGGTGACACACCTTTATCCAAAAGGAACTTTGGAGGCACCACTCCATTTAAAGTTCAAGTTAACTTTGATATTCCCATATTTGAGGGCCAAATAGATGCAGACGCCATAGATAAATGGTTAAATTTGTTAGAAAGGTATTTTTCAGTTCATGACTTTTCCAATCATGAATAAATTACTTTTTCACTTGTCAAAGCCACCCCACATCTCAAGGATTGGTGGGAAACCTATCATGAAAAAAATGAAGAGATGGAATCATCTCCTTTTTTAGTTGCACCCACTTGGAATTCTTTCTGAGATGCCATCAAGGAATAATATTACCCTGTTGGGAGATATGAAGATAAATACATAAAGTGGACCATGCTACGGTAGGGAAGGGACCAAGATGTGTCGGAGTTTACAAATGTTTCCCATGCCCTTCGGACGAAGTTGGGTATCAAGGATTTTGAGAAGCATTTGATACTCAAGTACCGCGACTATTTACACAAGTACATCTAAGAAGAGATGGAGTTCCTGGACATCTCCTCGCTCGACATAGTGTACCGATATGTTGTCAATGTTGAGAAGAAGTTTAAACAAAAGAATCGAGACTTTGGATCTTCGAATCCGAAGCATGGAAAAGATGCCCCCAAACCACAGAGAAAAGGAAAAAGTGAAGGCGCAGAAATCTAGCACAACCCACTGAAGTTGTAAGCGAAGAAGAACACCACGAAGAGAAAGAAGGACATGGGAAAATGGTGTGAGTTCCATAAGAGCTCCACTCACAACACAGTGAGTGTCAGGCCAAGCAGTCACTGGTGGCCGAGCCAAAGTCTTCTGAATCAGACACATGTATCGAATTTGAGTCGAAACATAACAAGGAGAATGACAAAGGGAAACAGATCATTGATGTAGAACCTAGTGCCACCATGGTCAGCACTAAGATCCATAAGAATGAGACTGAATATCCAGAGGAGGGGGAATGCCTCTTCCACTCAGAAATGTGGGTGAAGGGTTTTATGCTGAAGTTCATTTTCGACAACAGGAGCCAAAAGAATCCCATTTCAATAGAGGACATGAGGTGACTGGGCCTACTGACTATAGCACATCTGCATCCATACACCATCGGGTGGCTTCACCAAGGAAAAGATCTCAACGACAGCCAACAATTTCACCTTCCCTACAAAATCAAGTCCTTCATGGATGAGGTATTGTATGATGTTTCTCCTCTTGAAGTTTGTGATGTATTATTAGGACAACCATACTTGTGGAAGCGACATTATATATATGAGTCTAGACCTCACTTTGTGATTATTAATTTTGACGATAAGTTGTAAAGGATACCAGAGGTAGCCCCGCCAACCACCGTCTCTTTGATCACTGCAAACCAATGTAGTAAGATCATTTCATAGACCAGGAATTTTTTTGACTTTTGATTCACCCTTGGGTAAAGAAGAAGGTTGTGGCCACAAATACCAGATAGGGCTCCTCCGCACAACAACAACAGATGGACAAGGTCGTGGAGGAGTACAGGGACATTTTCACCTCACCTATAGGGGTACCTCTACACTATCAGGTCAAGCACTCCATCGATCTAACCCTGGGCGCACTGCTACCCAATGGACCGATTTATTGATGCTCTATTGCAGAAAGGGCACATCAAGTCAAGCTCATCCCCCTATGGGAGCCCGATTATATTGGTGCAAAAGAAGGACAAGACCTAGAGACTCTGTATTGACTATCAGGCGCTGAACAAGATCACTATCCGGAATTGATAACCAATCCCACGGATCGATGACCTTTTGGATCATCTCAAGGCGGCCAAATATTTCAGCAAGATTGACCTAAAGTCCAGTTATCACTACGTTCCTATCAAAGCCTATGATGTGTGGAAGAAGAACTTCAAATCCAATTAAGGTCTTTTTGAATGCTTGGTCATGCTTTTCGGGTTAACGAATGTCCTTGCAACCTTCATGAGATTGATGGACAACATCTTGTGGCCATTCACCAATGAATTCATGGTGGTGGATTTAGATGACATCATGATCTTCAGCCATAGTTGGAAAGATCACCTTCACCATATTCGACAGGTCCTTCAAACCTTGCGACAACACAAGATGTGTGCCAATTTGGATAAGTGCATTTTTGGCATGACCCAGGTTCCATATCTGGGGTACATAATTGATGAGCAAGGTGTGCATGTGGACCTAGCCAAGATACAAGTCATTCAGGATTGGCCAACCCCAACCACTCTAACAGAGCTCCGCAGCTTTCTCAGTCTTGCGAATTTCTCTCGCAGGTTCATGTTTGGGTTCTCTCATTTCACTTGGCCTTTAAGTCAAGTCATCAAGGTCAGAGCACAAAAAAGTTGTTTTGGTCTGAATCCCAACAGAAGGTGTTTTCTGAGTTGAAGTATCACCTCTCCTCTGCACCAGCGCTCACATTACCAGACCTGTAGCAACCATTTGAGATCAAGATAGATGCCTCCCACTATGTTATTTGTCTGCTTCTTACTCAACAGTGGCATATCACAGTGAGACACTTTCAAACACAATCCAAAATTATCCCACCTATGAAAAAGAGATGTATTCCATTATGCAGGTCTACTGACAATGGAAACATTACATTCTGCGGAAGGAAACAATCATCGACACTGACCATTGACCCCTGCAGTTCATACAAACAAAAGGGAAGTTGCTGAATGATGGCCATCAAAATGGTCCACATACCTACAACGATTCTATTTGGATATTAAGTACAATAAGGGAAGCACCAACAATGTTGCAGACTTCCTTAGCCAACCACTGGTCATGGCACTAATCACTATTCTTGACGCTTGTGGGCATGAGACTCTGAGGTGGCCGCATCTTTACAAGACCAATCTAGAATTCTGCAACACATACCAGAAATGTTGGAAATAATACTGAGAGGGGGGGGGGTGAATCAGTATTATCAAATCAATAAAACTTTTTCATTTCCATACTTAGATACATATACGCTACTTCAATTAAGGGAACCCGCGTGTATACGTAAATGTGTCTAATGCAACTAGCATATATCCAGAATACTTATGATTCAGTTAATCCAATAAAGGTTGATCTTTAGTTAGTGCATCAAAAATTCATTAACCATATGTACAGTAAGCAGGTGCAGTAAAACATAATAGATCATCACACACAAGAAGCACAGATGAACACCATGATATAAGGTGGAAACCCAATGTGGGTGAAAACCACCTGCTGCAAGTCACCTCTGTCTTCTTTTAATAAGAAACTTCATTTTACAATAGTTCTATACTGGTGCAGTCTTATACCAGTACGCAGGCTTCTACCTGCAGAAGGCTACAACCCTCTCTCGTTTTCCAGACTCTCCTGGATGGGAGCTACAACCCCCTTAGCTCTTGTACTAGCTGATCCATTTACTAGTACGTAGGTGCCTGCCTGCTGAAAGCTCCAATCTTCACTTGTTCTCTAGCTGCTACTGGAAGGGAGCTACTACCCCCTTTGCTCTTGTACTAGTTGATGTACTAGTATGTAGGCGCCCGCCTACAATCCCCGTTCGCCCTCCAGGGACCACTTTTCATACACTTTCAGACTGGATACTCCTGAAGCGCAACACTATAATCTGAAGGCCACGTTTCATCAAATTTTCATACTGAACCCATAAATATCATTGAAGCACAAAAAAATCAATACTAGCATCATCAATTTCTGAATCACTGAAACACTGAAACCCTATCAACAACACAATCACCAGAACACAGAGCAGAACACTGAACTCTGCAACAATATTCAGAACCAACTGTATCATCAAAATCATGCATCGGAGTGCATACGCTACTTGGAAGTGCTGAACCAGCGTGTATACGCAACTTCACCAAGGTGAACCAGCGTATATGTCATTAATTACATATTCATAACTTCGCTGCACTTCCTGACTTCAGACATACCCAGATCATTACATAAACAAGGATAATATATGTGCTAGCACCCAGATCTAGTCCATCAGATCACATAAATATGAGTCATTATGATCTTGATCCAATATTAGTTCTCATCCATCAATACTGAAGCTAAACACAATCAACCAAACAGGGTATGCAGAATACTGACACCTTTAAATTGTCATCAACAACAAGAACCACCTGTAACTTCAAACATCATAGCTCAAATGGTATACACTAGTACAATGAATCAAACCCACGTACATACGCTCTTACACCAAAGAAAACCCGCGTACAGATCTATAAATATTCAATCGTGACTTGCAGTGATTGCAAACTTAAGTTATAACCAGTTCAGATCATTACATGCGTCAGTATACAGATCTAGAATAAACATAATCACTCATATAGAGATAGTTCATTTCAAACCATTTGATCCCGATCTATCCTTAGATCTTTTTGTCCATCAACCGGTGAGATCCCTCCTTAGCTCAGATCAAGCAATGCATCATCAACCCATAACCTGCATACTGGATCTCATCATTCATTAGATATTCAAGACTTTTTCAATGCACTTGCCTAATGATCTTCTTCTCCTTTTATAGTCTTAGGCCTTTCTCAATACCATGGTCCAAAACCATAACAAACCAATACCATGGACCCAATACTTGAGATCAACACATCTGACGAGATACTATGGTCCAAAACCATAGGTTCAAATACCAAGGACTAACTATCATGGACCAAAAGTAAGTTCTCCAACATATACGTGCTTTTCCTTGCATGAAAGTGCGTGTATACGCAAAGGCACCTTTGTAACATCTAACCCGCATATATACGTGGCTTGGTCACGATTAACCTGCGTATATATATTTTCTCTTCATTCTTGTAGTCTGATCATCAAATCCTTGCAGCTGACTTGTTGTACTATGATCTTTCATCTGTGTGATTTTCCATCAAGGACAACACTTGTCTCATAATGCCAACAATCTCCCCCTTTGGACTTGATGGCAAAGCTAACTTGTCACACTTAGAACTATCATCTGATTCCTTTGAGCTGTCCTGCATCGCATGCATTCAATCACATTTGATATCTCTTCTGAAGATTCATCTAGTTATAAATAAGTGAGATGTTCTTCTATGAGTGGGTTGCCATCAAGTAAAACACATGCATCATAATGCCAACAAGCTCCCCCTTTGGACTTGATGGCAACACCACCAAATCACTCTCCCCCTTTGACATCGAGGGAAAAAGGAAGACCAAGATATTCTCTTTCCTTGATAAACGTTCTGTTGTCCATACTCCCCCTGAGTACCTGCTGAAATCTCTGAATGAGCTCCCCCTTTGTATATGCCAAGGAGTACTAATCTATCCATGCTCCCTTTGAGTACATGCTGAAGTCTCTGCTCTGCTGAAATGTGATGTTCATGCTCCCCCTGACTGTAAGCAAGGTCTGCAAAAAGATGTTCTATAGGAAAGAACATGACTCTATCATAAATGACCTTCCTATCACCAAAAGACTCAATATATACATCCATCACCCAACCAAGTGGGGATACATCAAAATTTTACACATGATAATACAAGAGTATAACATCATTCATCCCAGGCATAGTGGGGAAACCAACATAGGCCATTACATGACCTTGATACATGACTGAAATATTTCATCATCCTTCTTATGCATAGAGGGGTTACAAATTACATCATGTGACCAGAAGAGATTTCATCAAATGACTACAATAGATAGAGACACACTATTACATCATGAGTCTTGATATGACCTTTACATGAGACCAAACATCTAAATAAGACCATGCTAGTCATTAGCAACTATCATACATAATGTATGATCTGCTCCAGAGGCATCTTTCAACAACATCTAGACCAGCAATCATGTTCTCCCTCTGTACTTGTTCCATCTGTGCCAGATGGTTTCTGTCAGACTCTTCTCATTTTGAATTTGGCCCACTGATTTCCTTCAAATTATCATATACGCGACTGTATCCACAGAAATAGGCATATATACGCGGATACTCCTTATGAAACTCGCGTACAGCCATTTCCAGATCAGCAACCTGTAAATGTCCTATGACAGGGTATGTCTGCATATAGATATCAACTCATCATCATAAAATCATTCACATTCTATCATGTGTGTAAAACACCATAGCCAAACAAGATCATCCATGTATCATCACTTGGGACTATCTGCATCAATTAACATATGTAAGTATCAACCTATCAACATATCGGTAAGAACTCATCATCATCATGTCTCCAACAATGCAACTTTGAGTAATCATTCATGTATCCAACGCTATGTATCTTGAGCTCAAGATCTTTTGTCAAGGCTTCTTTATATCATCAACTTCAACAATCCTCATCCACATGAGCACCAAGAATTATGGGAAACCTGCATCATAACTGTATTATATGATCTTTAAGCATATGACGACAACAGCATATGAGTCACTCATCATCAAGTGAGGAAGATGTGTATTCAAGCTTTGTACTTCTCCTTATCCTTATGAAGATCACCATGTAAGCACCATATATGCATCATCTAAGAATCAATCCACAAATATGATCTGAACATCAACTATGTAGCCCCAAGAATCATATGAGATTTTATCATGGAAAACTCATAGCAAGATATATCATTTAGCCATATAAGCATCATCACCAAGGACTATTAACCATAATGCCAACAATGCATTATTAAAGGCATATGCTCCCCCTCAACCTGTGCCATCTGTTAGATCTCATCATACATATATCAGCAATAAGCATCAAGACATCATCATCATCAAGTTAGGATCAAAACACTTCTAAACATCTTACAAGTATCAAAACATTTCCACACATCCTTAGCAGACTGTAACTATTAACCAATAGAGCAAATAATGGACTGAATCATATCTGACCCTTTTGTGAGCCTGTCCCTACTGATTTTTCCTTAGATTGACATATACGCGACTTTGCAGTGTCTAACTCACGTATATACGTGACTTCCCTTTAAGAAACTTGCGTATGAGATTCAGGACACTGAAGTTTTACACTTTCAGCTCCCCCTGAGTCTGTTATGTCTGTGTTGTGTTGTGTCTGAGTATATTGTGCTGTGCCACATCTTTCTGACTGTACTTCCTTCTTCTTCCATATCTTCAAGCATGATGATGTTTTCTTCTTTTGGTATGGTGCCCGTACTTTGTTTCTGCACTCCTTTGTTGTATGTCCAAGCTTGTTGCATGCATAACATCTTACATGTTTCATATTCCTTCTGTAGCAATCAGTAACTTTGTGACCAAACATATTGCAAGCAAAGCAATATCCATTAAAGTACCTGGAATGTGATGATCTTTCTGTGTGATGATCTTGAACCATTCTTCTTCTGCATCTAGCTGCAACATGTCCAAGATTATGACATTCATAACATTCAATATTATTCATCTGAGTAAATGGCCGACTATTACTTCCATAGTTAGGAGTAAAAGATTTTCTTTGAAGAATCTCTTTCCTTGATTATTGATGGGGTTGACCTCTCATCTCTCTCATCTCCTTGTTGATCATTTTAGGTTTCTCTTTAGTGTTCCTTGCCTTACCTTGTGAACTAGATTCACCTTCAACAGATTCATGAAAACTAAGACTAGTCTTGATAGCAGGAGACCTTTGACTACTAAGAATATCATCCAAGGTTTTAGTACTATATTGAAATCGCAATAGTTTATCCTTTTCTTCTAATTTACCTTTTAAGATATTTACCTCAACCTGAAGTTTTTCTTCCTTTTCCAGACATTGCTTCTTCAAAATTTCTTCAGACTTTCTTCCTTCTTCCATTTGTTGCCTTAGTTTGAAAATCTCCTTTTCTTGTTCTTCATTCAGATCCTGCTACATTTGATGAATTCTGAAGGCACATTCCAGCTGAGATTTTAAGCTGATAACTTCATTTTCCTGTTTTTCAATAGCTTGGAGTAGATCTGTATTCTGCTTCTTTGATTCTTCAAAATCTTTTTTTAGTGAGAGGATCGTAGCTTCAAGCCTTTCATAATAACTGGATCTATCTCTGATTTTCTTGATTGTTGTGCTCTTTTCGTTGACTTCATTTCTTAGTGATGTTACTTCGTCCTGCAAATTTTGATATTTGTCTTTGAAAAACTTCCTTACCTTGCTTCCTTCCTCTTGTTGAGCCTTTAGTCTGGTAGCTACTTCTTTGAAGGCACCATCCTTTATGTTCAATAGATCTTCTTGATCTCTAATTTTGTCTGTCAGCCTTTTAAATTCAGCCTCTATTTGATATCCTTCTTACTCACCCATAAGACCACATTCAGTTGTTTCGTTATCACTTACATCACCTTCAAATGGAAAGATAGCTGGAACATCAGAGGATAACAAATTCATACCTGATATTTCATCTTCATTCTGAAATGATTCTGAATCTGATTCTGAATCTGATTCTGAATCTGAAGTGCTTCTTCCACATATTCCCCAATCACTACACCCACTGTCATAGTTCTTCTGAGATGCCTTCTTCTTCTTAGGTGCTTTCTTCTTAAGCTTCTTTCCCATAGTTCCACGGATCTCCTTCAAGCAATCAAGCTTCTACCAAAGAACCTGGCTTTGATACTAATTGTTGGAAATAATACTGAGAGGGGGGGGTGAATCAATATTATCAAATCAATAAAACTTTTTCATTTCCATACTTAGATACATATACGCTACTTCAATTAAGGGAACCCGCGTGTATACGCAACTGTGTCTAATGCAACTAGCGTATATCCAGAATACTTATGATTCAGTTAATCCATTAAAGGTTGATCTTTAGTTAGTGCATCGGAACTTCATTAACCATATGTACAGTAAGCAGGTGCAGTAAAACATAACAGATCATCACACACAAGAAGCACACATGAACACCATGATATAAGGTGGAAACCCAATGTGGGTGAAAACCACTTGCTGCAAGTCGTCTCTATCTTATTTTAATAATCAACTTCATTTTACAATAGTTCTATACTAGTGCAGTCTTATACCAGTACGCAGGCTTCTACCTGCAGAGGGCTACAACCCTCTCTCGTTTTCCAGACTCTCCTGGATGGGAGCTACAACCCCCTTAGCTCTTGTACTAGCTGATCCATTTACTAGTACGTAGGTGCCTGCCTACTGAAAGCTCCAATCTTCACTTATTCTCTAGCTGCTACTAGAAGGGAGCTACTACCCCCTTTGCTCGTGTACTAGCTGATGTACTAGTACACAGGCACCGACCTACAATCTCCGTTCACCCTCCAGGGACCACTTTTCATACATTTTCAGACTGGATACTCCTGAAGCACAACGCTATAATCTGAAGGCCACATTTCATCAAATTTTCATACTGGACCCATAAATATCATTGAAGCACAAAACAATCAATACTAGCATCATCAATTTCTGAATCACTGAAACACTGAAACCCTGTCAACAACACAATCACCAGAACACATAGCAGAACACTGAACTCTGCAACAACATTCAGAACCAACTGTATCATCAAAATCATGCATCAGAGTGCATACGCTACTTGGAAGTGCTGAACCAGCGTATATGTCATTAATTACTTATTCAAAACTTTGCTGCACTTCCTAACTTCAGACATACCCAGATCATTACATATACAAGGATAATATATGTGTTAGCACCCATATCTAGTCCATCAGATCACATAAATATGATTCATTATGATCTTGATCCAATATTAGTTCTCATCCATCAATACTGAAGCTAAACACAATCAACCAAACAGGATATGCAGAATACTGACACCTTTAAACTGTCATCAACAACCAGAACCACCTGTAACTTCAAACATCATAGCTCAAATGGTATACGCTACTACAATGAATCAAACCCGCGTACATACGCTCTTACACCAAAGACAACCCGCGTACAGATCTATAAATATTCAATCATGACTTGTAGCGATTGCAAACTTAAGTTATACCCAGTTCAGATCATTACATGCGTCAGTATACAAATCTAGAATAAACATAATCAATCATCTAGAGATAGTTCATTTCAAACCATTTGATCCCGATCTATCCTCAGATCTTGTTCTCCATCAACCGGTGAGATCCCTCCTTAGCTCAGATCAAGCAATGCATCATCAAACCATATCCTTCATACTGGATCTCATCATTCATCAGATATTCAAGACTTTTTCAATGCACTTGCCTAATGATCTTCTTCTCGTTTTATAGTCTTACGCCTTGCTCAATACCATGGTCCAAAACCATAACAAACCAATACCATGTACCCAATACTTGAGATCTACACATATGACAAGATACTATGGTCCAAAACCATAGGTTCAAATACCAAGGACTAACTACCATCGACCAAAAGTAAGTTCTCCAACATATACGTGCTTTTCCTTGCATGAAAGTGCGTGTATACGCATACGCACCTTTGTAACGTCTAACCCGCGTATATATGCGGCTTGGTCACGATTAACCTGCGTATATATATTTTCTCTTCATTCTTGTAGTCTGATCATCAAATCCTTGTTGCTGACTTGCTGTACTATGATCTGTCATCTGTGTGATTTGCCATCAAGGACAACACTTGTCTCATAATGCCAACAAGAAACTCCTGGAAGGTAAGAAATTTCCAAATCGCCACCTCCAGGATGCATTGTTATGCCACCTGGGACACATATGTGTTCCTTCAAGTGAGTGTGCCAAGACGATTTGGGAGGTGCACTATACTCAGATCGCTGGACATTTCGGGGTAGAGAAAATAGTGGAGGTACTAGAGAAGTATTTTTATTGGCCAAACCTTTGATGGGATCTTGGGAAATACATCAGGTCCTGCACTACCTACACCATTGTCAAATTGACCATCAAGAAGCAAAGCCTATATACTTCGCTGCCTACTCCTAGTCGATCTTGGGAATCCATATACATGGATTACATGTTGGGCCTTCCATCTACTAAGCATGGAAATGACTGTGTTTTCGTGGTTGTCAACCAATTCTCTAAGATGGCAATTCTAGTGGCCTACAAGAAGAATATCACAACAAAAGGCACTGCTAAGCTCTTCTTTGAATGAGTGTGGGTAAATTTTCGGATCCCACAATCCATTATCTTAGATTGGGATGAAAGCATCCGAACACATGGGACAAAATCCTCCCATATGTCCATCACAGCTACAATAGAGCTCTCCATACCTCAATTGGACACAACCCCTTTCAAGTGGGGTTCGGATTCCAGCCACTATGTCCCATTGATGTGGCCATACCATTTGGAGATACTCAGGAAGATTCGGCTCATGTCCAGTCTAAAGTTGACAACACTAACAAATTCATTTAGTGCATCCAACACATCCACTAATAGGTCCATGACATATTGGACAGAGCCAATCGTAAATACAAGTAGCAAAATAATCAACATCAGATGCCACACAAGTTCTAGGTGGGTGACAAAGTTTGGTTACATCTTCATAAGGAGCACCTTGTTGTGCCCCACCGCAAAGTTTTTCCACTCTAATATGCCCCTTACACCATCACTAAGGTTGTAGGGGATAATGCTTTCGAGTTCAACATCCCGCCATTCCTTGGACTGCACCCAATTTTCAATGTGGACAACCTTCGACCATACTTTCCACCATTAGCAGACACATCATACATTGCAGAACAACTCACACCAACAGAGTTAAACCCAGACTACATGGAACATGCCACAATTGATCGAATCATGAACACACAGATCAAGAGCACTCGCCAGCAAAAGATCCAACTGTATTGGGTTGTCAAAGTTGGCCAACTACTGCACCAAGGCAATTGGATCACTAGGGACCAAGTTCAGCAGAAGTTTCCCCATCTCATGGAGGCATGCAACACTGGCTCTTTCAGTTTTTGAGTTCCCTTAATTGTAGCATAGTTTACTATTTTTGGCAGTTTTTCAAGTTGTGAATTTCTAGAGCCGTTTTGAGACCCTAAAGTACGTTTTTAGGGAAAACAGAGAGACTAGAAAAACCCCAAACCATCTTGTTGGTTTATTGTCTGCGTTCTCTTTGATATGTTCTAAATGACACATTATGATAGCCAAAAGAAGATCATATGCCAATGTTACGACCCCGGGAAGTTGATGTACCAATTTACTCAAATGGGGCCCACAGGTTTGGCGGTTCATCTCCTAGGGTTAGGTTTTTGGATGTTTAGGGTTTTTCATTATTTCTCAATAATAATAGGCCTTTGAGTGTCATTGTAACACAGTTTAGAGGCATGTAGCCACCACGTATTTTCTCAGAGATAAACTACCATCACCCTAACCGGTTTATTTTTATTTTGGTATGTAATTATATTTCAGTTCTTTGATATTAATGACATGAAGTTTTATTTCTGTTGCATCTTTATGTATATGGGTATTTCAATATTTTGTTGTGTTCCTGCATAATTCTCGATCAATGGTATTTGAGTGGTCTGCTCTTTCTATGTTTTTCTTTGCATGTCCCCAACGAGATCAGGGTATAAGGAGTTAGGGCTCGATCTGGATGAACCCTTGGAAGATCATCCTTGCAAAACCTAACGACCTCCCATGGCGGAAGAAAAGAAAGATGAGGGGGCATGAGATCCTTACAAAATACTTCTTGAGGAAGCCCTTAAGTGACAGAGGAACATGATGATGGATAACTTTGCCTAGATCCTTCGATGGCTACCCACATGCGATGCATCTTCATACTGCAGCCACTCTAGAGAAGTCACTCCTTTTAAGGTACAAGTTAACTTTGATATTCCCATATTTGAGGGATAGATAGATGCAAATGTCATATATAAATGGTTGAATTTGTTGGAAGGGTATTTTTGAGTTAATGACTTCCAATAGGGAAAAAATTACTTTTTCACTTCTCAAAGTTGACCCATACGTCAAGTACCAGTGCAAAACCTACTATGAACAAAAGGCCGAGAGGGAATCCTCATTGTTTTCAACAGCACCCATTTGGAATTATTTCTGAGATGCCATCAAGGAACCATATTACCCTATCAAGAGCTATGAAGATAAATACATAGACGGGACCATGCCGCAACAAGGAAGGGACCAAGATCTACCGAAGTTTACAAATTTTTTCCATACCCTTCGCCTGAAGTTAGGTATCAAGGATTTTGAATGAAATTTGGTACTCAAGTACCGCGACTATCTACACAAGTACATCCAGGATGAGATGGAGTTCCTATACATCTCATCGCTCAGCATGACGTATTGATATGGTGTCAATATTGAGAAGAATTTTAAACAGAAGAAACGAGACTTTGGATCTATGAATCTGAAGCAAGGAATAGGTGCAACCAAACCATAGAGCAAAGGACAAAGCCAAGGCAGGGTGACCCAGGATAACCCATTGAAGCCACAAGAAAAGAACAATACCATGAAAACAAAGAAGGACATGAGAAAATGGTGTGATTTCCACAAGAGCTCCAATCACAACATGAGTGAGTGTCAGGCCAAGCAGTCACTGGTGGCCGAGCTGAAGGCTTCATAATCAGACACATTTTCCATCTCTGAGTCAGAACCTAACAAGGGAAATGACAAAGGGAAGTAGATCATTGACCTAGAGCCCATTGCTACTGTGGCCACCACTAAGATCCAGAAGAATTGCCCTGAATATCCATAGGAATGGGAAAAGTTCCCTACCATCGTTAATTATAGATCCAATGTATAAAATAGCATCACCTACGAATCATGTATTACAAAAATAAAATGTTATACTAACATTCTTGTGAGTGTTGTTGTTGCTTGGATCTTCATAGCCTTTGTTATCTTTGATAACTTTTAGATAGTTTGGAGTTAATTTGTCAAATTAGCAATGTTGTTAAAATTTCTGAAAATGAAAATAAATGTACGAAAGGAACCGTTGGCTAGAGGCATACAGAAGTAATTTGCATAGGCGAGTCAAATCATTGGAAACTCAAATAGAGATGATCAAAGTTGAACTCTCAAATATAAATCTTGGGATAATAGCTGAAATAACAAGCACCCCTTAAGTATGGTAAATTCCTCACTTTTTTTCCTATACTATGCTAAACTAATAGTTTCAGCAATATACATGGTTAAATAAGCTATAAGGAGTGATAAGAAGGAAGAATAAATCATAAAAAATAAAAAAACTCAGAAAATTCAAATTTCGTAGCAACTCCCCATAGTTAAGCTGAAAATTTGCTACGAAACTGTTGTAGCTTATCATTGAGGAAAATGCAAGGAAATTTTTAGTTAAAGGAGTTCTGATACTATGTATTTAGCTCAAATTTATAAGAGTAGACTTCAAAACTTATAGAAAAATCGGAAAATTACCAGAGAGATGTTTTTGTAATTTTCTACCAAAATTCTGGAAATGATTGTTTTAGTAGTCAACTTCGATCTCACTTTTTGACAAAATGGAAAGGTATTTTGGAAATCTGAAGGATGTTTTTGTTCAGCATGGGCTATTATACAAAAACCTCTCTTAAGTTTTACACAGATATAAGGGTTTGGAAGTTATGGACTTATATTTGAGGCTTATTTTACGGAATGTTTCCTAGCCAGATTTGTTGCAGAAATTTTGAAATTCGACTTGGTGGAGGTCCAGGTTAGCCAAGTCAAACAAGTCAGGATCCACGTGGAAAAATCTCAGCACTCCAACACATCAACACTTGAGCACATCAGTAGTTTTTTTCATTCAATGATGGTCACTAACAAAATTTTTTGAGCTCATAAATGATAGGAGACTCCTATTTGTATTCAAATTATGTTAAAATAGAAATATCCCTATAAAGACTCCATGTTTTGTAATTCAATTAAAATTAGGTCCCTTAACTATGCATCGAGTCTAGCCCAAGTGGCAGGCTATTGTAATGGAGACCTCACTCTATATATGTGTAACATTTTCACTTTGAAGGGGTGGATGGCTGATGTGAGAGGACCATCTTTGTAAACCTTTTTCTTCAATTAATATACATTTGCAACAGACTGTCTTTTTCACCTGAGATTCTGTTTTGGCTCATATATTTTTCTCCATGTTTTGTATGTTGTTATCAGTTTCATAGCAATTTGATTACCTGGAATTCATGTTACATGCTCCAATTGCCTTCATTTGTTGTGTTTTACTGTAAAAGTTTTATTTCACACCATTTTAAAGCCAAAATTGCCTCAGCTTCCATGAAAACAATGTTGTTTGTAATTGATTTTCTTTAATTGACTCCATGCCCAATGGTGGTTGTCATCACACTCTTTCACCTGCAAAATCATACAAAAATCCAGAGTTAGCCATATGTAATTGAGTTTTATTTAGAATATTATATAGTTTTCCTTGAGATAGCCCTCTCAGACTCGAAGGGCTAACTTCCAGTTAAAAATTGGTTTGAAATAGTTATGCTTGGTTGGAGGTTGTCACAGCCCAGCCTATCTAGCCTAGTGATAACATTTTGGTGTGTCTATCGGGAGCCAAAAAGCTCCATTTCCAAGATTTTCTTCGAGCCTCTTCATTCTGATTCCTGAGGGTAACAGGAAACTAGAGTTTTCTAAAGGTTATGATATTACCCTGGTGACTCCAATCTCAAAAGATCCAAAAGATCAAAGCTTCATGGTGAATCCACTGCTTGAAGATCAGTAGCTTGAAGAAGTTCCAATATGAGTTCTACTGCAAGAAGAAATGCCAGGTATGCTCCTATGGGTCAATCTCATATCTATGGTTTTCCAAATCCTATGCCTCGTTTTGATTGGTTAACCCATCTTCCCATGTTCAAAGATGAAAAGAAATATGATGTCATTCTGCATTTTGTTAGATTTCATATGCATGTATGTAGACTGAGGGTTGAGTTTCCTGAGGATTGTCTCATGAAGATGTTTATGGCTACCCTAGAAGACAAAGCTAGAGTATGGTATGAGGGGTTGCAATCATGAAGCTTGTGTTCTCTTAAAGATTTATACAGAATATTCTTTGGACATTATGGGAAGTCTCATCCTTCCTTACCACTGTTTCAAGGCTGTTGTAATTTTTGTAAGGGTTTCGTTCAATATCTTGAAAGTATTGATGATGATGTAGAATGTATGGATGATGAGGAGATGTTAGAGGCACGTTATGAATTTTCTTCTCAAGCTAGTTGTCATGATGATCAAGAAGTTTTCCTACAAGCAGATGTCTCTTCTTTAGTTGAATATGGAATGGATCAGCAATTTGATAGTCAAGTCATATTACATGAAATTTATGAGAATTTGTAGCCTTGTTAATATATATGCAGTCAAAGGTATAAGCTGAATAATTTAGATTGTTTTTTAGCCCATTCCTTTTCTGATATTTTATGTCAAGAAGAAAATCCTCAAGATCAGGTTGTTGAAAATACATGCATGAAAATTTTGAGCAGTGAGGTAACATGTGATGAAAGTTGTCTACCTAAACAAGAACTTTTTTCCGTTGAAAATCGTAATGATGTTGTCCCGGTTAAAGTGCATGAAAGTTCACTTTTAGGTAGACACGAGTTACATGAATTTATGAATATACAGGTTTTACCTATTCTATTTGAGTATCATCAAAATGACATGGATATATGCATAAAGTTGTTTGTATAGGAGTTGTTAGTGTTCAGAATCAAGATGACTATCCTCAAGCAAAATTACCAAAGGTCAAATTAGAATTGTTTGATAAGCAAAATACTAGTTTTGATGCACACAATATGAATGTCATGTTTGAAGATGTTCATGAATGTATGGATATTTTTGTTGATTTACATGGAAGGGAAGAAAAAAATGTTGTTGCCTTTTTATTTGATGATATTCTCGGAATTGAAGACATGGGACAAAAGAAGCCATCAGTTATGAATGAATTCGACCCTCGTGGTTTTACACCTCAAGAAGAGGTGATTTTTTATGATTCTCAAGATCATTTGGTAAGTCTATTGCAATCATCACTGAAGGTGGAGTTTCTTTTGTTTATAATTTCAGGTTGTGGATTCAGTTTTTATTCCGAGTTGCCAATAGATAATCCACTTAAAAACAGTCAAAGATATAATCAAAGATACCAGGTGTTGAATCAGGGCTTTGACTGGTTATACTGCAGGTTTCATATTTCTTTTAATTAAGCAGATGGATTTTCATATGTTAGAGTAAGGTTATTGGTACAACAATAAACTTGTTAAGCAAGCATTTCCTTCAGCTTTAGGCTACATTTTGCAGTTACCAGTTTCAGTTGCCACATGTGCGATATCATGTGCACCGAAATGTGCTAGTCCTCTAAAGCCATCACACGATACAGGAAGCAGGTTTTCAAATGAAAATGGGGTAAACTATTTTAGCTCCTTCTCAATCGTTGATACAGATCTCAATCAATTCGAGGATGAGTAATTGGAAAATTTGAATCCACTATTTGAATTTGCCTTAACGCAAGGTTCCACTCATTTACAACCCTGTTGCCAATCATTTACAACCCTGTTGCCAATCGTTGTTGAGGCTATTACAATTATAGCCAAGGGAAACCCTTTACACTCGTCCACGACGACTATGGAAATATGCTCTATCTCCTCGGGCATATCGCCGTCTTTGAAGGTAACTTTGAAAAACAGTTCCCAGGCCTCCTCTCTGGGAAGTGGCTGTATTTGCATTGAATGCTATACATTCATTTCTGGAATCAGATCTCTACTTCGAGTAGAAATACAACTTTTCTCCCTTTGTTCTCGCCAAATTCCACGCCCAGTTATTTCAGAGTGACTGTGCTCCACGTGTCGTCTAAAAATACCAAAAATTTCTTCATCCTGAGACGTGCCGATAGGTTCATCTTCCGCACATCAACATCATTATAGGAACAACTAGCGAGGTCTAGATTGATATTAGAATCCATACGACTATGCAACTCTAGCAACTGCAACCCAAATCACATGATAAAAAACACCACTCACCTTGTAGGTGTTACAAACATTTTTAAGCAAAGATGTTTTTCCAACCCCACCCATCCCATATACAACAATATCCGATCACATGGTGCTTCTGTATACCAACTCTCAAGCCATATTTCTGTAGATTTAATTTCCAACCCTACTAGTCTGGTGTCTGGTTGGTCTTGAAGCAGTAGGCTTGCCTGTTGTGGTGTTGCGGAGGCAATCTGTCGACCACTGTGAAAGACAGAGAAGTCGGTTTGAAGATTGCGAAAGAGCTCATCAAAAATTGTCTTCCACCTCCGGATTTCTGTAGAAAGTTTAGGCTTGCAAAGGAGGGAATTAATACACTGGTGCTGCCTTCGAGAGAAATTGATCAACTCTCTTGCTTTTCCAACTGCATCTTGCATCCTTCACAGACAATTTTGCAGAGATTGAGGGGGTGTCTTTTTCCGATCTTGAAATTGATCACTAATATCGTGTAAGAGACTCTGCATACGATTTAACTACCCTTCCAGAAGCTGACGGTTCTCATCTAACCAAATAACATCATCTATTTTCCGGATGAGTGGAGAAATAACGCTACTGAAGGTATTGGCTGCCACTCTGGTGATAATAACTGTCATTGCCATTTTTTTTTGCTTCGCCACAGAAGAAATCCTGCGTCTAAAGGGGCCAGAGACATTATAACATAGGATAACAAACAAATATAAATACAAAGAATTGGCATTATAGTTGTGAAATCATCGAGGAGATACAAAGTCATAAGTCGTTATTCAAAATGCAGACTGAGTTGATCTACCATGGTTATTATATAAATCAATCATCATATAAATACAAACATATTAGTTTTCGAATCGAACATATTAGTTGTAAAATCAGTAATGGGATACACAGTCATTAGTATTTATTGAAAATGCAATCTCACTTGACATATTACGGTTATTATATAAATCAGTCATAAATATAAGTTGTAAAATGAGTAATGGGATACACAGTCATGGCTGACACAGTCATCAGACATTATTGATTGTTAGTATAGGCTGACTTATTAAACCTAAGGTGTTCTACAAGGGCGTGATCGCCCGCGACCTTCCTCGTCTGTCCATCTGGCAAATCTGAGTATGACATCAAGTTATGTGTCAGATATATCAATTATGATCCTAAAGATGTAATCAAATACGAACACCACGTGTTTATTATTACCTTCAAGCTTTTGTGGATGATGTTTATTGTAATCAAATACAAACACCGCGTGTTTATTATTACCTTCAAGATTTTATGGACAATGTTTATTATGACCTCCAAGCTTTTATGGAAATATGTGCCAGGGACATTCAAAGATAAGCTGAAAGATCACTTATTCATAACATAGAAATCTTGTTTCATCTTTTCCAGTTCTATGTCCGGTTTAAGACTTAACAGGTGGTTGGCCATGAGTGAGAATATCATCTGCATCCAAATAAAATCAATTAACATCAAAAACCTTATAATATTTGTTGAAGATCAAAGCCACATGACTACCTCTTCAGCTTCATTTGTGGCATTCACATTTCTCCCTCGCCATCCTGAGATTGTGGAGGTTATGGTATTTTGTGTTGCGGACAGAAGCTCGCATTGGAGAACCAGAACGCCAACAACACGCATGTAAACTCCAGAATACCAAGACAAGATGGTATAGAGCGAGAGAAGGGGTTAATGAAACGATGTCGCAATGACAATATCGTATATTCAGAACCGATGGCCGCGACTATCCATCGGCCCTAGAAATCCAATTAGAGAAATAGAGTGGGATTACGTCATCTTATTAATTAAATAAAATTTATGAAATAAAATTGTAAACAAATTTGACTGTTGTTATTTTATTGTGTTGAAACCAAAAAATTATTCATAACTTTTTCATATTATTTATTGGATTGTGAATTAGACAAAGAATCTAGCCGTCCACATTTTCTTATATTTTATATTTTAAAGATTGGAATTTTCTCAAGGTCAAATTTCAATATAGGCCACACCTATGATATAAAAATGAAAGTAAATGTTTGAATGGAACACACCAAGATTTTGTCATGTTCGGTTTGTTGGTTAGTTTCTTATATGTTTGAATTTTTGAGTGCATTTTTTTAAAGATATGAAAATTATTGAATATTAAATTTGAATTTAGTGAAAGAAAATATAAAATTATAATAGGTTAAAGGTAAGTTAATACAATTTAAATTATGATAATTGTTTGAATTTTTTTAATTTATTTTAAATAAACAGTGAGTAGCTATTTTGATTTGAAATTTAATATTTAGTGAAATTTTGTATTGAACCTAGGTTGGGATTATATTCTTTCCTCCCAACCACCCAATATAGCCTTAATTGACTTTTTTATTTTTGAAGTTGTTTATATAAATTATTATATTTCTTTTTTTTTGTTATATAATTCTATTCTTTGTAGTTTTATATGTTAAAATATTTTTTCCTTTTATATTTTATTTTTCAAATCATTTTTTATATCATTGATTTTATGTTTTCACTTTTTTTTTCTTTTAATCATTTTAATCAAATTTAATAAAAATCTTATTGATGTCTCTGGTTTTCATTCTGAGTGGATAGATAATCAAGTTTCCTAACATGGGTATATTATAAGGGATATGATTTTACCTTAAAGACTTGTATGTGATAAAAATCTAGTTCCATTTATTTTATAAATATATAAGCTCTATATTTCATATGCATCAACACAATGTTACTGTTACTGTTGCGGAAGGTGTTGTAGCTGCTACAACCACCCTCCAAAATTTTCCTATGCTTAGATTTTGGAGTCTCCATTCTGTCCACAAGAGCTCATCATTCACTATCATCAAATATTCATGTTATTTTAAAGACTTGTCTTTCATATAGTGCTTGTGATGTTGTTTTTTATCCCAACGAGAACTTTTTCAAACACAATTCATCTCTTTCTTTCAATTTGCAAATTTGTTGGTCTTCCCTTTAGAAATTGTGCAATCTTGGAAGACAGGCCAAGCTTGAGGATCTAAATCATGCAATATAGAGGGGCAAGCTAGCCTTGAGCTCAAAAAATGCACAATCCTGAGAGGCAGGTCAGTCTTGAGCTCAGAAATTGTGCAAAGTTATCCATCCCCTCAGAAACTGCATAATTCACTGAGGCAAGGAATTTCCCAAGCCCTTGAGCCTAGGAATTGTGGAATCTTCTTCACTAGTGTGAAAAAATAGTTTCTTGGAAAAGTAGATTTGGCATCCCAAAAAAATAGGAGTTGCCCAATTGATGTTTGGTTTAGTCTACTAAGCTCCTAATTATGACTTTTAGACAAGTGGCGCTTTTTCCTTGATTTTAGGCATGTGCATCAAAATCCATAACCAGCTTATATAATAGATGCCCCTAGATCTCATTTCACACTCAATCTTTCATCTCTAGCTTTCGAAGGAGATAAAGGAACTTTTAGTTGAGTTTGCGGTGCTTTTTGAGGTAAGTTTTCCATGTGTCACTTTTTGTTGCTTTTTTTTATCGCTTTTTCTCGTTTTGCTTCTGTGAGTGTTTTTTTTCTTGTTTCTTTTCATAGTTGTTGGTGTTTTATCTTATATTAATTTGTAAAAGTGTTGGTTCAATATGTCGTTCACTTTTTACAAGTGTCGCATCAACTTCTTCTTTTTACTGATTAGTGGTTGTTGTTTCAGTGACTCCCTATGCATGTTGTTTTTCCTTTTGCATGTTGATCTTCTGCACTTGGTTTTCACTGATTTATCTTTCCCTTAGTCACATCTTCACTCTTACTTGCACCATCACCCATATCTTCCACTTTCCCATCCTCTTCCTGGGAATATTTTCCCCTTACTTGGCCAGAAGTTGCCATGATCAAATGTGCATTGCGCAACTCCAAGGCTCAAGTCTCGTGCTTCGCCTCTGAGACTACAATGTGCAGTCCCTGGCTTGCCCAAATATGCATTACATAGTTCCAAGGCTCAAGCCTCATCCTTGGCCACTAAGACTACGTAATGCGTAGTCTCTCCCTTAGTCTTCCCAGGTGGCTGAGACTGCGCATTGCGTAGTATCAATCCTCAAGTATCTCCCTTGACTCTGAGACTATGCAATGTGTAGTTCGTGAGGATAGTCCCTTCCCTCAGCCCAAGAATTGCACATTTTTCCCTCTCACTCTTTTGGGTGCTACCTTGATCTTGCTTTGTGAGTATTTTGCTTGAGCTAATTTATGTTTTCCATGGGTACATTTTTCTCCTATAGGTATTTTCAGTTTTGAGCACTTGTCTTGATTAGTTATTGTCACTATGGCTCCCAAGAGATCTATCTCAAAGGACACTACAAAGAGTAGCACTGAGGAGGAAATTAAGAGTACTCTAGTGAATTTTCCAATTTTTTTAAACACTCAATTGTTTATAGATAAATAGTTAGACATTACGTGGTAGAAGGTCAATGAGGTATTCTCAGCAAGAAGTTTCAAATTAGATCTCAAGGAATAGAAAGTTTACATCAATGTCTAAAGGTCAGGATTACACAAGATTGCATGCAGATACCAGATTTTTCCTTGTGCATACATTGTTAGATGGATACTTTCCCATATAGATAACAAGACCATGACTCTCAACAATGTTAGTGGAGAAATGTTTTCATCTTCTATGCCACATGATTTTCAGAGTATGTATCGTTTTCTACTGCTAGAGTCTTACATGGATTCCCACTTTTCTGTAGTCACCATCTACCTGAGCATAAAGGATATCATCAAAATTTGGGTGAAAGAGCCTTCAAATTTCACCAAACACCGAAAAACACTTACAAGACAAAATATCTTGGGAAGGCTTATTAGTACTTAATAGTCTTATGTTATCAGATATATGGCCAAAATAGTGCTAAGACCTTTCTAGAAGGTTGGGAATTCTTGTTTAATCAGGTTGTGAATGAAGGAAAACCATTCAACCAGTCTGATTTGTTGGCTCAACAATTGAGGACCAATGTAAATAATGTTAAAAACCCTTCCAAGGGTATGTAAGCTATGTTCTTCATATATTCTTACTTGTTAGATGCAATATGTGCTCAAAACTCTTTTTGCAGCATGAGTTAGACCTGGTCACCAAGAGAACCTATCGTGCACATTTACTGCAATTTGCTTTCAAGGTGCAGTTACAAAGAATTAATTGAAGAGATGATTGATCACTTCCTTATTCCATTATAAAAGATAATGTTTCAGGAAGAGCCACCTTGCATGTTCCCTGGGGAAATGGAAGCAATTTTAGAATTAGCATATTGGTTTGCCTCACCGGATGGAACTTTCCTTAGAGTGTTTGGTGGCTAGAAGCCTCCACATATTCTTCTGAAGCATGCCACTGACAATTTGGTCATGAAATAAGTTACGTATCATATTTCCACGGAGTTATCAAGAGTTTTGCATAGAAAGAAGAAGGCACCTTGGCCCACTGTTCCTTTGAAAATTGGATTGTACGACATCAATAATCTGAAGGTTGCAAACACATAAGGCAAGGAGATAGAGAAATTCACATTCAGAACATTTGGAATTCAATATGTATGATCCTAGGAATGTTTGCAAAGAACATTGTGCAAGGATTCATTTCCAATGGCCATGTAGTACATTTTACAGGTTTGAGGAGGAAGAGATCAAGAATTGTTATAATACCTCCAAGTCCCACGAACTATTTAGCTTCTCAGGAACATCACAGGTTACTCCTAAGAAAGAAGTCACCCCATAGACAGAAATAGAAGAAGGGCACAACCTAATGCACAAAAAGGGAAAAAGGAAAGTTGCACATAGTCTAGTGGAAGAGAAAAGCCATAAGATGAAATTGGATCCAATCATCTTGAAGTCAGCCATAACAACAGAAAAGAGGAGGAAACAGAGGAAGTAGAGGGAAGAACAAGAGAAGAAAATATTGGAAGGAGAAAGGAAGAAAAAACAAGAAGAAGAAATGTGAAGAATAGAAGAAGAAGAACCAACACAGAAACAGGCCGAAGAACAAGAACATAACAAACCAATAGAAGAGGAGAGAAAACAATTACAGGAGAAGGAACTTGCTCAAGAAATCGAAGAATTGATTTTGATTCAAGACATGGAGGTGGAACTAGAGCCACTAAACCAAGATGTTGATCTTATTCTGATCACTCAGCAAGTCACCATTTAATCTCCCCCTCCTTCGATAACAAGAAAACTCCAAGCGAAGAAAAGGAAATTGTTCCTCTTGATGATGCTCTAGTCATGGATACATACAATATAACCTATGTTGAGCTTAAGAAGAATATTGTACAAGTATGAAAGGAACATTTTCCTGATGATCTTACATCTCCTGCATTCATTAAAGAAAGGTTGATTGTAATATATACCAGAAGAAATCCAGAGGCCATTTCTACAACCAACTTGGGCTTCGCAGGTGCTACCAAGTCAAATATAGAGTATCTCATGGCTGAGAATAGGCAGATGACAAAGAACTTATAGGATGCAAGGAAACAAATTGAGCAGCTCCAAGCAGAGGTCCAGAAAGCAACCCCTACACAGGTATATTTGGAAGAACATAAAGAAGCCATACTTGGTGAAGTATCAACATTGGGAGAAACCATGTGGATCCTTTACGAGGAGCTTGTCACTGTGCATAAATCAATTGTCTGCTTGCACAACATGCAGTAGAAGTTAAAGGATAATGATAAATCCCTCAAGGTTGTCCATATAGCCATCACTATCGTGCATGAGTGGTTAATGCAACACAAAGAGGCACCATTTGAATTGGAAAAGAAAACAAGGCAACAAACAAAATTGGAGAAAGCACAAGTTTGGATGATCATCTAGAGTAACAAACAACTCACCTCATTCATCGCCAACATTTAGCCCTCATTTGAACGATTATATAATAGCGTGGATTTCTTGGTGAAATCACATAAGGTCCCTTCACTTCTCTCACTCATTGAAGTCAAGCGTAGAAATCAAGTCAGGCATAAGTTTGAAGAATTCTTGGACCATCTCAGGCAATTTCCACCAAGGAAGGTCTGGAGGTGAACATGAACAATATGCATATGTAAATTGGTGGCCCTATCCAGGTTAACACCGTGTTGCTCTTGCTGAAGAAGGAAATTCAAACTTGTTCCATATCATTCTGCCTAAATGTAATGGAGGCTAGAGTCCACTTCTAGCTTGATCCCATCACATAGTTTGGGGATGTCATCCCACAGTACAAGGCTTGGCACCACTATGTGATCGAGCAACTACAAGTTGAAGTGGCTAAGTTGGAGTTTCCCCAAACTCAAGTTTAACTTATTTTTTCTTCTTAGGTTGTCTAGTTGACTCTACCGAATTATGTCTTACATGGGTATGAGCGATATTGTAACTAATTGTAATTGAAATTCCAAACGTCAATTATTGAATGTGAAGGGTCATTTTGTAATGAATTACAAAGGTCATGGTTGACAGAAGTCAAATAGTCATGAGGGAAGTTAAAGAGTCACAAATGGAGATGAATAGTCACCCCTTTTATTATAAATGTATCCTCATTAGTCATGTAAAGGGTTTTTGGCCAAGGTTTTGGCTTAGGAGTAGAAGATTGGGAGTTTTGAACCTTGGATTCTTTGTAGAATAGAGGGAGTGTGTTTCTTTGGAGGAGTAGGTGTTGACTTAATGTTTCACTATTTGTACTAGTGGTTCATCAATTGTATATGTATGCTTGGGACTTTTGCTTTAATAAAATCTTAGAGTTGGCACATTTTGACACATTTGTTGTGAATATAGTAGGAATATCCTTGTTATGCTTACAATATATGTTATTTCATTTATGCTAACACTTATGAACTATTACATTTCCATTATTATGAATCTTGTTGAATGCATGTTGTTGTATATTTCCATCATGGTTAACTTGTGAACTATTTTGTAGGATAACTTGTGATGCCTTTTATGCTCGTGTGTTCCTTTCAAGTTGCTGACTATTACAGGATTCTAAGGGGCTCACTCACTTTTTCTTCATCATGTTAGAACCTTTCATGCATTTCACTTGACCCTCCACAAATCTATACACTTGTTTCATTAAAGTTGTCAATACTTTATTCTATGTGTTATCACAACAAAGGCATAACACTAAAACCCACTATTTCGGCAGTCAGGTCGTATTCCCGATGGGAATCCTACTCCAAATTGTGTGAGGTCTAATTGGGACTTCATATCAAGGAGACCCACTGAATTTTGGTGGGTCTAGAACCGTCAACATTTTTGGCGCTAGAAGGAGGGCCATATGACAAGCTAAGGCTGTAAATTTTGTGGTGAACTTTCCTACCTTTTAATGGCTTCTTCCCATATCTTAACCTCGACATTTTTTTCCATGACAAAAAATATTAAAGTGTTCAAGGGGTTAATTAATGACTTGTCAAATCTTAAGTTTGATGGTCATGACAGAATAATCATTCTTCAGCACACAGCTTGTTTACTTGAATTCTGCACTCATCACAATATTCACTACGAGGATATTGCTTTCAGCTTGTACATTTTCACGTTTGAAGTGCGTGTTAAGGAAAGGTGTTACACACTTCCAACCACTCCTATTCACTCTTTTGAACATCTTGTCAAGGAGCTCTACCATGCCTTTGACAGGTATGATTATAAATCTGTTTATAGAAAAATCATGCATCTAAGAAAAGCACCTGTTGAATCTCTTAACAATTTTCATGATCGCTTCATTCATTTCTGTTATGAATTTTCTGAAGATGATATTGATTGGAATTTCATGAAAGAGAAGTTATCATTTCTTTTTCATATTTCAATGAATCCAACAGAATATGAATCTTTCGAAAGTATCCCAACATATACTGGTTATGGATCTCTTAAATCTACAATGAGGGAAGTTGTTGTTCAAAGTGACTCTTTGTCTTCTTCTCATTAAACAACTCCATTTATGTAGGGTGAGGTTGGAGAACTTGAGACTCCATCTGTTGATCTACCACCATCTTCTCCCAACACACATATTTAAAATTTAAATGCAAGTTTGGACTGCGGATCAGATGTTTCTAGTAATGATCTTTCTCCTCATCCTCCATCTGTCAGTTCCCTTGGTCCTCCTGATTGCGAGTTGTTATATCCACTTGTTTCAATCATTTCCTCTGATTTTCATGAGGATCAAATTTAGGATGGAGTTAGTGTTGTCCAACAAACTTGCGATATCTTTCACGACAATTATGTGTGGGATTCCATTTCTGAATAAGAATCTGCGATCCAAGTTGATGTTTCTCATTTGTCCTCTCTCCCTCATTATCCTGACATCTTCCATGATTTTGTCATACCTGTTTCATCTTTCAAAGAACCAATTTCGGAGGATGTTATTTATGATCACACTCAGGACTCGTGGAATGTTAGTTTTACATCTAAACTTGGAGAGGGAAAATCTTCCTTTCCAGATCATTCCCATCCATCATATGATCATTGTGAAGAAACAAAGAGTGAATTTTTTTTTTTCAATTTCTCCCTCTCTATGATTCATCAGATCATGAGGATCATTTTCTTCCTGACGATGGATTTTCTAATCATAGTTGTCGTGATCTATTCATTGACTCATCTAGTCACGACCCCACATTTTCTACTATCAATTTTTCCAAGCCACCAGTTTTCGATGATCTACCTTCTTATGTATTAGAACTACTACAAGTTGTCGAGGCACTTCAACCCATGTTGATGGTTATGTCAGGTTCTTGCCTTCTTGATGTTAGTTCCAATCATGATCGGGATAGTAATTCATATCGCATGAATCCTCATTGGTTGATTGCACAGATTGAAAATAAATCTATTTCACAACTTTCACATCCTCCATTTGTTTTGCATGATCCTGTCGCTCAATTATTGGAGGAGTCATACTTGGCAAGCCCATTAGTGAAACACACGTTTTCCACTTTCTTTATGTTTTCCAAGTTTGGAAGTTTGGAAGAATGATTTTGCATGTCACCTTGTTGCAATGTGCACGAACACCATCATGAATCTGCAGAATGTCTCACATATGCTTTCTTCATGTATTTTTCTGCCTGCATTTTCAGACTTTGAATGTTCCAGCATGTTGCGATTTATCTTTCTTGTCTGGTATTATTCTTGAACATATTTCATCTTGTTGATACCCTCGCCCTCTCAAGTCAAGCAAAGCTTTGATGGTTACATTGGAAGTTTCATTTTACATGAGACTGGCCTTTTTCTCGGTTAGTTTAGGAGTAGGGGTAGTTTTACTTGTTTCTTTGTTTTGTTTCATTTTGTTTTCTTTCTACCCTACCCTTTTCTTTATTTCCATTGCAAATACCTTTTGCATGAGACTGTGTTTTGTTTTCAAAGAAATCATGTTGAAGTTCAAGAGGAAATTGTGCTACTATCAATGCTTGGTTATCTGTCTATTCCCTCTCTTTCCGTGGATCTTGCACCTTTTAGTCGATTATACCCTGATGTAAAGTATGTTTTTTCTTAGAGATAATCATAGTGGAATCATGATGCTTGAATCTATAACTGGTGCCACCTGCTCTAAACAGTTTTAATGATTGGTTGGTTTTTTCCCTATCAACTAAGTCGAGTAGAGTAAAGAGGGGATGAAATTTTAACAATGGAAATGTATTTTAGTGATGTATAAATATCATTCTCTGAAGGGACAACCTCCTCTTCTCTCAATAATTTTGGATCCCTTTGTTGAGGTCTTAATATAGTTTTATAGATTTAGTCAATCTTACATTTATTTGTCAATCCTAGGTCCATCTGATTATTTCAAGGTTATCATGCAAGGTCTATGCAGGCCACAGGTTCCCTACCCAATATTGAGCAATTACAAAATACAATGCCCATAGAGTTCTAAAAATCAAGTAACAACAAATTAAATAATACCAACTCTAGGTAACAATAGTCTGAAGTAATAACAATTCTGAAATAACAACAAGATAATAAAGGAGCAAAGAAATGCAACAACAATCATAAATCATTAACAATAAAATTGAAAAGCATAACTATCCACATGAATTGTATCCAACAAAACCTAATCGAAAGAGTGGGCCCAACTCTCCAATCAGGGCCGTGGCTGAGAATTATAGACTACACTGAGTTACGATATGCTAATATTCTCATTAATCCATAAAAAGGAATTACAAACTAAATTCTTGTTATTATACACAAAAGGAAGATCATTTATTTTGTGGTGATCCGTCTATTAAAAAACATACAATAATTCCTCAAATATAAAGCAGAATGAAAACATAGCAACATAGCTGGTTTTGCCAGTTATTTAGGCAATTTATCAATTGATGGTTCAATCCTTGAATAGTGCAAGCAGTCCACAGTTGACAACATAATGATGGGTTATGTTCCACCAAATGATATCCGATATGAATTTTTGAGTAACATGCAAGGAATATCGTTAGAAAATCATCTAAGTATCATTCCCCTATGATTACTGCTTCATTAATTAACAATTCAAGAAGACATGCCAATACAATATACCTTTTCATTAATTGGGATACAAATTGACCTGATAATAGCTATAAAGTAGATGTAAAGGGATAGGTGTAAGTAGGTAAAAATGGGTAATTTAATTAGTCAACATCTCCCCCCAACTTTCTTGGTTTCATGTCCTCATGAAAACCTCTTCCTACATAAATCACAGTTAGACCTGTTGTCACTAACATGGAGTTGAGTGAGGTATATTGTTTCACTATATCAGTCCCAGGTAGCTGATATCCATTTGTGTGAATGATGTCCTTCCACCAATATTCATCCACAATATAAGTTGGCTCATACTAATCAAAAGGTAACCAGATAATAGGAAACTGGAACCTTAACCCCAGCCAACCAACTACATAGTGTTTCATGCAAGAAATATATCATGGGATTCTCTCCAATGCTCTTGAAAAGTTGGGTGCCCCAAAGGGTTCTCGTGCCCATATTGCTGACGATGAAAGTATCCAATGCCTTTAACAAGCATCCTTGGCCTCTTCCCTAAAAGTATAGATTTGAATTGCACACAAGTCGATACACCATCATTGTGTCATAAGCATATGGTCCTTTCGGCCTTCTAATTTGAGAAACTAATAATGTTTAGTAAAAATAGCCCCATATTGGAAATTCTCCATCCTAACCATCATTGGATGATTTGCTTGATTTGCCTAAAATGTATCAAGGGCCTTCTTCCATTTGACTTGATTGATCACAAAATATGTAAAATCACTTAATTGGATATCTCCTACAGATGGCACAAGGTTGAATGTCTGATCAGTTTCTTGGATACAATCATGCTTGTATAGCTCACATAACAAATGTTGGTTAATATAATTATTAGTTCTCAAAATCCTTAACAATTGCATGGGGTCTTCTATTTCGTGACTCAACTCCTAGTGAATACTTTCCAAACTGAAAAAAAATACTCCTCATGAAGGAAAAAGGTGTACAGTAAGCAAGGGGCCTACATGCCATCATTTGTTGCACTAGAGTAAACATCTCATCCTTATCAGTCTTTAGCAACTGAACCTTTTGCTGCAATTCTCTGATTCTCTTCTGCAATTTTTCTCGTTGTTGTTGAGATTTTTTTATCTGAGTTATATAATTGGTGACTGCCCTTGCCACATTCTCCCTAAGTTGTCTTATTTCTTTTTGATGAGCCTTCGTGGGGATTTCCCCACGCTAGAAACTAAAAGTATTGGCCTTCCAATTCTAGATTTATGTTGACAAAATAAATTCCTATGCTTCTTCAAGGTAGATGAGTGCCTCGGTCTATGTGGATGTCAATATTACCTCTTTGTCTTCTGTTTGTGTAGATAACAAGACTACCTCCCTATCTTCTGTCCTGATAGATACGGAGACTACCTCTCTATCTTCTATCTGTATAACCAACGAAACTATCCCACAGGTTCCAGGGGATGCGGATGTTCAACCTGTTTGAATTTTTCTTTCCTTTTTCCTGTTTCTATAGCCACATCACCCATTTTCTTAGCTTTGTAATATCCATCTTTAACTGAATATTCTCTTTTAACAATAGTCGGTTCTGATGCCTACTGGGAATTTTCATTTTTACAATTTCCTCAACAAGTTCTTGTTTTATTACATTCTCCTCGATCTGTTCTGAAGCTAGTATTGGTTTTTGTGGAGTAGTATCAGAAAGTTCTTCAACAGGTTCTTGTTTTATTAGAATTTCCTCCATCTATTCTGAAGCCAGTAATGGTTCTTGTTGATAATTACTGGAAAATTCTTCAACAGACTCTAGCACTACCAAATTTTCTTCCATTCGTTCTAAAGCTAGTACTGGTTCGTATGGAGCAATATCAAAAAATTGTTCAATAGAATATGGCACTATCAAATTTTCTTCCATTTGTTCTAAAGATAGTATTAGTTCTTGTGGTGAAATATCAGTCCTACCCTCTTGTTCCATTTGTTCTAAAGTTAAACTGGTTCTTATGGAGAAGTATTGGCTGCACACTCTTTTTCCATTTTTTTTTTAAGCTGGTACTGGTTCTTGTGGAGCATTATCATAAAAACTCCCTTATTCCATTTGTTCTGAAGCTGGTATTGGTTCTTGTGGAGAAGTATAGGTCGCACTATCTTCTACAACAACTCCTAAGAACATCAAATTGGGAGGAAAGACTTTTGACTATCCATCTTTTGTTGTCGCAATGGTGGGAGAATGAAAATTCCTTGATCCTCTTAGCAAAGAGGACATAAGTGGTGAGAAAGGGGGAGTAATTTTAGTTTCCATGCTACCAACATCCTCCATTTATATCTCCTGAGTTCCTTCCCTATCTCCCAAACCATTCTGTTGATCCTTCATTTCTTCATCCCCTTGTTCCTCTACTTCCACTGACATTTGTTCCATTTCTTCTTCGTCAAGCAATTCCTCTTCTCACTTTGCAAGCATCATGGCTACAACTTTCTCCCCCAATAATTCAACATGTTTCTACAAAGTTATAGGAGTCTATAACAAGGCATGTATTACCAGCAATCTAACAAGTTAGTGATTCGTAAGGACGACCAATGCCTGGCAGGTGCAGTGCGTTGAACAAGCCATCAATTGTAAATTGTTCAAAAGGAATAAATGGATATTTACAGCATGCATTTGACCAAATCATAGAAATGCTAAGAGCTTGAAATGGTATTTAAAAATAATAGAAAATTGACCTTCACAAGTGATATACTAGATTAAGAAGTATGCGACATTTGACCAGGGTTGTGGTAGCGATTTTCAATCATATCCCTTTCCTTTATGCACCATGTTCTCCCCTGCTTGTAAGAACAACTCTGGAAACTTTGGGAAGGATACTCTTTTGATAAACCACTTATGTTCTTCCTATGATAACCCATTGAATATTGCAGTGAATTCCTTAGTTACTTTAACTTCCAATATGCGGACCCTGGAGCTATTTCCTTCTAGATTCAATGCAAATTCAACTTTCATTCCTTCAACGAATCCCTGTAACTGCTCAAAGTAAGTATGCAAATCCACATTTTGGAAAATTTTCCATAATTTTGGTTGGTTTCATATCTGCTCTATATTCTAAAGTTCATGTCTTATAGCCTAGCGACCCATTATACCTATTAGTTACCCTGCAGTAGCATTCGAAGTAGCAACCAACTATTGAGGGAACATTAGTGGAGAAACTACGTGGTAATGGAAATGGCTATAAGGGAAATGAATCTGGGAGATGGTTATGGTAAAACAACATTAATCATGGTAATAATTATGGTACATTGGAAATGACCACATTTTAATGTAGGCATGTGTATTTGTACATGGTGTATTTTCCAGTAGTGTTGGTATGTGTGAAGGATATAGATGGAGATATGATGCCATTGGGTAACGATACAATATTAATGATATGATTGAATGGTTTAAATGGTATTTAATGAGGTATGATAATAACGACAAAGGTATCATTGTTAATTAAATGTGATATAGTATCCTCCCCAACTAAGGTATGGTCATCCTCAACCCTGATTGGTCATGTCATTATTGAAATGTCAATTAAATTCACTGAGTTATTTGGGCACATACCTAATGACTTACCTTAGTGGAGTATCATCATTAGTGAAGTATCAACATCGGTAGAGTATCAACACCAGTGGAGGATCAACATCGGTAGAGTATCAACACTAGTGGAGTATCAACATCGCAGAGTATCAACACCAGTGGAATATCATCATCGACAGAGTATCAACACTAGTGGAGTTTTGGCATCAGCAGAGTATCAGCACCAGTGGAGTATCAACATCAGCAGAGTATCAACATCGACAATGTTGTAATGGAGATAAATGAGACATTGTGATAGGAGTAGCAGTAGGGGAGAGTAAAGGAGCGTTGCAACTAGAGTAGCAGCAAGGGAAGGGAAAAAGATCGCTACAATTGGAGTAGCAACAAGGGAAGGGAAAAAGACCAATGTAACTAGAGTAGTGGCAAGGGAAGGGGAAAAGAGATCTACAAGTGTAGTAATAGAACTTAAAACTATTTTATTATTATTGTTATTTTTTTAATTACATTTTTATTCAACAAGAGGTGCGGAGGAAGAATTTTCTACATAAATGACTTCAAAACCATAATCATTAGAAAATTGTCTAATAAAGGAGTCCCTAGAGGTTGGATAGTGATACAACCTGAGGCGATGTCCATTTGCAAGTAAAGGAGTATGTGCATCGTCTATTGTTATGAGTTTAACAATTAAATTGTCAAACATTGTGTCGACCTCATATGGGCCCATCCATCTTGAGCAGAGATTTCCTTTAAAATCCTTGAATCCAGAATCATAGAGTAATGCCCAATCACCTTTTGGAAACACCTTTTTCTTAATAAAATTACCATGCCACTTAGTTCGTTGCTGTTGGATGTTGGTAGTCTTTTGTATAGCTACCAAATGGATTTCATCTAACTCGTTAAGTTGTTCCCGTCATTGTTTCTGGGCTGCAATAAGATCCAGGCCTACCTCAAGAGTTGTTCTAAGCATTTTGACATTGAATTAAACCAAAAATAGAGTGGATTTCCCAAACACAAGTTCATATGGTGAAAACGCCATTATATTCTGCCATGTAGTTCTATATGCCCAAACTGCTTCAGGGAGATTGTCAGCCCAATTCCGACAATGGTTAGCCACAGTGTTTGTAAGAATGTTTTGAAATAATTTATTTCTACTCTCTACCTGACCATTCACCCGAGGGTGACATGGGGATTTCACCTGGTGTTTGATTCCAAATTTCTTCATAAGCGCTACTGTTGAATGTGATGTAAAATGTGCCCCTCCATCTGGAATTATTTCCCTGGGAGTCCCATATCGATCAAATATTTCTTCAAACATGAAGTCAGAGATAGTTCTCTTAGTGGCTTTTGAAACAGCCTTGGCTTCCACCCATTTCAGCACATAGTCTGTATAGAAAAGGATATGGACTTTCTGGTGAGACGAAGGGTTAAATGGCCCAAAAAAATCAATGGCCATTTCTCAAAGGGCTCAAGGACAAGTTGAGTCTTCAGTGGAATTTTATCTGATCGAACAGGTTGGCCCATTCATTGACAACTTTCAAACCCCTGTACATATCTTCTACATCCTGGAATATAGAGCGCCAATAGTATCCTATCTACAACACCTTGTGACCTGTCTGTTTATCAGCAAAGTGCCCCCTGCAAGGTTCGTTGTGAGTAGCTTCCAGGACATCGCAGACTTGTCCTCACCTACATAATGTTGAATTTTCTTATCTGGTCTAGTGTAGAATACATACCCTTCTATCCGTGTATAACAGACACTCTGCTAAATAATTCTCCATTGTTCCCTGTGTGACAAATGATGAGGTACCTTACCTACAACAAGATAGTTAGAAACATCTACATACCAAGGGGTGTGAGTAGAAATTGCAAATAGATGTTCATCAGGAAAAATATCTTTTATAGGTGTATATTCATTATTAATATTCAACTTAGATAGGAAATCTTCTACATCATTATCTTTTCCTAGTTTGTCCACAATAGTGATAGAAAATCCTTGTAACAATAATAACCATCTTGTGATTCATTCAGGAGTTATAATTTTGTTCATTAGATACATAATGGTTGAATGATATGTATGCACAAAGGTGGGATACCCTGTAATATAATTCCAAAATTTGTTAACATCATAAAGGACAACCAAAATTCCTTCTCAGTTACCATATAATTAAGCTCAGTAGGAGTTAAATTCTTGTTGATGGAGTGTTAGATGATCCAAAATAAAATATTATCATAGGTTATAAAGTTGGAATAAAATAATTATTAATTTAAGATATTAAATTAATAATTATTAATCTAGAATATTTAATTATTTAATGGAGACATTTAGAATTAGTATATTGTTGTAACAAGATATGACTCTACAAATGTGTCATATCTTAGGCTCTAATTTAGGAGATTTGTTAGCAAGTTGTTTGAATAGATTTTATTGTAAGTGGACACTTGTTATTTAATAAGTGATCCATAATTAGAGGTATTTAGGACATTTGAGCTTATAAATAGCTCATTGCAAGAGTGTTTTGTTGTTCAGGTGTAAACTCTTACAAAATTCCAGATGTAAATGTTTTTCTTATTAGTAAATTATGTCTCTGAGGACACTTCTGCCATTATTGTGGTATCGGATCTCTAGTAATGCTGCAACTGATGTGAGGAGGAGATTCCAACTCTACAGGCACTTGGAAAAGTCCATTAAGTTGGTTAGTTAATATTTGGTATCTAATTTTTTTCTAGAAAAGAAATTTAATTATATCATCGATTTTAGATTGAGTTGAAATCAATGGATTGCCTGTTACTATAAAGTATCACTTTTCTTTTCGATTTGAGCCCCCATTTTTTGCAATTGTGCTTGAATATTTAGAAACTGAGGTTAATATTTTGCGTTCTGAGACTATTGAATCCCTATTTGTGCTACATTTTGTTGTTCCTCCAATGTTGTAAGTGTTCCATCCATGCGTCTCCGCTTCGTCGTTATGTACATTGGCTTGGTTCTCTAGTTGGTGTTGGAGATCCCTCACGGCTGCTGTACTCATTTCTGATGGATGCATGCTGAGGAATAACAATTCGAGCAAAGCATACAAGTGCAGTGGGACGCAAAGTTGTGAGATGAGATGAGTCTTTGTGTGTGTTGGCTTGTTGGGGCCTGACCCAGGTTCAGAAGTGATTGAGCCAAACAATCCCAAAACTACCGGCCCTTTCGGCAATAGTCCGCGGAGCGCGGACTGAGGTCTCACCCAAGGTAGTATGGGAGGGTGCTGGAACCAAGTTTCCACACCCTAGGGATGTCTTGATGAGGTCTAGGAAGCTTGTGAACTGATCCCCCATGCTTGCACTGGTACACGCAGCCAGCTGATCTTCGCATAGCTTTGTAAAGAGCATGAGGAGACACTATCTAGATCCTTGATCCTTACTGTGTTATTATTGTAGATCTTAACTTAGTTATGTGGGCCCAATATTACCATTCACTAGTCAACATTCATAACAAGTGCGCGTAATCATAAACTATAAAAAGATGCATAAAAATATAATAGAAGCATAGACACATAGATCTACGAGCAGATCCACAATATTTCATAATCAACTTATCTTTTATCAGGCCTTTGTTTAGTTACAATCCCAGCTCTGCCCTGCGCACTCACCTGCAGGGGTCTGTGCACTCAGTTGCAGACTCTACCAGGGCTCTGTACACACAGCTACGAGGCCTCTTCCTATTCCTACAACCCAAGGCTCAGACTTATAGACTCAGAGCGAATTCCTTATTGAAAAAACCATAACACTTAAGATCAAGACTAGCCAAAGAACTGCCTTATACACTGACACATTCTATATTAAATTATAATATTTTAGGGCAGACAACCCTAGACTCTCATGCTCTGCACCCGCATTTTGTTGGGTATTACATTACATTGACCCAAAACTTGGTTTATGCCCCAAAAACCCACTATGGGGGGATCTGCTGCCCAACAGGCTCCCAACAAAATCATGGTGACTCATCTCGAGTCACTCGGATGGTGCGGTGATGTTCGTGCGAAGTTCATCTAGTAGCCTCTGTGCTTCGCCTACATCTGCAGCACATTCTTCTGCCATCTACACTACTCGTTGTGCACATATCTCCAATGCTTCATTGTTAGGTGCAACTCCTTACCTGAGTGCATATATGCCCTGCATCTATGCCAGCTTTCCCTCAATCTTGGCGGTGACCGTGCATGCTTCGTCGAGCCAAGGCTGGATGCATTCTTTAAGCACTGCTTCTTTCTAACGTGCGGCGTCCACTTGTTCCTTTAGAGCCTGGGCCTCCCTCATATTAGCCAGTTGCTGAGTAAGGACGAGCATCTGCGCGGTCCCATGGACATTGTCATAGGCCCGTTGTAACTCCTGCGCTTCTGTCTCTAACCATTGTAGCGTTGGATCTTCCTGCAGTGAAGTGAGGGTGAAGAGTGACTGACCTAACAAGCCTGTGCAATCTTGTATGGTGCGCTCTATTGCTTCCATCCCTAATTGAATGGGGTGGTGCCATTTTTCTCTGACTTCTAGAGGTGTAGAGGGTTGCGCCTTCAGCCTTAGCTTCGTGATCTACAGGTTGAGGTCCAACTGGATCCTTGTTGCTTCGTCCTTTGCCTCACAGAATCCACTTGCTAGTTTGTGGATCTGTTTACCTACTGGTAATTCTACTGCAATCTCTAGCTTAGGGACGCGACGACATGCTTCCTCGACGATTTGCTCCAACTTCTGAGTCTATGCTACCACTTCATCATGTTGAAGGCTTAGTTGCTCGATGTTGATCCATTATTCACTAAGCATCTATACTACGAGTCCTTCCCGAGCTTGGAGCTCCATCGTCGCTCCATCCTGCAGCTGGTATAATATCTCTCACGAAAGAGTAGCCAAGTTTAGGCCTAGTCACTTGAGCCAGCCTACCATGTCCCTATCCTCTATATTGTCCACTCTCAGTGCTGCTTCTGGAAGTGCGACGGTATTTTCCATTTTGGCCTGCAGTAATTTCTTGGTTCCTGATGTACCCGTAGCCCCGTAGACAGCTACCATTCCGTACTATGGGGCTCGCACCTGAAGTTCTTGGAGTTGCACCCTAAGCACCCCCAACACATTCTGCTGCTCCATCATTGTCTCCTGGAGTGTTTCCCTAATGACTTCGTGAACTTTGTTGCCAATGTCGTATAGGTCACCTTCGGTCAGTGTAATAGGCTCCCCATCCAACTTGGAAGCCTTGGTCTTCTTCTATGGCCCTGTTCGTTCTGTCCCACGCGACCGTTTCAATTGTGTAGAGGTGGTGCTTGGGTCCACGCCTTCTATCATATCATCTATCCCATGCCCTGTGGTCAAGTTTGAGCCTCTTTCTTCCTGTGTTGTAGCGGCCCCTCCTAATGCTACCTTTTCCGCAACGACCTTCGCTACCTCCCAAGAAGCCCGTACTTCTTCGACTAGCTATTCGTTCCACTTTTGTTGTCCTAGTAGCTTGGCAGAAGCCTTCTGTCTTTGAATCTTCATCTCATCGCACACCACCAAATCTGGTGTGCGCCATTCCGGTGGCCATGTGTCGAGCACCACGAAAATAGCATCATCTATTGCAATGAAGGGGAGTGTGGTCCACTTTTGCTCCGGATCCTTTCACGCCCTGATATACACATTGTGTATATTTGCTTTAAAGTCTGTAAAGCTCCTCAAACTATCGCATACCAAGGGGGATAGGCGTGGTTGTTTGTTGATCCATAGTTGTATGCTCGCCTCCATCAATACCCAAAAGATCTTGGTTTCTCGAATTCGTGTGGAATCCTTCGTTGCCCATAACAACACATATTTTGCTACCTCTGGCCAGTCTTGGTCAAGGGGAGGAAACTGACTATCCTTAGGCAATTCTCCTGTAACCAACAGGATGGATAAGAGCAACCACACATAATGGAAGGTCTTACCCTACTCTTGGGCCTCCCTACAGTTTGTCAGGAACTCCTCATAGAGGAACTATGCCCAATTGAACCATACCCCTTCTGTGCATTGCTCGGCCAGCACGATGACCATTGCTGGTACCTCATTGCCACAAAATTTTCTCATCACCTTTCCTGCCAACAACTGGGTAGTGACTCGAACCCCTTTGTCCTGAATACTAGTAATAATGTAACCCCTCTACTTTTTCTCCAACTTATATTTCTTTTTCATGGCCTCCGAAATCGCCAAGTCTCCATTTTTGCTAGCTATCTCCGTGAGGTCCCTTCCCATTTGGGGAAGCTTAGAAATCCTATGAATGAACTTCACCATGATGGGAATGGGCTACTCCAACCACAAGTACCCATCATGCACTAGGAAAAGCAGATGCCCGATGAAAAATATCGTGATTGGGGCTCGATGAAAGTGTGGAATCGATAGGAGGTGGAGTAGCCCGACCTCCTCCACCCCACGCAGCCATTTCTGTGGCTGCAGTGTTGTAACTACCCCTCCGTGCTTTGTTCCATCAGCTGGCTAGTTTCCAAATGAGGGAACTTCTCATTGTCCACGAGGTCCCAATCTTCAAACTTCATAGTGGGTACATGGCCCACAACCGAACCTTCAAATAGAACTCCCACAGGGAGGAATGGGGTGTTGAGTGTGCTTTTAACAACATCCAAATCTTTAGGTACCTTTACCGTCCCTTTCCATGGAGGGACATACTTGGGTAGCTTTGCTGTGGTGTATACTAGCTGGATGTCTTCTTCCATCTCTTCATCTGGTTCCATCTCTTCTACAAAGGTTTGAGGATCCTCCTCCTCATCATTGCTCTCAATATTAACTATTTTGCCCTTTTCTTCCATTGACAGTTTTCCAAACTGTGGATTTCACAGAGACATACGGACTGGTCCTACTACCTGTGGATCCTTTTTGGGCCTCAGCGTCTGGGGAAATTTTAGAATTTCTGGCGCATCCCCCACTGGTGACATAGGGCTCGGTGCGGCTTCCTTGGCAATCAACACTGCTTTGCTCAGAAGGTCCTGCATCTCTTTTGCTAATGCTTCAAATAATGAACTTGCTTTCAAAACCTCTAAAGCCGTAAAGTCCATACGCAATAATTGAATTCTCAAGATTCCAAGGGTTGTTTAGTGGATGACCATCTAGGATTTATAGGCCCGTTGGAATTCAAATTCGACTATTCCCCCCTTTTTGGCTCATTAATGTTATATTGGTGGCACATCATTTCAAATCTAGTTCTGACTCTGTGTCTTAGTTGCCCGTTGTTCGCTCCTCATGGCCTTAGATTGGACATCTTGTCATGAACAGTGACACCAATGGTCACTATCCAACCTATCCGCGCAACAGCGTAGTCCCTTATGCGTGAACATGATTTGTGCATCATACTGATCAAATGTGAAACTTCTGTGTCGCACAGCTCCCATACATATTATTTTATAGTCCCACGCTCTCTTTCAACTACTTGAAGCGCTGAGACTGTGCTTCTTATGGATAGTTAGGTGGTCACACTACTGGTGCGAGGCTTCAAGTCACCTCCCAGCCCGGTCCGCGGGCCTCCCTTAGCTACCCTTGCACTAATTAACGCCTTGCATTCTTCCTTATGTGGTGCGCTTTTTTGGTTTCTTTTCCTAATAAGTTGCAGTCGCAGCCATGGTAGTATTGCCAAAACCTCTCAGTGACAATCTTCTAGTGTGGTGGTAGGGTTTCCCATACGTGGCCCCGTCCTTTTATCAACGCATAATTCTTGCAAGATTTTGGTTTCCAGTTTTTTGATATCCTCATCCATTAATATGCTTTCCTGCTTTAGTCATACCTGATATTTTTTGAGTTCAAGAAGCTCAAGGTTCCCTCATGGAATGGCTTCTTGAATCTTCATAGGTTCGTCCTCGCGCGGCTGCATAATCTCGTCGCTCTGGTCCTCGCGTGGTGTCGCAATTATGGGAGTGATTGCGTGAGGATTCTTTCCCAAAGCTATGGCCTTAACTCTGCTTGTTATCTTCGGAACCATTTCTGTGCTCAGGTTCTTGCACATGGCCCTATAGGCCCATCGAACCGCTGGCACGTGCAAGTCCCAATTAGTTCGTCCCATCTGGTAGACTCTATCCATGATTCTGCATCACTTTGTGAAGGCTCTGACGTGAAATTTTTGTCACTTTTCCTATTGTCGCATCAGATTTTGATTTCCAATCCTTAGTCTAGGATGTGGCTACACAGCACACGTCTGCACCCATTAACACAGGTGGGCGCACAAACTGTTTCGTCTTGGCTACCCAGTTCATGTTCAAAGCTTGGGACTTCCAAACCATAATCACATCCATCTTCTATATTCACTCCAGTTCCCCATAGTCTTCTGATGTGCATTCCACCATCGTGTGGGTGTTGTGCGCAATGCCCATTCAAGCACACCATAACAATGTTGTTCCGATACTGCACTTTCAAATTTGTCTAAGAATTCCTCCACCCCTGTCACCCCATCATATGTTGGCAGTTCCCTTGCTTCGGTTGTCACACATCGTAGTGATCTAATCATCATGTTGCAATTCAGTGCTGTCACTTCATGCAACTGGTTGTACTAGTGTGTTATCTCTTCATCTGAATTCGAAGAACAGGAACCATAGCGCTCCCATGAGATTCTCCCATCTGCAGTTGGGTTCACCCAATCCTGGTCTTGTGGCGTTATCTGGTAAATGCAATCCAACTCATCGTCACTATCATCGTTGCACATAGGTTCGGTGTACCACGCTCCTTTGGCTGGATCTAACAGAACTACAATGCAAAGGGATTTTTTTCTCAAATATCATCTTCCACTTCTTCAGGTTGATGACTCCATTCATATCGGTGGCCCAGTCTATTCGTAGCAACACGGGGTAAGGGTTGATGTCATCCACAATCTCTATTACCTCAAAGTCCGTCTGCGTGCTCTCACCTTCGATATCCACTTTTACCCCTTGTAACCTCCCCATGGGCAAGATCTTTTATTGGTTTGCCATCCGCAATTGAAAAGGGGACCACTATAACACGGGCCTACCCATGCGTTCCCATGTCTGCTTTGGTAACACATTCACGTCCGAACCCAGGTATAGGATTACCTAATTCATTTCATATTCACCAATATATGTCATCAATCTCATTTCCCTTCCAGTGCACAATGCATGCTTTCCCAGTTTCTGGACTACGCGTGGTTCCCCTGGCCCTGCGCACCTAGTTATCAACTCTTGTAGTCTTTTAACCGCCCTATTGTTGCACAGTAATTTCATGCATGTCTCTAAAAAGGTATTTATCATAGATGGATCCATTCCTGGCTCTGGTTGATCCTTGCTACCTGAGGTAGAGGCCTCCGTGAAGCTCTTCTTAGCTTCCATAAATGTTTTCTTTGCACATTCGAGGTCAAACTTAGGTTCCTTTGTAGGAGCCTTGCGAACCCATGTATATTCCTCGGGCTACTTCCCCTTATCATCCCTGTGGTCGTGCCACTTCTGAGCATCATGTTCATGTTGGGGTCTTCTTCGCGTAGTTCAAACCTCATCATTTGGATATTCTAAGTCGGAGTAGGTTGTAGTACCCCTTTCTCGTGCATATGTGCGATCAACATAGCACAATCTACCATTTCGTGATGAAACTAAGAACAATACGAACAAGATATTTTCGTTGGGTTGGTAAAATCGTGAGTGTAGGGCCCTGGTCCTCCGTAATTGTAACAGATTAGCTATCCTCGGCCCCTTCCTAGCCCCATTCCTCCTTGTCCTCAACCTTGGCCCTGAAATCCAGTGCGCGCCATCCAAATATTCCTCCTCATCGTCTTCCTCGACCTCAGCCCTAAAATCCACACGGCTGGGTCAAGGCCTCGCTTTTCTATCTACATTCTATATGCTAGGGTCCACTCCATCATTAACTCGTAGCTCTAACAAGTACGCTCGTCGTGGCCCACTGATCTACACAAATTACAAAATAGTTGTTGGGGAGTCTGTGTATACTTCTGCAACAAATGACAGTTATCCGTCGTGTGCTTTCCTCCTATTTGACAGATCCCGCACCATAGTGCGGGCGCCACACTTGGCCTTGCCAGTGCCTCTAGTCTCAACAACACTGGCCCCCCTCTTACCAAGTAGTTTGCGAATACTCGACAGTGGTCATTATCATGGCCCTGGCCTTTGCATTTTATGCACCACACTTCTTCGCGCGCCTCTGGCCATAGCACCCTATCCTACTTCAAACTCTGCATCTCCAAACATAGATTTTGCAGTAGCGAATGGATCTGTTGGACTCCCAATCCCAGATCCTGTATCGGTGTTTCAGGAAACCTCATTGCCATTTCCAATGCTTCGGCCTGGGTTGAAAGCTTCTATTGTGATAGCGCTTTCCTCAAGTGTGGTGTCAAAGATGCCACAAACCACGTGTAGTGTTGTGCATCCGTTAGAGTAATATTAGCCTTGCGGATCGTACTCTTCAGCCTCTGATCGCAATCCCATGGGTCTCGTCTAGAATCATCGCTATCTCTTTAAATCTGATGACCAACTGTGTCTCTGGTTTCGGCCAACTAAATTCTCTGTTCAATGCATTCTGGATCTCCATTATTCCTGCATTCAGGTGATCATTCAAGTACTTGATATACCATGTCAGTGCATGATCATAGAGTTCGCTCACCAATGTGGCCTTCTTAATGTTGTCATCCATGACCCCTTGTGCTTCCCACACTGCTCTTACCACGGACCAGAACTGGTTTAGATCCTCATTCCCTACTCCTTTGAATACGGGTAGCTTGATCGCACTTGTCATGTTTAACTGTGGGGTTGGTGGGAGTGGGGTGGGTGAAGATGGAGGTGAACGGGGTGAAGCAGGTGGTGGCGTAAGTGGAGGTGGTAACTATGGAATGCACTGCCTTATCAAACTCACCACACTTCTCAAAGATACCCAAGCACACTCTTCCTCGCTCTCTCACGAAGGTGAAATTAAAGGATTGTTCCCTAATCCCTTGATACCTTTGTAGATCTTTCTAATCCGCATCATTCCAAACATTAATGTATTCGGATAACCCGCTTTTCACATAATAGCATCTTAATCCAGGTATTCAGGGATTTGATGTACCTACCTCGTGGTCCCTTGAGAAAATGTCTTTCTGCTTCGCTATAACTCACGGTCGTGTCTACCACAAACTCAATGATAAATCTCCTATTATCTGGTCAAGCCAATGGTCCATGGCCCATGCGATCTTATCTTTTGATGTCTCTAGTTTGTGCACTAACTTCGGAGTCCACACTATCAGTTGATCAAGCTTGTACCTTCCCTGGCTATCGGCTAGCTTCGCGATCCACTCGTATAGTTTAGAAGAGAAGGATGCGAATAAGATCTCATGGATTTCTATATATACGTAGTGATCCAACCACCTCTTCTCGGATATCTGCGGAGTTCTATTTTCCTATGTCATCAACTCATGAAGCTTTTGATCTAACAACTCTTCAATTTTCTTCTTCGTAGGATTCAAGTGTTCCAACATCATACATCCCTTAGGCAGATCTTAGTCCTGACAACAAAACCATTTGTTGGCTTTTTGTTCAAAAGTGATTGAGCCAAACAAATCCTAAAACTACAGGCTCTTTTGGCAACAGTTCGCGGAGCACGGATTGAGGTCTCACCAAAGGTAGTATAGGAGGGTGCTGGAACTAGGTTTCCACACCCTAGGGATGTCTTGATAAGGTCTGGGAAGTTCACGAACCGATCTCCCATGCTTGCACTACTCTGCATAGCCAGCTGATCCTTGCGTAGCTCTGTAAAGAGTGTGAAGAGACACTATCTAGATCCTTGATCCTTACTATGTTATTATTGTAGATCTTAACTTAATTATGTGGGCCCAATATTCTTGTTCACCAGTCAACATTCATAACAAGTGCGCGCAATCATAAACTGTAAAGAGATGCATAAAAATATAATAGAAGTATAGACACACAGATCTACGATCAAATGCACAATATTTCAGAATCAACTTATCTTTTATTAGGCCTCTGTTTAGTTACAATCCCAAATCCACCTTGCGCACTCAGCTGCAGGGATCTGCGCACATAGCTGTGGACTCTAATAGGCCTCTGCGCACACAGTTGTAGAGCCTATTCCTATTCCTACAACCCAAGACTCAGACTTACAGACTCAGAGCGAATTCCTTATTCGAAAGCCCAAAACACTTAAGAGCAAGACTAGCCAAAGAACTACCTTCTACACTTAGAGCATCGCTCTATTTATATATTCCCATGGTCCTCAAACCATGGGTAGGCTGACACATTCTATATTAAATTACAATATTTTAGGGTGGACAACCCTAGACTCTCGCGCTCTATGCCCGCATTTTGTGGGGTGTTACATTACATTGACCCAAAACTCGGCTTTAAGCCCCAAAAACCACAATGGGGAGATCCGCTGCCCAACAGTGTGTGTTAGCGAGTTGGGAGTTATCGATCGTTGACCCTGGCACCTAACGTGTGCAAAATCCATTCCCATGGATACAATATTGTTAAGCTTACCTTGTTTGAAGGATCTGCAATGAATTGAAAAATTTCCCCCAATCAATCTTTTGTTTCGATTAAAAATGACCTCGACAATCTCGGTATCTTGATTTGGAGCATCCTCTCGCTCTCGCAAGATGTTGTTGAATTCTAGGCGAGTTATGCCCAAAAATCTTACTTTCTTGCCATCAATCTATTATTTAGCTTCCCAATTTATATGATTTATTCTGGCCTTTGTAGTGTCTAATTATTTCAAGATAGTGTCAGTGTGAAACCAGCAGAAGAAGCTAGCAAAGCTAGCGTGAAACCAACAGAAGAAGCCAACAAAGCCAGCGTGAAGCCAGTAGAAGCCAACCTAAGCCAACAAGAAGCCAGCTTGAGCTAGCTAGCAGCCAGCGTGGAGGACAGCCTGAAAAAAAAAAAAAATCAGCCTCTTAAAGAGTTTTTATTTGGAAGTTTAAAGTTGAATATAAGAAGTGAAGAAGTCTTTGCTGGAGAGAAGGATTTTTCTATTGTTTGTAATTTGTAATTTGGAGAGATAAGGTATATATTTTTATGTAATGTTTTATTATTATTGGAGTAATAAGGATTTTGTAATAATTGTGGAGTAATAAGGTCATTTGTAATTTTTTGGAGTAATAAGAAGATTTTATTTGTAATTTGTTTTTGGAGAGATAAGTGTGGCATTGTAACTCAAAGTAATTTTACTTTTGGGGGCGGGCCTAATTTTTTTTACCAGGATTTGTAAGAGCATTGTAAAAGTCAAATTTCAAAAGTTACCTTGTAATTTTTTGAGAAATTGACTAGATCCAAGTGCATAGCTCAGTCATTTTTCTCTTGTTTTAACGACTATACGAGGGTCAAGGACAAGCCCCGATAGATCATTTTTTTTTCTTTTTTTGTCTAGTGTGTTGCATGGTGTGTTTCCCATCTTGATATTTTTTGAGTCAGATTCTTGGTGTGAAGCTTCAACACTACAATGTCAAAGTTGATTAATTTGTTTTCTAATTCCAACAAACTTGAAGGCACAATCTTACAAAACATGGCAATGCCTCATCAAAAACACTCTCATTTATAATGAACTATGGCATGGTATATGTGATGGTGATATTAATCCAAATAAACCCACAGATACAGCTGCACTAGCAAAATGGGAAGTTAAGAATGCCAAAGCATTAGCTCTCATTAAATCTTCTGTTAATGATGAAATGTATGTCCCTATAGCAAATGCTACAGATGCATGGTTGGCTTTGTGAATATTTAAAGACTTCTTTCATACTCAACCTGAATCAAAGAAAGTTGATCTACATTTAAAATTGTTGCAACAAAAATTGACTGAAGGAGGTGATGTTCTTGAATATATCTCCAGCCTTAAGAATATTAAGTAGGATATCATTAACGCTAGTTTTCAAGTAGTAGATGATAGTTTTATGGTCACAATTTTAATTACTAGACTTCCTTCTTCCTACACACATTTTTTGGAAACTCTACAATTAACTGGAAAGTTAGAAAAGCTAAAGTTTGATGAGCTCTGTGAAATGTTGACCCAACATGATAAAACCTTTGGGAAGAAAAAGAAAGTTGGTGAAGATGTCTTTTTCACGGAGCCCAGCACTAGTAAATCATCAACTGATAGTTCTAGAAATAGAGGTAGAGGGAATTTCAATCAGAATCGAGTAGCACATAATGTACAAAGTAGAAGTCGAAGCCAAAGTAGAGGAAACAAATTTAATAGTGGCAACAGTTCAGGCAGGAGTAATTTTCAAGGCAGAGGAAACAATCAAGGAAGAGGCTATTTTCAAGGAAGAGGAAATAATAATCAAGGTAGAGGACAACCTCAAAAAAAAATTCAAAGCAGAGGTAGAGGACAATCTCCAAGAAGAGGAAGAGACTTAAGTCAAATTGTGTGTCGAAGATGTAACAAGGTTGGACATTATGCTGAAGATTGTCGAACTTATCTTAATAAAATTCCCAAGTTTCATCAGCACTCACCACAATTTGCAAATGATCAAGATGATGATAACTCAAAATATGTTTTTACTTCTTCGTCGGCATTACAACTTTCATCCCATCTTAGAAGTGATTATGAAGATGCTCGAATCTTGGATTTGGGGGAAACTCAGAACATGACTTGTCGACGTGATTTTTTTTGGAATTTTCAAGATTGCCAACTTAATTCCATTTTTCTTGCAGATGATGCAAAAAATACTGCTTATGGAGAAGGAGCAGTTAAAGTTTCTCTCCCTGGCATTGGAGAAAAAATCATTTCAAATGTATGGTATGTACCAACCTTGAAGAAAAATTTGTTATCTTCAGTCATGATTCAACAAGAAGGACATTAGATAATTATGGAATATGGCTTAGTTAAGATTAATTCAGTCAAATAGATCTTGCAAATAGTAATGATAGGTTATGAAGATAGAAAACTATTAAGGATGAAAGGAACAATTATTCCAAGGCATTCTGATTTTGTAGGGGTAGTGACTATAGGAATTTCACCTATACGATTGTGGCATGTAAGATATGGACATTTAAATTTTGATAGTCTTTCTCAATTGCAAAAATAAGGAATGGTTAAAGGACTTCCAACCTTCAAAAAGGAAAATGCAAAATGTGAAGCTTGCATTTATGGAAAACAAAGTCGAGAAAGATTTCCAGCAAGTTCATGGTGCACAAACAAGTTGCTGCAACTAATTCACAGTTATTTTTGTGGACCAATACAAACTGTATTCAGTGGTTGCAAATATTTCTTACTATTCATTGATGATTTCAATAGAATGACTTGGTTTTATTTCTTAAAGCAAAAGTCAGAAGCATTTGAAAAGTTTAAAATTTTTCGCCAACTTGTTGAAAACGAAGTCAAAGAAAAGATAGGCACTCTTAGGACAGATAATGGGGGAGAATTCACTTCAAATGAATTCAAAACTTATTGTAGTGATAATGGCATAAGATGACATATTTCAAATGTTTACACTCCATAGCAAAATGGAGTGGTAGAAAGAATGAACCGCACCTTGTTAGGAATGGCAAGATCTATGTTAACTTTCAAAAGGTTAACTCCAACATATTGGGTAGAAGCAATTCATACAGATGTGTACTTAAGAAACAGATCTCCAACTGCTTCTCTAGACGGAATCACACCTTATGAAGCTTGGTTTGGTTTCAAACCTCGAGTTAAACATCTTAGAGTTTTTGGATCTGTGTGTTATGCCTTAGTTCTAAAAGAAAAAAGAACCAAGCTTGACTCAAGAAGTTTGAAATGCACAATGATTAGAGATTCCGATGAGAAGAAAGGGTACCATCTTTTGACCAATGGAAAACTTATTGTGAGAAGAGATGTAATTTTTGATGAAATAGAGAGTGCTAAACAAATCGAAAGTCTTCCTCAAAAGTTAGAAACTAATGGTAGTAAAAGAAAAGGAAATACGCAGAGTTAAGAAAATTCACCAAATTGGTATGAACTTGATTTTCCTTCCTCTAAATATGATTCATCCAATCCATCTACTTCAACAACACCATCTGGATCTTCTAGCAGTTCATTCGCATCTTCAAGCAGCAGCAGTTCTTCTGACAGTGATTCTCCACCCCCAGAATCTCCAACTGATCGACGAACATCAATTTATATTAATCCTCTTTACAATGATGGTGACTTTTCAGAATCTCAAACAAGTGAGAATCAACTACCAAAATGGGTAATTCAAATTTTGAAAGATGTAAAGCCTGATGAGCAGAATAAAACATGAACAAGAAAGTCACAGAGAAGTGAAGGAAATTTTGCATTGATAGCAAATGATTTTATTGAACCTTCCACATACAAAGAAGTTGTAAAACATAAAGAATGGAAATAGGCTATGATTGAAGAATATCGAGCAATAATTGGTAACAACACTTGGAAACTTGTTGATTGTCCTCCAAATGTTAAACCCATAGGATGCAAATGGGTTTATGGAATTAAGTACAACCAAAAGGGAGAACTTGAAAAGTATAAAGCAAGACTTGTCGCTAAAGGTTTTGTGCAGCAGGAAGGCATTGATTATGAGGAAATTTTTTCTACTACAGCTAAATGGAACACCATCCAATTAACACTTGCATTAGCCGCTCAGAAAGAATGGAAAGTTCATCAAATGGATGTAAACAGTTCTCTTCTCAACAGGGATTTACAGGAACAAGTATATATGACACAACCACTAGGTTTTGAAATTGAAGGGCAAGAACATAAATTCTGCAAATTGATCAAGGTTTTATATGGGTTAAAACAAGCTCCCCAAGTTTGGTATGAAAAAATGGATGAATACCTTAGGAAAGTTTGTTTTCAACGAAGTGAATCTGATGATACTTTGTATGTGCAACAACAGGGTAAATATCTAGTAATTCTTGTTATGTATGTAGATGATTTGTGTAGGTTTTAACCATGTACATAAATTACCTGCATACGAATTCTAAAACACAGAAAATGAAAAATGCGAGAGCATAAAACATAAAATAGATTTACACAGAGATTTTCCCCTGGATCCCAAAACTGGGACTACCAGCTTGATTTTTCATTATGTTCCTTTCAATATTACAATACATATTTATACATGCCGAAGCATCCAATACCATGGACTGAAAACCATCGTGTCCAATACTATGGGCCAGAATCCATCGCGTCCAATACCATGGACCGAAAACCATCGCATCCAAAAAACATGTGCGAAAATCATGCACAAAACCATAGATGGGTCCGCCCAACCTAACATAGGATCCAAAACCAAAATTTTCTGGGGCGATGCCTCGGACCCCATAAAGTGGGGTTACAGTTGCTCTTCAAACCCCCTGTTAACTATGTGGAAAGAATATAACACAACCCAACATTCTCCCACTTGTTGTTTTCTTTCCACAGGGGGCCACAAGAAAGCTTAGTCATTTTCCCAGCCCTGAAATGCCCATTGTCTCTCTACACCAAGAGAACTTATCAGAGCTCATAGATTTTGCCAATGCATCTGCAGTATTCTTCAAAGTGTCCACCTTTACCAGCAACACCTTTTTGTCTTCTATCATATCCCTCACAAAGTGATATTGAACATCAATGTGCTTTGTCTTTGAATGATATGCAGGGTTCTTTGCCAAGAAAATTGCACTTTGGCTGTCACAGTCTATCCTTATAGCTTCCTGTGCTAACCCCATACTTGAACACAATCTCTGCAACCAAACTGCTTCCTTGCTTGCATGAGTGGCAGCCATGTATTCTGCCTCTGTAGTTGATAGTGCCACTACATATTGTTTCTTACTCATCCAACTGACTGCACCTCCAAATAGGTTAAACACATACCCACTTGTAGATCTTCTCTGATCCAGATCTCCAGCCCAGTCTGCATCAACAAAGCCATGAATATCCAACACTCTGTCCAATCCTGGTCTTCCTTGGTAGCATAGACCATAATCACTAGTGCCACGCAAATACCTGAAAATGCGCTTCACTGTTGTCTAATGCTCCTTTCCTGGTTTTGACATAAACCTGCTCAATACTCCCACTGCATGTGCAATGTCTGGTCTAGTACGGACCATTGCATACATCAGGCTACCCACTGCACTTGCATATGGAACATGCGACATGTGCGCTTCCTCTTCTTGTGTCTTGGGACATTGTTCAGCAGATAACCTCACACCTACAAGAATAGGAACCTTCATCGATTTATTATCCTACATATTAAACCTCTGTAGTATTGTCTCAACATACTTCCTCTGCCTTAACCAGAGCTTCTTCTTTGCCCGATCTCTTTTAATTTCCATGGCCAAAATATAGTTTACAGCACCAAGATCTTCCATGTCGAATTTGGAGGACAATTGGGTCTTCAAATCTTGGATAATTTCTTTGTCATTTCCAACCAGCAACATATCATCCACATACAAGACTAGATAAATAACACGATCAGCAATTAGTTTAAAATACACACAGTGATCTGCTATGCTTCTGGTGAAGCCAAGTCCCCGTATAAATGTATCAAATTTCTGATACCACATCCTTGGTGACTGTTTTAACCCATACAGAGACTTCATTAACTTGCATACCAGTTCTTTCTTACCCTTCACTGCAAAGTCTTTAGGTTGCTTCATGTAGATTTCCTCTTCCAGATCCCTGTGAAGAAATGCTATCTTCACATCCATCTGTTCTACCTCAAAATCAGAAATAGCAGCAACAGATAATAATCTAATAGAAGTTACCATGGCAACAGGAAAAAAAATATCACCAAAATCAATTCCCGGCACCTGGGAATAACCTTTTGCTACCAACCAAGCTTTGTATTTCTCCACTTTTCCTTCTACATTTGTCTTCTTTTTGAATACCCATTTTCTACCAATGGGTTTCCTTCCAGTCGGCAACTCCACCAGATCCCAAGCCTCATTTTTGTGCAAAGATGACATTTCATCAACCATGGCCTCTTTCTAGAGTTTTCCATCCTCTGAATCTACTACTTCCTTCATGGTTCTGGGATCATCGTCAGTAATAGATAAAGCAAAATTTGAATAGAAAGCAAATGGACTATACCTTTCAGGCTTCCTTCTTTCTTGAATTAATCTTCGCACAGCTGGATTTTGTGGGTCTTCATCTTCTGATTCCTCTTCTACTGTAGTCTAATTCTTCCTCCTTTAGCTCAAACTCTATCTTCTCAGGTTCCTTTCATTGGACTTCATGTTTAATAATATCTTTCACCTCTCTAAACACCACATCTCAGCTATACACAACCTTCTGTGTGACTGGGTTCCAAAGCTTATAACCCTTTAAACCATCCTTATACCCAACAAAGACAAAATTTTCAGATTTACTATCCAACTTGGTTCATTTCTCCTTTGGAACATGTACATATGCATCACATCCAAATACCCTCAGATGTGAAAGAGAGGGTTTCCTACCAGTCCCTACCTCTTGTGGAGTCTTATCCTCCAACGCTGATGAAGGTGACCTATTGACCAGGTAACATGCAGTATCCACCACCTCTGCCCAGAATTCCTGTCCTAACCTGGCACCATTGAGCATGCTTCTTGCCCTTTCTATCAACGTCTTATTCATTCTTTCTGCAACTCGATTTTGCTGAGGTGTATATGCAGTAGTCTTTTTCCATGCTATACCACACTTCTTATAGAATTCTTCAAATTATTTACTTCAAAACTCTCCACTATTATCTATCCTTAGCACCTTTATCTTCTTCTCTTTATGGTTTCCCACCAGATTCTTAAATTCTTTAAACCTGTCAAAGACTTCATATTTCTTGTTAAGGAAATATATCCATGTATTCCTTGAGAAGTCATCTATAAATGATACATAGTACATAGACTTACCCAGTAATGTAACCTTCACAGTCCGAACACATCACTTTGCACAAGTTCCAATATCTGTTTTGCCCTCTTACTACCAGAGGGGAAACTCACCCGATTCTACTTCCCATATACACAACTTTCACAGAAATCAAAATCTAGAGAGCTATTACTCATACCTTCTACCATTCCTTTACCATGAAGTATCTGAAGGCCCTTTTCTCCAATATGTCCAAGCCTTTGATGCCACAGCATGGTCTTCTCTCCAGAGACCACTAGATTTTTTGCTCCACTTTCAGGAACCAAAGAACTATTGCACCCATCAATAACAGTGCTACCTTACAGCTTTTGCAGAGTTCCAATCCGAACTCCCCGCATCAATACCAGTGCTCCCTAAACCATCTTACAAGTATCCTTGTCGATCACTGTTTTTACACTTGCATCATCTAGCTTGCTAACAGAAATAAGATTTTTGGCTAATGCAGGAATACGTAGAACACCTAGAAGCATTCTAACCCTTCCACCTTGCAACTTCAACTTTACTTTTCTGTGACCAACGATTCTAGCCTTCCTTCCATCCCCCAAGAAGACATAACCAACATCATATTTCTCATACTCGCAGAACCACTCTCTATGGGGAGTGAAGTGAAAGGATGCACTTGAGTCAATCAACAATGCCTCATGATCTACATGTGTACTTGAAGAAGGCAAGTACACATCCCCACCTTCATCTGAGGTGGTTTTCGTCTCTGCAAAAGGAGCCTCATTAGATCCCTTTCCTTTGTCAGGAGATTTAGATTTACAGTCCCTTTTGTAGTTCCCTTCCTTTCCACATTTCCAGCACACCACCTTTACAGGTTTTCCTGGGGATTTAGATCTCCCACTCGATGACTTATTTTTGTTTATATTCTGGGTCCGCCATCATACAGACAAGGCATCACCATTTTGGCTCTCCATATTTTTCCCTCTCATCTCCTCCATTAGTAAGGATGAGATTATTTCATCAAAATACAAGGCAGTTGCATTGCTACCTATTGCAATAACGAGACTATCCCACAAATTTGGTAGAGAACACAACAAGCTGATGCACTTATCTCCATCTGAAATTTTAATATCAACAGATGTTAACTGACTTACCACAATATTAAATGCATTCATATGCTCTGTCATCGAGTCTCCATCTTTCATCCTTGTGTTATACAACTTTTTCCGTAGGAACAGTTTATTCCCCAGAGACTTAGATTGGTACAAAGTCCCTAACGTGTCCCACAAAGCCTTCACCATAGCTTCCCCTGATACATTCAGCAATACTGAATTTGAGACACACAATCGTATTGTGCTCTTTGCCTTCTGATCCAACTTCTTCCATTTTTTGCCGAACACTCCTGTTGGTTTAGTACCCAGATCTACTGTGATCCACTAGGCTTTATCCACCAACAGATCCTCCATCTTGAGTTTCCACAACTCAAAACTCTGACCATTAAATTTCTCAATCTATATCTTTCCACTGCTCGCCATCTTCTTTCACCACTAGAATCGATCTCACAGATCTCCCATTGAACAACGTCTACCACAGGCCCGAGCGAAACCCCTTAGCAACAAAGGCGTCCCATTGAAGCCAAAATAGCTCCGATACCAAATGTAGGTTTTAACCCTGTACATAAATTAACTACATACAAATTCTAAAACATAGAAAATAAACAATGAAAGAGCATAAAATATAAAATAGAAATACACAGATATTTTCCCTAGGATCCCAAAACCAGGACTACCAGCTTGATTTTTCATTATGTTCCTTTCAATATTACAATACATATTTATACATGCTGAAGCATCCAATACCATGGACTGAAAACCATCGTGTCCAATACCATGGACATAAAACCATCATGTCCAATACCATGGACCGAAAACCATCACGTCCAAAAAACATGTGCGAAAATCATGCACAAAACCATAGGTGGGTCTGCCCAACCTAACATAGGGTCCAAAACCAAAATTTTCCTCGGCGCTACCCTGGACCCCATAAAGTGGGGTTACAAGTGCCCTTCAAACCCCTTGTTAACTATGTGGAAAGAATATAACACAACCCAACAATTTTATGATTAATAGAAACAACGATGATCATATTGCACATGGGAAAATGGAGTTACATGCAAGTTTTAAGATGATGGATTTGGGATTACTTCACTACTATCTTTGAGTTGAAGTCTTCCAATGTCCACATCATATTTTCATTTCTCAGAGTAAGTATGTAGCAGAAGTTCTTCAGCGATTTGGAATGTAGGATTGTAAGCCCATTCTTACCCCCATGGAGCAAAACTTGAAACTTTCAAATTTTTAAGGGGCGAAAAAGGTGGACAACACTACTTACAGAAAGTTGATTGGCAGCTTGATTTATTTGACAAACACTTGCCCTGATCTGTCTTATGCCGTCAGTATTCTTTCACATTTTATGCAGGAACCATGAGATAGCCATTGGAATGTAGCCAAAAGAGTTCTTCGATATATCCAAGGAACAAAAGATTTTGGTCATCTTTACACTAAGACTAAAAACTTTGTACTTGGTGGATTTTCAGATGCCGACTTTGCTGGAAGTATTGTTGATCGAGCATCAACATCAAGTTATTTAATGAACATGGGGTCAGCAGTAGTGTCTTGGAGTTGTAAGAAACAAGCTACAGTGGCCACTTCTTCAGCAGAAGTAGAGTACATTTCAACATGGGAAGCAGCATGTGAAATTGTTTGGTTGCACAAAATTTTGCAGGACTTGGGCATTTCTTAGGCAGAAGCTACATAACTATTCATTAACAGCTAGTCAACCATAAAGCTTGCCAAGAACCTAGTTTTTCATTCAAAGACAAAGCATGTGGACACCAAGTATCATCATATCAGATCTCTCATTGCCAAAGATGTCCTCAAGCCAGTTTATTGTCCTTCAGAAGATCAGGTCTCTGACATTTTGACGAAAACTCTTGGCAGAATAAAATTTACTAAGTTCAGGGATGAACTTGGTATCTGTTGTAATGTATCTTTGGATCATAGGGGGGAATGTTAGATGATCCAAAATAAAATATTATCATAGGTTTTAAAGTTGGAATAAATTAATAATTATTAATCTAGAATATTTAATTATTTAATGGAGACATTTAGAATTAGTATATTGTTGTAACAAGATATGAATCTACAAATGTGTCATAACTTAGGCTCTAATTTAGAAGATTTGTTAGCAGTTTGTTTGAATAGCTTTTATTGTAAGTGGACACTTGTTATTTAATAAGTGATCCATAATTTGAGGTAGTTACGACATTTGAGCTTATAAATAGCTCATTGCAAGAGTGTTTTCTTGTTCGGGTGTAAACTCTTGCAAAATTCTAGATGTAATTGTTTTTATTATTAATAAAATTACGTGTTTGAGGACACTTCTGCCATTAGGTAATAGATTTCATACGGCTTCTTACCTTCATGTTGTCCCAAAAATGCCCCAACTTCTATATGGGAAGCATCCGTAGAGATATGAAATGGAAATTTCCAATCAAGACTACGTAATATTGTATCCTCACAAACTAATGTCTTCATCCCTGAAAATTCCATTTCACAAGCATCAGTCCACACAAATTCTGCATCTTTAGATAGTTGTTGGAAAAGTGGATATTCTATTTTAGAAAAAAATTCTATGAAGCATCGATAATACCCAACATAACTAATAAAGCTTCGTACCATTGTGTGTGTATTTGGAGTGGGAAATTTAAATATTACCTCGAGCTTAGCGGGATCAACCCATATTCCTATAGTTGAAAGTAAATTCCCCAGGACAATCCCTTCTTCCATCATTATATAACATTTCACAGTGCTAAGAGAAATGCGAGTCTTCTTACGTCATTTAAGTACATTTTCTAAGTTTTCCAAACCATCTTACAGAGAATCACCATAAGGGGTAAAATCGTCCATGTAAATTTCAACACTGTCATTAATAAAATCAGAGAAGATTCCCAATATTTCCCATAAGTAGCAGGTGCATTACAGAGTCCAAATGGAAGGACCCGGTATGCAAAAGTTCCCTAAGGACAAGTAAAAGTGGTCTTGTCCTGATCTTCAAGAGCTATTTGGATCTAGTTGTATCCACAGAACCCGTCCAGGCAAGAAAAGAACTCCTTTCTGACTAGTATGTCGAGAACCTAGTCAACGAAAGGTAAGGGAAAGTGGTCTTTATGGGTAGCTTAATTTAATTGCCTATAATTGACACAGATCATCCACTTGTAGTTTTTCTTTGGGACTATGACTAATGGGGATACCCATTGTCTGTCAGAGATTGGATAAATAAACCCAACACCCAATAGCTTATGTACTTCTTCCTTAACAATGTTTCTCAAAGAAGAGTTCATTCTTCTTTGTGGTTGGCAAACAAGATGAAATTCCTCTCTTATATATATGTGATTGGTACATAAATTGGGATGAATTACCTTGATATCTGTGTATTCCCAAGAAAAGGCATCTGTCTCATTATGAATAAATTTTAATAATTGTTCGGTTTGGGAGGATGATAGGTTGGGATCGATATTCAAGGTTTTCCCTGGCTTAATCTCTACTGGAATATTGCTATGTGCTACTGTGGCAAGAACTTTTTCAGTTTCAATTTCTAGTTGAATAACTTCTTGGGTAGTACAACTCATAACATACTTTAATAGTTGTCGTGTTGGGCAAGAAACAAAGTCTATTGCACTGATAAATGTACTAATAGTGTCACATTTCATTTCTCCTTCGAAACAAAGAGCTTTCCCAATAGTGAGAAATGGTCTAAAATTTTCATTTTAAGGTTTAGATTCATCCCAAAAGGAATACTTTTGTGCTAGCGTAAACCCAGGTTTGGCTGATGAGCTTGGTTCCGTAGGAGGGTAAAGAACAAGATTCTTTGTAATTTCCCCATTTGATATTACCATCTTCCTAGATCGACACCCAATGTAGGCATTGGCCGTAGCGAGCCATGACCTTCCTAAGATTAGGGGGTTCCCCCCTACCGGTGATTGAGTGTGTAGTACAAAGAGATTGACAGGGTACTCCCAAGAATCCACGTAAATGATTACATCTTCCAATTTCCCTACAAATATCATAATAGATCAAACTTCAAGTTCTAGAACCATTGGGGTTGGTTTAAGGTTGAGTAAGACCATAATAAGTATAATTTCTAAAGTTATAATGTTGATTTCAACCCCAAGATCTAGTAGAACATTTGGAATATCAACACCATTGATTTGGACTATGAGGATCAAGTTTCCTGGGTCACCGTATTTAATGGGATGTATATTTTCCCAACATCGTGTCTGACAATTTCCCCATGACATGAATAGTAAGTGGGTCTTTAGGCTTCCTCCCAGGTTTCTTTGAGCATAATTCCCTAATTGTTTTGGCATAAATTGACACGTATTTCATGGCCTGGAGCAATTTTATTTTAAAAGATTCTGTAATTATCCCAAGAGATCAAATTCAGGTTGAGGGATATGATTACTGATGTACAACCTCTCAGTATAAGGTGGGCCTATGTGACCCCCGCAAGTAACAATTATTTTGGTGGGGGGTTGTTGTTCCACAATAATTTGTGTTGGATTACCCCCAACTTCCCCAGAGGGGTGTACAAGTTCTGGTTCTGACGACGAGACTTTTCCCTCAGTTTGTTCAATAATTATTGGTAAAGTATTTGTATTCACCACTCGTCCAGATTGAAGATTCAACTCATTGCATTACGAAGTGGAAATACCATATTCAATAAGGTTGGGTGTCTCAACTTGTTGGACTCCCCTATTATTTTGATTCGGGTTGGTTTGAATAGGAAGGTGAGGACGAAGAGGAGGAGTACTAGCAGAGGCGTTTGGTGGGAGTTGTAACTATTGTTGTGTCATAGGCTAAGGAAGTTGATTTGTAGGAAGAGGGAGTCCATGCCAGTTCTGAAACCAAGAAGGGATTGGACCAAGTTGAGGTGACCATGACTTCCATGGAGTAGGATACTGGTAATAATATAGCCATGATGGAGAGGAAAATGGTGCAGGTTGAGACCCAAATTTCTAATTATTAAAATGTTGAGAAGGGTCTTTATTCATAACTTGATTCATATTCTGAGGTCACAGTTTCCATGAATTCTTTCATCCCATAAAATAGAGTTGGTTCATCTCTTCATTTTCCTCTTGAAAAGCTGCCTTTAGCCCAGGAAGTGATGGACACATGCTTGTGGAGTGATTTTTCTCATATATTGCACAAGTTTCGACCACATTGTGTGGACACTCCTTTAGTAAGTGTTTCCTCCCACATTATGGGCAGAATATGACCATTTCTTTCTTGGCTTTGATCTATTTATGTTTTCCTTGCAGAACATCTAGCTATGAAGACATTGTGCTTAATATGTCATTCCTCAAATTATCCAGTAAGTTCCCAATTTCTGCCTTTGTGACCCCACTACTAGATGATTTGAGAGTTTTTCTATAAGCTTCTCGTGTTCCTTGCTTATACCGTGTAGCTCCTCATGAACATTTGACACAAAATTCATAGATTGTATCAAAATATTCCTTTGAGATATCCCCATTTCCTACCACATTCAGAAGTTCTAGAGATTCTTCTCTCAATGATCAAAGTAAGATTATCTTTCAAATACCCTTATCCAGATCATGATGGCCCGATCTTTGCAATATGTATTTAAAATGTTCCACGAAATCCTCCATATTCTCATCCACCTTCTACATTATCTTGAATATCTCTTCTTTAATTTCTCGATACTTGTAGTAGTCTTGATATTTCTCCAGCAAAGTTTGCTTCATATTATCCAACATCACGATATAATTTCTTCCTAGACCCATAATCCAATGAAATGTTGTCCCCTTCAAAGTAGCAAGGAATATCTTTAGTTTTTGATCATATGAAACATAAACATATCCTTCGTAGACAATATCAAACTCGAAGAGGAATGTATCCAGATCCTCAGAAGAGAGGCCACAAAAATTAGGTAATGTTGTTAGAGGAATAGGTTTCATGGGTGCATCAACCCTAATTTATCCAATTGGGAATTTGATTGTAGAAGTTGTGTTGGCCATGAATATCCTCCAATAGTTGCTTAGGATCTCAGCATGTTCTAGTTGTGCCATGATACAGAGTTGAGTTCACTTAACAACGCTTCCTCGATCAGGTGGAGGGTTTACTTCCCCCACCTCTTCTTCTTCATGACTTTCAACACTTAATTCCTCAGATCCTCTGCTCCCTACTTCCCCTTCTCTAGGTTCTTCTTCAGCTATTGAGGAAGGCTCTGGTTGTGAGACTGTTTGGGCCTCCGATTCTGTTTGAGAGCTTACCTTGACAACACCCCTTGATGATTTTTCTAATTTACCTCTCGAGATGATTTCCTAAATATAGGTCATTTTACCCATATCTTTCCTTCCTCGGCCTCTACCTATGATTTTTTGGGGTCTTCCTCTACCCCTTGGTTTTGTTTCCCTATTCATGCAATCTAAGAGATAGAGAATTAAATAAAAAAAAATCTAATGCTTAGGTCCTGGTGAAAGGGTGGGTGAAAAACTCGCCTAACCAGGACAAAAGAGTGGGTTTTATAGTCAATGAAAAGACATAAAATAAAAACAATCAAGGCAATCCTAATGCTCAAGTCCTGGTAAAAAGGTTCGTGAAAACCTCACCTGACCAGGACGAGATAGTGGATTCTACAATCAATTAAAAGGCAAAAAATTCGATCAAATTCAAAACAATCAATATAAATCTAGTGCTCGAGTCCTGGTAAAAGAGATGGTGAAAAACCTCCCCTGAACAAGATGAGAGAGTGAATTCTATGGTCAATACTATTTGTACTTTTGTGCCTTCAATAGCATCCCCGACAACGATGCCAAAATGTTGACGTATTAATATAGGTCTATAGATTCAGACCCTCTTACATTTATTTGTTAATCTGAGGTTTGTTTGATTATTTCAAGGTTATTGGATAAGGTCTATGTATGTCACAAGTTCCCAACCCAGTATTGAGAAATTACGAAATACAAGGCCCAAAGAGTTCTACAAATTGAGTAACAAGAAATTAAATAACACCAACTCTAAGTAACAAAAATCAGAAATGACAAAAAGATAATAAAGCAACAAAGAAATGAAACAACAATCATAAATCATTAATGATACAATTGAATAGCATACTTATCCACATGAACTGTATCCAACAACACCTAATCAGAAGAGTGGGCCCAACTCTCCAATTAGGTTCATGGTTGAGAATTATACACTACATCAAGTTACGATGTGTTTATATTCTCATCAATTCATAAAAAGGAATTACAAACTAAATTTCTGTTGTTCTACACGAAAGGAAGATCATCCAATTCTTCTTAGTTGTTCCATACTTATACACAACCTTCATTACATGAATAAAATTACTTAACAAACCCAAAAATCATGGTGATATGTCTGTTCAAAAATATACAATAATTCCTCAAATATAAAACATAATGAAAAGATAGAAACAAAGCTAGTTCTGCCAGCTATTCGTGCAGTTGATTTGTTGACAGTTCATTCCTCGAAGATCACCACCAATCCATAGTCGACATCATCTTGATGGCTTGTGTTATTCTAAATGATTTCCGATATGAATTGTTGAGTAATCTACAAATAATCTCATCAACAAATCATCTAAGTATCATTCCCCTATGATTACTACTTCATTAATTAACAATTCAAGAAGACATGCCAATATGATATACCTTTTCATTAATTGGGATACAAATTGACCCCATAAGAACTATAAAGTATATGGAAAGGGATAGGTGTAAGTAGGCAAAAATGGGTAATTTCATCAACCAACACCCTCTTTCACCCCATGAAATCGATAAGTGACGATGCACAATTCTATGAATAAAATATAAAAAATGAATAATGGAAGAAAGAAGAGAAAGGCTTCCTACATAGGGAGGTGAAGCAAGTAACTCCATGAGGGTACTGTCCAGGCTTGCTGGTAGTGGAGAAATGTTTGTGTACCTGAAGTGACTCCATTGGGCTATTGTCTAGGCCTGATGGAAGCAAAGAAACACCATATATGAAAAAAAGGACACTCAAAATCCCTTTTCAATTGTGTATATATATAATCCTCATCCCCAATCGAAACAACTAAGTTTTACTTGTCTTTGTTAGTGTGTCATCGGTAAAGATAATGGTGGGGACTATACCTTTAACTCGAGATGAGTAAATAATTTATGGTGATCGATGAAATGAACAATACTTATTGAAGAGTTAGACCTGGTTTACATGAGTTAAGACCCATACAAAGAGTTGGAGTTCTACCAGTGTGTCACCAAGTGTTGTAGCTGCTACAAACACCCTCCAAATTTTTTCCCATGCTTAGATTTTGGAGCCTCCCTTTTGTCCACATGATCTCATCATTCATTGTCGTCAAGTATTCATGTTATCTTAAAGACTTATCTTTCATGCAGTGCTTGTGATGTCTTATTTTGATCCCGACTAGAACCTTTTCAAACATAAGCCATATTTTGCCTTGACTTTGCAGCTTTATCGGTCTTCCCTTCAGAAATTGCACAATATTGGAAGACAGGCCAACCTTGAGGATCTAAATTGTGCAATCCAGAGAGATAGGCCATCCTTGAGCTTAGAAAATGCACAATCCTAAGAGGCAGGCCAACCTTGAGCTCAGAAATTGTGCAAAGCTATCCTTCCCCTCAAAAACTAAACAATTCACTGACACAAGGAATTACCCAAGCCCTTGAGCCTGGGAATTGCAAATTCTCCTTCGACAGTGTGAAAAATTATTTTCCTAAAAAAACAAAGTTGGAATCCCTAAAAAATAGGAGTTTCCCATTGATGTCTGGTTCAGTCCACTAAGCTACTAATTATGGCTTTCAGACAAGTGGCACTTTTTATTTGATTTGAGGTATGTGCATCGGAAAGCCTAACCAACCTAGATCTATATAATAGGTGCCCCTATCGATCATTTTCACATTCAATATTGGAACTCTATATTTCCCAAGGAGATCAAGGAACTTTTGGTTGAGTTTGTGGTACTTTTTTGGGTAAGTTTTGCATGTATCACTTTTGTTGCTTTTTTTGTCGCTTTTTTTCATTTCGCTTCTGTGAGTGTTGTTTTCCTTGTTTCTTTTCATAGTTTCTAGTATTTTTATCTCACATTAGCTTGTATAAGTGTTAGTTTAGTCTGTCATTCACTTTTTACAAGTTTTTCATCAACTTCTTGTTATTACCCATTAGTGGTCCATGTTTCAATGACTCCCTATGCATGTTATTTTTATTTTTGCATGTTGATATTATGCACTTTATTTTCACTGATATATCATTCCCTTGGTCATATATGCACTCTTACTTGCACCATCACTCAGATCTGCCACTTTCCCATCCTCTTCCTGGGCAGATCTTCCCCTTACTTGGTCAGCAATTGCCATGATCAACTATGCATTGCGAAAATCCAAGAATCAAGCCTCATGCTTGGCCTCTGATACTGCATAATATGTAGTCTTTATCTTTCCCAATTGTGCATTGCACAGTTCCAGGGCTCAAGCCTCATCCTTGGCCATTGAGATTACGTAATGCATAGTCTCTCCCTTAGTGTGCCTAGGCTAATACTACGCTTTCCGCACTCTCAATCATCAAGCTTCTCCCTCGACTGCTGAGACTGAACAATGCACAGTTCATGAGGCTAGTCTCTTCCCTCACCCTAGGAATTACGTAGTTTTCCCTCTTTGTCTTCTAGTTGGTTCCTTGATCTTTCTTTGTGATTCATTTTGCTTGAGCTAATTTATGTTTGCCATGAGTGCATTTTTCTCCTACATGTACTACAATTTTTGAGAACTTCCCTTGATTAGTTACTATCACTATGGCTCCCAAGAGATCTATCTCAAAGGACACTACAAAGAAACACCGAGGAGGCAGTTGAAAGTACTCTAGTGAATTTGCTATTTTTCTCAGACACTTAGTTGTTTATAGAGAAAGAGTAAGACATTACATGGTAGAAGGTGAATGAGGTATTCTCAGCAAGAAGTTTCAAAGCAGATCTTGAGGACCGACAAGTTTACGTCAATATACAAAGGTCAATATTACATAAGATTGCATGCAGGTAGTTAGTTTTTCCATGTGAATACATTATTAGCTAGATAATGTCCCATATAAATACAAATACCATGAATATCAACAGTGTCAATGGACAAAGGCTTGCATCTTTCATGGCACATGATTTTTAGAGTATGTGTCATTTTTCGCTACCAGAGTCTTACATGGATTCCCACTTCTATGCAGTCACCAGCTACTTGAGCACAAAGGATATCATCAAAAGTTGGGCGAAAGAGCCTTCCCAATTCTGCCAAATGACCATCAACACATACAAAACCAATCTCTCACGAAGGATTATCAGTACTTTATAGTCTTATGCCATCAGACCTATGTCCAAAGAAGTACTAAGACCTTTCCAAAAGGTTGGGCATTCTTTCTTAATCAGGTTGTGAATGAAGTAAAACCATTCAACTGGTCATATTTGTTGGCTCAACAATTGAGGACCCATGTAAATATTGCTAAAATCCCTCCCAAGCGTAAGCAACCTAGGTTACACATGTCTTCTTACTTGTTGGATGAAATCTGTGCTCATAACTCTTTTCCTGGCATGAGTTGGACTTAGTCACCAAGAGAACCTTCCATGCACATTTACTACAAGTTTCTTTCAAAGTGAAGTTACAAATGAGTAATTGAAAAGTTGACTGATCACTTCCTCATTCCATTATATAGGTTAATATTTCAGGAAGAGCCACTTTGCATGTCCCGTGGGGCAATGGAAGTAGTTTCATAATTACCAGATTGGTTTGTCTCACTGGATGACACTTTCCCCATAGTGTTTGGTGGTCAAAAGCCTCCACATATTTTGTTGAGGTATGCAACCGATAAGTTGTTCATGAAAGAAATTGCTTATCATCATTCCATGGGTTTATTAGGAGTTTTATACAGGAAGAAGAAGATGCCTTGGCCCGCTCTTCCTTTACAAATTGGATTGTATGAGGTCAAGAATCTGAAGCTTGCAGACACTGAAGGCAAGGAGATAGAGAAATTTTTATTCGGTCATTTGGAATTCAATTCATATTATCCTAGGAATGTTTGTAAACAACATTCTGCGAGGATTCATTTCCAATGGCCAATCAACACATTTTATAGACCAGAGGAGGAAGAGATCAAGAATTGTTACAATCCCTCCAAGTATCGTGAACCAGTCAACTTTGCATGAACATCATGGGTTACTCCTCAGAAATAAGTCACCCCAAAGGATGAACCAGTAGAAAGGCGCAACTTATTGTGTGAAAAGGGAAACAAGAAATTTTCACATACTCCAGTTGAAGCACAGAGTCGCAAGATGAAAGGATATCCAATCATTTTGAAGGTGCCCATATCAGCATAAAACAGGAGGAAATAGAGGAAGCCAGAAGAAGAGATGAAGTAGAGGGAAGAACAAGAGCATAAAATATTGGAAGAAGAAAGGTAGAAACAATAAGGAGAGGAAAGGTGAACAATATAAGAAGAAGAAGTAGCACAGAAACAGGTTGAAGAACAAGAGAAGAATATGCCACTAGAAGAGGAGATAAAACAGTTGTAGGAGAAAGAATTTTCTTAAGAAATCAAAGAAATGATTGTGATTGAAGACATGGAGGTGGAACCGGAGCCGCTATACCAAGATGTTTAGCTTATGATGAGCACTAGTAGGTCACCATTCAATCTCCCCCTCCCCTGACAGTAGAGAAAGCTCCAAGTGAAGAAGAGGAAATTTTTCCTCTTAACGATGGTCTGGTCATGGATACGTATAATCTAACTTACAATGACCTTCAGAAGAATATTGTACAAGCAAGAAGAAACATTTTCCACACAATATTACAACTCTCGCATTCACTAAAAAAGTGTGATTATAATAGAAACTAGGAGAAATCCAGAGGCCATTAATGCAACCAACTCAGCCTTCGTAGGTGCTACCAAGTCAAATATGAATTATCCCATGGCCAAGAATAGGTAGATGGAAAAGAAATTTTAGGACACAAGGAAAATAATTAATAAGCTCGAAGTAGAGATCCATAAAAAAGCTCCCGCATAGGTATATTTGCAATAAATTAAGGCAGTCATACTTGGTGAAGTATCGGCATTGGGAGAAACCATGCAGATCTTTTATAAGGATCTTGTCACCATGAATAAAGTAGTGGTTCACTTGCACGACATGAAGCTCAAGTGCAAAGTTAATTATAAATCTCTTAAGACTATCCATACAACCATCATTGTTGTGCATGAGTGGTTAATGCAACATAAATGGGAACCATCCGAATTGGCGAAGAAAACAAGGCAATAGGCAGAGTTAGAGAAAGCACACATTCATAAGATCATCTAGAGTAGAAAAATATCACCTCGTTCATTGCCACCATTTAGGCCTCATATGCATGCTTATGCAATAACACATATTTCATGGTGAAATCACATAATATCCCTTCATTTGTCTCACTCATCGAAGTCAAGCGCAGGAATTAAGTCAGGCAGCAGGTTAAAGAATACTTGGACCAACTTAGGAAGATCGCCCCTAAGGAATATATGGAGGTGAACATGAACAATATGCAGAAGTACATTGGTGGCCCTGTCTAGATTAACACCATGTTTCTCCTGTTGAAGAAGGAAATTCAAACCGGTTCCAAATTAGTCTACCTGTATGCAATGGAGGCTAGAGGATGCTTCTAGCCTAATCAAATTGCACAGTTTGGTGAAGTCATCACACAGTACAAGGCTTGGCACCACTATGTGACTGAGAAACTACAAGTTGAAGTGGCAGAGCCGGAGTTTCCCCAAAATCAAGCTTAACTTGTTTTGTCTTATTACGCTGTCTAGTTGACTATACCCAATTTGGTCTTACATGGGTATGAGCGATATTGTAATATTATTTGTAATTAATTGCAAATGAAATTCCATGTGTCAATTGTGGAATGTAAAGAGTCATTTTGTAATGAAGTCTAAAGGTTGTGGTTGAAAGAAGTCAAACAGTCATGAGGGAAGTCAAAGAGTCACAAAGGGAGATGAATAGTCACCCCTTTTGTTATAAATATACCCTCATTAGTCATGTAAAGGGATTTTGACTTAGGAGTAGAAGCTTGGGAGTTTTGAGCCTTGGTTTCTCCATAGCATAGACAAAGTATTTTTCTTTGGAGGACCAGGTGTTGGTTTCATGTTCCACTATTGGGATTAGTGGTCCAACAATTGTATATGTATGCTTGGGACATTCGTTTTAATAAAAGCTCAGAACCAACATGCTTATGTTGTGAATATAGTAGGACTATTCTTGTTTTGCTTGCAATATATGTTATTTCATTTACGCTAACACTTATGAACTTTTTTTTTGTAGTAGTATGAATATTTTTGAATGCGTGTTGTTGTATACTTCCAGCATGGTTAACATGTGAACTATTTTGGAGGCTAGCTTGCAATGCCTTTTTTGATCGTGTGTTCCTTTCAAGCTGCGTACTATTACAGGCTTCTAAGGGGTTCACTCACTTTCCCCTCATCGTGTTAGAACATTTCATGCATTGCACTTGATCCTTCACAATGCTATACACTTGTTTCACCAAAGTCATGAATATGTCATTCTATGTGTTATCGCAACCAAGGCATAACACTAAAACACACTATTTCGATAACTGAGTCGTATTCCAGATGGGGCTCCTACTCCAAACAATGTGAGGTCTAATTGAGACTTCATGTCGGGAAAACACCATGAATGTTGGCAGGTCCAACACCGTTAATAGAAGGATAAAACCTTAGCATCATGTTAATATTGATAAAGAATAAAATTTCATTTCATCTTAATAGCATTATTGAAACACCCTTTAAGATAGTGTAATAAAAATATGTTTTTAGTGGGATAAATATGAAGAGAATGGAATGAAGGATTGAGTAATAATGAGTAGAATAATATGAACATAATTGAGTGAAAGTTTCAATAATAATGAGAAAAAAGGGATTATCATTGCACTTCTCACAAGTGTATATCATGATTTCTAAATTCTAATAAAAAAATAATGCATAACATAATAAGAAATTAGTTGGAATAATGAGTGATAACATGAAGTTGATTAAATAAAATATATATTTCGAAAAAAAATATTATAAAATTAAATATATTTATTTTTTAAAAATTAATAGTATGACATATTTTGAATGTAAACAAATTAAGACATTATTTTATAATATGTTTTAAAAATCAATTAGTTTTATAATTAACATTTTTATATTATTGATTTTCTATATTTTATTTTTCAAATCATTTTTATATATCATTAATTTTATGTTTTCATTTTTTTAATGGAATTTAATAAAAATATTATTAATGTCTCTGTCTTTCATTTGTAATGGATAGATAATCAAATTTCCTAAAATTACCAATTCTATTGACACTTTAATTTAACATGGATATATTATAGGGATGTGGTTTTACCTTTAATATTAAAGATATGTAAAGATTTATATGGGACAAAAAATTAGTTCTATTTATTTATAGATATATAAGTTTTATATTTCATATGCATCAAGACCATGTCATTGTTGCTATTGAGGAGGGATAAAACTGTAGTATAAAGAATAAAATTGCATTTCATTTTAATAATATTATTGAAAGGCCTTTTAAGATAGTGTAATAAAATGATGTTTTTTTGTGTGATAAATATGAATAAAATTAAGCGAAAAATTCAATAATAATGAATAGAATAAAAAGGTTTTTACTGTGATTATGAATATAATTGAGTGAAAGTTTCAATAATAATCAGTAAAAAAGAGTTGTTATTGCAGTTTTCACATGTGTATATTATGATTTTTAAATTTTAATAAAAAGTAAATATACAGTATAATACTAAATTAGTTGAAATTGTATAATTTTTTGTGAAATTAATAAAAAGGAATATTAACACAACCAAATATATATATATTTTTTAATAATAATAAGTGATAAACAAAGTAGATTATAATTTTAAATTTATAACAAAAAAAATTAATTAACTAATTTTAAAAATATATATCTCAAAAAAATAATTATAAAATTAAATAAATTTATTAACATGGAGTAGTTTCCAAGCAATATGGCAGTCACTAAAAAGAAAATGGACGTGGGACCAGTCATGCATCTTTAAAAAACAGGAGGTGGCTTTTGAAATATGATTTTTTTTTTCCACTCTTTCATTTAAAATATGATATTTTTTTTTTCAATTTGAAAATCATAATCTTCTCATTGATTATTTTTCTAGATGTATTTGTTCTTTTTTTTCTATCCTTCTCATTAAAAAAGGGAAAGGGAAATTCATCAACTATATATATAGTGAACAAAGTCATGAGTTACACATATATAGTATAGTATTCTTAATAACAATATTTTGAAGAGAAAACAAATAGATAGAAAATAGGTTTCTGCAATAGTGAAGATTAACTAATTTTGGTGATAACAAGTTTTGGTGTGCTTTAAAAGGAAAATTGGGTAAGTGAACAAAGTAATGAGCTACACCTATATAATATAGTATGCATAAAAACAACATTTTGAAGAGAAAATAAATAGAGAGAAATAGATCTTTGCAACAGTGAAGACTAACTAATTTTGGTGATAACAATTTTTGATGTGCTTTAATTGACAAATAGAAGGGAAAAAATAGCTATAACAATATTCTTTCACATTTTCACACTACACATCAATTTATTTTGACATTTCAAGTCCTTTAATAACATTTTGTTTGCTTGAATCCATTTACCTTCAGTTTTAATTTTGTGTCATGTTTGATTCCTCTTGGTCTCTCATACTAGGTTTCCAGTTGTTAATATTGTTTACTATAAATTATATTTGATGTCGTTCTCATAATGGACTTGCAAAGAAATAGTCACTAGCATCATCAATCCATTGGGTTAACCTCTACCTCAAATTTCCCAATCCTCTGGCAGTGTACGAAATCTTTCACCCATCCTTCATCAGAACACATTATTGATTAACCAATATTTACCAATTATTTTTCATTAACCAATAAATTAAATATAATCTTGAACAACATAAAATAAAGAAGAATAATAACTATAATTAAAATAGGAAAGAGAGATATGCCATATTTACCATATTTGACTTTGACTTTGACTTGAAAGCTAAGCATAATCATTTACTCTATTACCAAATCTTTTACGATTGTAATATTCAAGCACTTTAAATATTATGAATGCTAAAACGATCCATAAATGTTAATTATAAATTCCATCACATTCCCATTCCATAGAGTAGAATGATTACATAGGTGAAAAAATTAAAAAAACCAATAAAAATTAAAAAACATAAAATTAATAAAAATTTAAAGACGAAAATATCAATAAAAAGTATTTTATTGATTGTAATATTCAAACACTTTAAATATTATGAATGCTAAAACGATCCATAAATGCTAATTATAAAGTCCATGGGATTCCCATTCCATAGAGTAGAATGATTAGATAGTGAAAAAATTATAAAAACCAATAAAAAATAAAAAAAAACATAAAATTAATAAAAATTTAAGGATGAAAATATTAATAAAAATTCAAAAGAAAAGACTATTAATAAAAATTTAAAGATAAAAATATTAATAAAATTTTACAAAAAGAGAAAAGAGAAAAGAGAAATTGGAAATTCATAAATAGAAATATAATAAGGGAAGGGTAGTAAAAACATACACTATAATATACAAAAGAAAAGGGGAAATTATAAGTTGCATATGTTATTCAACTAAAAAATTTGAAATTAAAAAAAAAGTCTAAAAAATCAAATTATACATTGATATTGATATCTGATAATGCAAAATTGAATATTTAATATCATAAATTCAATAGTGTTCAATATCACAAAGTTGGCATCATTGCTACATTAATTCTCCAATCCCATAGAAAAAAATTTAGAACATATATAAATATTATAATAAATAACAAGACTACATCTCCATTATTCAACAAAAGAAAAGGGGAAATTATAAGTTGCATATGTTATTCAACTAAAAAATTTAAAATAAAGAAAATAGTCTAAAAACTCAAATTATACATTGCTATTGATATCTAATAATGCAAAATTGAATATTTAATATCATAAATTCAATAGTGTTCAATATCACAAAGTTGGCATCATTGCTACATTAATTCTCCAATCCCATAGAATGAAAATTTTAGAACATATATAAATATTATAATAAATAACAAGACTACATCTCCATAATTCAACAAAGTGGAAGAAAAAAATTCAAATATCAATGTGGCACATACTTTGCTTAAAAAATGGTTAATTATATCATAAATAAATAAGGTTGTTCAAACTTAATTCATCATTGTTATATATTGTATCTTAAAGGTGCTAATTTTATGTATATTTAGAGATTATAATATATATTAAATTCTCATTCAAACTGAGAATAAAATGGGATTAATTTCTTTTAGTTTTTGGATATTGGTTTTCAGCCTGTACAATATTTTTAACATTTGGTTAGAAGTCAAATCTAAATCAAGTGGATATATAATCCCTAATTAAACAAATATTCAATAGTATTCTTTACCTCCTCTCTATGTTTAATTCCTAGGTGTGAATCATACATTGAAATAGGGAAGATGGTCATTGCCATCATTTACAGTGTTATAAGTGAACAATGGTAAAGATTTAGCACTATGTTTGAATGTGTTTTGGCTACATATTTAATTGAGCCTTCAATCTAATTTATAAACATGATTTAGATTCTATTTCATTTAACAATGCTTATAAGTACAAATTGACATCCATAAAACATAAATGAGATACTAGATAAACTAATTTTACCTGTAGTAAACAAAATCTAAACTACTCATTCATGCTTTTCTAATCTTCATCCACTTATATATATTAATTTTTTTTTCAAAGATGTTCTACTAAACAACATATTAGATAATCATACCAAGTAAATTTGACATAAACAATAGTCAAATATTAAATTTCTAATAAATTTCCTTTAAACTAATTGATTCTATTATTAAGAAACACCAAAAATTTGTTAAATTATATTATTGTAAAAAAAGCTAAGAACTGTCAACACCACTGTTTTTCCTCTTATATGTGTATTTTAAATGTTTTTAGAAAATGTTCTTAAATAATGTGAATTTAGTAACATATTATACATCCATAGTACAAACCACATATACATCATAGGATGTACTCTAGCAAATGTATTAAAAATCACCCATGTGTTCACATTATTTATTGAAACACATTTTGTATTTTTAATATAAGATGTCATATTTATTGAAACACAATCTTGCAACCATACAAAATGGACAATTTATATAAACTACTCATCCATGCTTTTCTAATCTTCATCCACTTATATATATTATTATTTTTTTCAAAACCGTTCTACTGAACAACATATTAGATAATCATAAACAATAGTCAAATATTAAACAGAAACACCAAAAATTTGTTAAACTATATTATTGTAAAGAAACTCTAAGAACTGTCAACACCACTGTTTTTCCTCTTATATGCGTTTGTGAAGTTAGTAACATATTATAGATCCATAGTACAAACCACATATACGTCGTAGGATGTACTCTAACGAATGTATTAAAAATCACCCATTTGTTCAAATTATTTATTGAAACACATTTTGTATTTTTAATACAAGATGTCATATTTATTGAAACACAATCTTGCAACCATGCAAAATGGACGATTTACATAATATTTATGTCATTCTCTCAGAAGAACTTCCTCCGATGCAACTGGTACTATTGTGTGATGTTGATTTTGATGTTAGTATCAACCATTAATTGAAAACAGATATTGTAATTTGCAATTCAGAAATTCTATAAAAGAATGAAACGATCATGAAGTTTTCATGATTTTTTCTCTCTCTCCCATCTTGTTGTGTGCTTTGTTTTAGATTTAATTATTTTGTGTGATACCATCTCAAAGTCCTCCCAATTTCTTTTACAAGTGACCAGTATGGGACCATGAATGGTTGTTGAAGGTTGTCTCTCCGTGTTACGTAAATAAGAGACCAAGAAAGCTTTGGTTTTAGTAAACAATTGGGCATTTTTGTGTCTGTTCGTGAAAAATATACCTTGAACAATTTCCTGTCAAGTACGCTGTGCGCTTGTAGTTTGAAATGCCATATTTTACTTGTAATATATTTTTGGAGTTGTTTTTTTGTTTTTTTGTTCAATACAAGTTACAACAAGCTAACTATACCCTTTAGTACTCCTTGCTCTACCTTTTCATATTCCTTTCTATTGTTTGTATGGGTAACAGGGTTGTGAATGGCTATTAAAGGCTGGTTCCCAATTTAACAAAATGGGAGTAAATTTTGGTTTTAGCCAACATTTTAATTTAGTAAAATTTTAAATATCTTCATTCTTTGCTAAAGTTAATACTATCTCTTAAATAAAAGGAAACATATTAATTCAACATAAAGAATTTAAAATTCTAGTCCAAATTTTTTAATATTTTGTTTAATTAAGTATTTGTAAAATGAATCGTTAAAAGAAAAAATAATATATATTAATTCAATGTAGTTTTATTATAAATTTTGTTATCGTACTATGCAAAAAAACATCATTAAATCTAATATTGATATTAAAATATTAATATTAATATTAAATATAATAATAATATTGTTAACTTTAATAATTTTGGATTGATACAATATTAAATTTAATATAATATTTATTTTTTTATATTATAATATATATTAATATATCATGATATATATTTAACTCTAGATATATATGGAGGGAAGAACAAAGACATAGAATGTTAGAGGTGGAGAGATAGAGAGAGTGACAAGGGAGAGATGGAGATAAAATGAAGGAGAGGGGAGAGGAGGAATTAAGTGAGAGAGAAAGAGAGGAGTGGGAGAGGGATATGTTGGAAAGCGAGAGAAAAGGTGAGACAAAAGATGAAGGGGGGAGAGAGGAGGTGAGAGGGAGGGAGATAGTGACAAGGTTGGAGAGAGAGAGAGAGACAAAGAGATGAAGGGAGAGATAAGAAGGTAGGAGGCAAAGGGAGAGAGGGGAAGGAACAGCGAGAGGAATTAAAGGGGAGGGACAGAGAGATGGAGTTGGAGGGGGAGAGAGGGAGTGAAGAAGAAAATCATAGAGAGAGAAAAGTGGAGAGAGAGAGGGGGCAAGGACAAGGCAAAGATGGAGAGAGCGTGTGTATGTTTTGGGGTGAGATAGAAAGACAAAGAATGAGAGATGGAAGGAAGGGGGGAGAGAATGAGAGAGGGAGGGGGATAGTGACTATTTTGGAGGGTGAGAAGAGAGAGAGATAGAGAGAGAGACACAAAGAGATAGAGGAGGGGGCGAGAAAGGGAGGTAGGAGAGAAAGGAAGAGAGAGGAAGGAAGAGAGAGAGGACATGAGAGAGAGAAGGAGAGAGGGAGGGGGGAGAGAGGGAGGTAATAAGAAAGACATAAAGAGAAAAGTGGAGAGAGAGAGAGGGAGTGATAAGGGAGATAGAGAGAGAGGAGATTAGGAGGGAAGAGAAATAAAAGGGGGAGAGAGGGAGAGGAGGGGAAGAGAGAGGGAGAGGGAGATGAAGAGGTAGGGAGAGATAGTGTCATATACTAGTATTCACTTAATTTATTTTTTCCTTTGGTTAATACACGTGTGATAGTTCTTAAATGTAGCAGAGTTGGAAATTATTACTTATTATATTCCTTTGACATTTTTTTGATACATTTCACAATGTCCTCAATCCTCACATGATGGATTTATATTTCACATTTCCTAGCATTTGTATTTGGTGATAACCATGAAAGAATTGAATCTAAAGTCTATGCATGAAGTTAGTATCATGCTTTTGTTTATTCCCCTTGTTGAATTAAAATCATAACCTATCTACTAATACTTTGCACCAATCTATATCAAAGGGTTAATGGTGTCATTATTTCCTTGGAGTGTAACCCTACACCTCCTCACTCGAGTTGTCACCTGGTTACTTCAATCATCGAGCCCTTTTCATTACATTCATGTTTCATGTACCCATAAGTGATTGCATTAATACGCCAGGTTATATTTGGTTGGGGTGTTGCCATGCTTATCACATGGCTTGGATTTAATGGGGCTCAGTATCCTATTACCTCCCAAGCCTTACTTAGACCTCACTGTACATTACAATTTTCCTCCATTATACACCTCCTTCTACCGGTTTGTTCCATGTGCCTTAGCTCACGTGAACTAGTACCAAGACACATGATCTCCATCCCTGCTGAAGGGATGGGAATTCAACAGCCCAGATCTATGGTCTCACATAAATGGTGTCCCTTGCAATGCACAAACCCTATCTTTCCACCTTGTTTGCTATGCTTCATTTGGATTGAGGCTCTACCACTGGAGTTGAGAGCTCCACTAACCTGGTTGCATCGAAAAACTCATTCTTTGTCCACCAACTATGGTTGTTGCCACATTGCGTACCAACTGTTGTTGTTACCACCAACTGCAGTCAAACCCAGGTCCCACACCCAGTCACAGTGTTTTTTTTTCCTTGTGGCTGGGAAATTTGTAACCTACCTGACCTATCATCGGTACCTATTCATCCTTACCAGATCCATTCCAACAGAGAAAACAACGGGAATCTACAGGTCCTCCTCTCACGTCTAGGTAAACTCTTAAATTTTTAGCTTAGTGTTTATGCATTAATCTGTATGTACATCGTTGAATTACTCTTTGTTTATGCAAAGATCTGGGGTACAAGTCACTTAAAGGACAAGGCGGGGATTCAAAACTACCACTCTCATTACTCTAAAACCACAGTAAATTCTCCCCTCTCCATCAACGACTTTGCCTGGTAATTAATTTGTGCACATACCCACAATTTTGTTCTTTACATTGGTGGTCTTCCTATTCCCTCTGATGCACAGGTTCAACCATCTTCAGAAAATATCTATTGAACACCCATTATATAGGTATAGGTATACTTCTTAATTTTATGTTATTGTGGCTAAGCGTTTATTTCTTATTAGTTATACCTAGTCATGCTTATTACTTGTTAACTCCTCTACCCTTATTTTTGAACTAGTGCAGGTACTCCACCATTCCTTTCCCCAAACCATGGTGAAGTTTACCATGTTTACTCACATATTGATATGACACGCAGCTCCCTCCAGGTTGGTTCCTTTTCACGAATCCCCCTCCTAATCAGGACACCTTACTACCAGTTGGAAAGTCGGGGATTAATGTTTTTATTACGGTTACAGGTGTAGTAACTCTTAATTTAGTGTACACAATACATTTCAATGTTTTTCATTGCAACAAACAGTTCTATTGAATATTCCAAATTCAAGGTGTTCCTTTTACTCATTTATTTCCTATCAGTATTTGATTGGCATGTGACGCAAATATTATATGGGCATGGTATGGGATTCACTTATTACTAAGTTTGGTGAGCTGTCTGTAACAAAATCGTTGCCCATCCTAATGTTATATTTACTTATTCCTAAAACGTTTATCTCTCTTTATTTGTAGTTACAGGTGTGCGTTGTCCTATGGAAACTCTATCCTGGAGTCGTATGCTTCCATCCATATCTTGCTCAAGACCAAAAAATTGTTGGGTGATTTGAACTTCCAGTTGTGAAACTCTACTATATCCTCTCATTAAGGAATATCTCCTCGGATGTCGTCGCAGTAAAGGATAATCCCCCTTATTAATTATCTCCCTCATCTTATCTGTGTGCATGCACCTATGCACACAGTCTCATCCCCATAATTCTTTGATCTGTACTTATTGTGATAAGGTGTAAAACAAACTCTCATTTTTTTTTTTTAACTTGATGGTGCATATAATAACATAACTGACTTCTATACAAGTTTGCACAAAAACTACTCTAACATAACAGTAAGGTTCTGAGCTATGTTACATGCATTATAATGTTACTCACAGATATTATTACCAATTCAGTAAACTAATATTACATTATGTTACATAGGAATTACAATATACTTAAGTCCATAGACTACATAATGTCAAAATAACCAAATAACAGAATAGTTAAATCTCTAGCCAGAAAATCGATATGGAAATTATGTCAAAGACCACATTGATCCACCCAACCATAGACCAACCTCTGATCCCCCAGGCTAAGATGATTTTGCCGAAGCTTAGCAACCTCTACTAATTCCCAGTAATGTCTTTTTAACATTATTGTTCCCATAGATTTTTCTTGTCCTCCCTTCTAGGGATCCATTTTCCCTTTAGCCTAGGCTTTTCTTTAGTATTTTTCCTAAAAAGCCTACTTTTATCACCTACAACATCTTTCTCTATATTTATGTCACACCAAGTTCATATATATATATATATATATATATATAGATAGATAAATTAGGAATTTTAATTAAAATCTAATTTACTTTCAGATTTGGGCAAGCCTCTTTTACTCCATTGTTTCTGTCTCCATAATCCCACTTTATTCTATAAATTTATTAATTTTACTACATCAACTGTTCTTGATGATCAGTTCATCATAGTTCATTAGTCAAACATACTAATAATAATCTCATATAAAATAATTTGTTTCTAAAATAATGGGGGTCTTACATCTTCCCCCTCTCGAAAATATCACTATCCTCGGTGTTTAACATCCCTTGCCTTTCACCAAAATAGTGTTGGGTACACTTCCTTTATAAGATCTTCTCATTCCTAGGTTGCCTCCTCAGGCGTAAAGTGCATCCACTGCACCTTAACCTGAGTGATGGCTCACTTCTGGAGCACGATTTCTTTCTGCTCCAAGATGTGAATTGGCTTGGGCAAGAAATCTCCTTCAGGTTCCACCTGTAATAGATTCCAATCAATCACATGAGAGTTGTCATGTACATACTTTTTTAATAAGGACACATGAAATACATTATGAAATTTAACATGACCAGGTAGAGCCAACCAATATACTATTGGACCCACTCAGTACAAAATTTCAAATGACCAGTAGAATTCGAGTGCTAATTTAGCACAACTGCCTATTCTAAGAGTACTTCTTTGAGGGTTAACCCTAAAATATACATGCTCTTGAACTTTGAACTCCTTGTGTGTCCTCTTTTTGTTTGTATAAATCTTTTTTTGATCTTGGGATATTTTAATATTCTGTTGAATTTTTCACACTGTCTACTCTATTTCCTATAAAACATTCGTCCCAAGAATCAACCTATCCTTAGGTTGGCTCCAACTGAGTGGTGTATGGCATTTCCTACTATACATGGCTTCAAAGGGGATCGTTTTGATAGACGTTTGATAGCGTTTGTTGTAGGCAAACTCAGCTAAATGCAAAAAATCTTCCCATTTTGTGGCCCTGTCCATTACATACATATGGAGCAGGTCCTCCAAAATATGATTATTCCTTTCATTTTGTCTATCCGTCTGAGGGTGGTATGTAGTACTGAAATTCAACTTAGTTCCCAAACCCCCAAACAAGGCCTTCCAGAAGTTGGAGGTAAATTTCATATCCCTACATAAAACTATCATTTTTGGTATGTCATGGAGTTTGAAAATGTACTGGTATTAGCAACTTGTGCATTCCCAAAGGTACACTATATTGGTATAGAGTGTGTTTCTTTAGTCAGTGTGTCTACCACTACCATAATGGAATCATGTTGATACTTGGTCCTTGGCAACCTAGATATAAAATCCATGGAGATCACCTCCCACTTCCATTCTAGAATGTGTAGCGGATTTAGTAATCTTGCTGAATGTTCATGCTCCACTTTCACTTGTAGAAAATCCAGGAACTTTTAAAATAATATTCTACTTCCTTATTCATACCTTGCCAAAAAAATTGTTTCCTTAAGGTTGTTATCATTTTCTGGTATCCCGAGGGACCAGCATATGGTCTCTTGTTGTGCTCATCCAAAATAATTTGTTTCAATACTACCACATTGGGAATATACAATCTTTCCTGATAAGTAATTAGACCTTTCGGGTTTAAATCATACCCCAAAATTTCTTCATGTTGAATTTTCAGCTATGCTTCTTGATATCGAGGGTCTTGTTGCACCGCTAGCTGCACCTGTTCTTCAAAATCTCTCTTTATGCTGATTCTTGTGCTTTCTACCAAGAAATGTTCATGCCTACTTAGTGCATCAACAATCTTGTTTTTTCCCCTTAATATGTTTTATTTCAAATTCAAATTCAGTAAGGAATGTTAACCATCTTGCATGTCTTTCATTTAGATTAGGTTGGCTAAAGAAATACTTTAAGATAATATGGTTAGTTACCAAAACATGTTTTTCCCTAGTAGGTAATGCCTCCACATTTGCAAGGCATGTATTACCAAAGCTAGTTCCAGGTTATATATAGCATAGTTTTGTTCATGTTTTTCAGTTTTCTTGAGTCATAAGCTATGAAAACATTGTCTTACAGTAGCACACCCCCTAATCCTTCTATAAAAGCATTTGTGCACATCGTAAACTCTTATTTGGATGTTCTATATTTAAAATATGAGATATTGTGAACATTTGCTTCAGTTTGTTGAAGCTCTCCTGGTATGTGTCCATCCATTCAAACTTTACTCCCTTCTTCTGTAGGGAGGTGATGGGGTAATCTAGTTGTGAAAACCCCTCCACAAATCTCAGGTAGTACCCAACAATCCCCATAAAGGAGCGAAATGATGATACATCTTTTGGTATTGGCCAATTCATAATGGCTTTAACTTTCTCAGTGTCTACTACCAATCCTTCTTTGGAGATAATATGTCCAAAATACTGAATTATGGGTTTGTAGATCTCACACTTACTAACTTTTTCATAAAGTTGATGCTCCCTTAATGATTGTAACACCAATAAGAGATTCTCTTGGTGTTCTTCTTCATTTTTGGAGTAAACTAGGATGTCATCAATGAAAACTAATACAAATCAGTCAAGATATTTGTGGAGCACACTATTCATTAGACACATGAAGGTTGCAGGTGCATTAGTGAGACCAAAAGGTAGCACCACAAATTCATAATGACCATACTGATTTCTAAAACTGTTTTATGAATATCCTAATTTTTTATGCGTAACTGGTGATAACCAATTCACAAATTAATCTTTGAAAAAATAGTTTCCCCCCTAACTTGGTCAAACAGATCGTCAAATCGAGGTAGGGGATACCTATTTTTAATGGTTAGTTTATTCAATTGACGGTAATCAATGCACATTCTAAATGTGCCATATTTCCTTTCAACAAAAAGTACAGGTGCGCCCCATGGTGAAACATCAGTCCTGGTATAACCATGATGTAACAGTTCTTGTAACTACATCTTCAATTCTAGAAGCTTCGGAGTACTCGTTCAATATGGAGCTCTAGACACAGGGACAACACTTGGTACAAATTCAAAGCTAAAATCTATGTCCAGATGAGGGGATAATCTTGGAATTTATTCCAAAAGCACATCTGAAAATTATTGTATGGTCGGTAGTGTGTCTAGAATTTCTTTTTTTGTTAGTTGATCATTGGTTTCTACTTGCACCATGTACAATTGGAATCCTTTTCTTGCACTTATTTTCAACTTCAAAGCTGAATTTTCGTGACAAACACTAATTTTTCCTTTCCCTTAATTATCCTAGTGTGTCCATTATGATTAACACATGCAACCATTTTTTCTAGATAGTTTATAACAATTGCTTTCTTTTCTAGCCAATCCATGCCTATTAACAGATCATACGATCCTAAAGGAAGGATATTTAAATTTTCTACTATAGGATACCCATTTAAATTCAATAGACATTGTTTTACTTGACTGGTTACCTTCCTTTTGGTCTCATTTCTAATTGGACCAACCATGTGTTTCTAAATTTTTCTATTTTCAATTTACACTTTTCAATAATTTGGGGGCTGATGTAACTTAAACTAGCCCCCGGATCAATTAAAATAGACACAAGTTGGTTTAATATAGTACCTTCAATTTCAAGCATAGTAGACTTGGTGCTCTCTTGTCTGTCCTCAAAGGCTACACTGATTCTAGGAATATTTCAGGCAATATCATTCACGATAGTTGTCTCATGAATAGCCTGAATGTTCTGGACAAACTTGGGATTATGCAGGCAATCCCTTAGCAAATATGGCTCTCCGTAGCCCCAACATTTCAAAGATTCCCTTTCCTTTTCTTGTTGTTCATTTATGTGGTTTTTGAACTCGTATATGAGTGTGCAGGGGGTGCATTTCCTTTGGTAGATTTCTTCCTTTGATGATCCTTACTGAAATTCTTGAGGTAGTACGGTTTTTGTCTTTTCATGCTCCCTCCCACCTTGGCACTTTCTTTACTTTTCCAAGATTTACCACTTTCACTTTAATCCTGAATTGATGATAATGTAATCTAGCCTTCCTCATCACTTCATTCATAGTCTTTGGATTATCAAACTCAATTCTCTCCTTATATGAAACTGGTAAATAGTTTATGAACCGTTGTATTTTTTCCTTCTCCTCCTTAAGTTATGGCACATATTGCAGCAAGTTCATAAGCTTAGTCACAAATTCATCCATAGTCAGCTGTCCCAACCTTAATTCATGAAATTCCTTGGCCCAATCATCATAGTAGTGCTCACTAAGATAATGTGAGTTGAATTGTTTCTAGAATTCTTCCCAAGAAACCGTCTTTTCCTCTAGCAGCTGCACACTTTTCACCTCCTCCCATGAGAGGGTAGCTTTACCCTACAACTGATAAATAGCCAGGCATGCTTTTATACTACTCTTGTACTCATACACTTGAAAATACTTAATCATGTTTAGCAACCACGCCTCAACATCCTCCTCTCTTTCCCCATCAAAAGTAGGGGGTTTGATCTTCCTAAAATCCCCTTGTAACTCCATTTGCTTCTTTCTGTTATGTTAATTTGGGGAGCTATGACCCGACTCCTCTCCACTTTCAGAATTTTTGGACTCTATCCCACTCTTCTTTCTCTTTAATCTTTCCTAATCTACACTTTTGTGGTTGGATTTCTCGGTCAAATCTCTAATCAGATTTTCCTGCTCCTCACTCGGTTTCAGTAGTTTCTCATTGCTATTCCGAAGCTACACTAATTCCTGTTGTAGATTCCTTACCATATCCATGAGCTAGGAAGGTAATGAAGTGCTACCTTCCCCCAGATCTGCATACAAATCTTCACTGCCAGTAATAGTTGGAGGAGAGTTTTCCATTATTGCCCAATACTCTGCTTCATCTCAATGCCCTATGAAACAAACCAACTAATATCAGTAATTTACATTTACTACTCGACCTGTGCATTTAGTAACTAGTGGTGGTGCCTTTTCTCAAGCCCAGTGCAGTAACTGGGTTATGATACCATTTGTCATATACCAACCTTCACTTAAATTTTTATTTTTATTTCTTTGGTTAATACATGTGTGATAGTTCTTAACTACAACACTGTTGGAAATTATTACTTATTGTATTCCTTTGATATTTTCTTTTATATATTTCACCATGTCCTTAATCCTCGCATGATGTATTTATATTTCACATTTCCTAGAATTTGTATTTGGTTATAACCATGACACAATTGCATCTAAAGTCTATGCATGAAGTTAGTATTATGCTTTTGTTTATTCCCCTTGTTGAATTAAAATCATAACCTATACACTGATAATTTGTGCCAGTCTACAACAAAGGGTTAACGGTGTCATTATTTACTTGGAGTGTAACCCTACACCTCCTCACTCAAGTTTCCACCTAGTTACCTCAATCATCGAGCCCTTTTCATTACATTCATGTTTCATGTACCCATAGGTGATTGCATTAATACACCAGGTTATATTTGGTTGGGGTGTTGTCATGCCCATCACACGGTTTAGATATAGTGAGGCTCATTACGATATTGCCTCCCAGGCCTTAATTGGGCCTCACTTTGCATTACAATTTTCCTCCATTATACACCTCCTCCTATCAATTTGTTCCACGTGCCTTAGCCCATGTGAGCAAGTATTAGGGCACATGGCCTCCATCCCTGCTGAGGCGATGGGACTTCAACAACTCGAATATATGGTCTCGCATCAACGGTGTCCCTCACAACACCCAAACCCTATCCTTCCTCTTTGTTCGCTATGCCTCATTTGGCTTTATGATTTTTCCAATGATTGTGGTTGTTGCTGCATTGTCCACCAACTATTGTTGTTACCTCTAACTATAGTTGAACCCACACCCAGTCACAGTGTTTTTTTTCCTTTTGGTCAGAAAATTTGCAACCCACCCGACCTATCATTAGTACCTATTCATCCTTACCATAGTGAGTCCAACAGAGAAAACAATGAGAATCTACAGGTCCTTCTCACTCGTCCAGGTAAACTCTTACTTAGATTTTCAGGTCAATGTTTATGTATTAATATATATGTACAATGTTGAATCGACCTTTGTCTGTGCAGATATCAGGTGTACAAGTTTCTTAAAGGATAGTGTGGGGATTCAGGACTACCACTCGTAACCACTCTCGTTACTCTGAAACCACGGTGAATTCTCCCCTCCATCCACAACTTTTCCTGGTAATTAATTCCTTCATATACCCACAAGTTTGTTCTTCACATTAGTGGTCTTCCTATTCCATTTCTTACGTAGGTTCAACAATATTCACAAAATATTTGTTGAGCCCCCATTATACAAGTATAGATATACTTCCTAAATCTATGTTATATTGGCTAAGGGTTTACTTCTTATTAGTTATATCTGGTCATTCTTATTACTTTCTAACTCCTTTGTCCTTATTTTTGAACTAGTGCAGGTACTCCACCATTCCTTTCCCCAAACCGAGGCAAAGTTTATCATGTTTACTCACATACTAATATGGTACTCAGCTCCCTTGAGGTTGGTTCATTTTCACGGATCCCCCTGCTCATCAAGATGCCTTACTACCAATTGGAAATTGGGGATTGATGTTTTTGTTACAGTTACTAGTTTCCTTAGTGTTTTTTTTATTATTATTTTAACATAAGATGCACTCCTGGATCTGAGATTTGTCTATTGGCGGGGCAACATCAATATTATACCATGTTTCAAGGGTATTTACACTTCTCTATTGCATTTTAATTTTAAACAAGCCTCCTATAATAAGGCTAAAGTTTGTGAAGAACTTGTTATTAAACGTCAATTGTTTGATTTTGTTTTCCTTTGGCATTGCTATAGAACCCTCACTTATGGATGTACCATTTCCTAAATCCATGTATGAGAGAAGCTGACAATATTATGAAATTATGATTATATTTAAATGACTTAGAGCGAAATTTACCTCTCTACTATTATATCTATTATCGAATACTTATGGATGACATTTATGTTGTGGTTAACAATGTTAGAGTATTTTGCTAATCATTCAGTTATCATGGAAACTACTCTTGTAGGCTAGTTTGCATTCTCCACTCTTTTTGTGGTTCTTTTTGAGCAATTATACTGGTTAAAATGCACACCTATGGTAAAGAAGGTATTTTTCTAGCTATGAGAGAATATTTGAATAATTTCTTAATAAACGATTAACTAGTTGCAGTAACTCTTAGTTTAGTGTACAAAATATGTTTCAATGTTTTTCATTGCAACGAACAATTCTACTAAATATTCCCAATTCTAGGCGTTCCTTTTACTACTTTCTTTCCTATCACTATTTGATTGGAGTGTGACACAAATCTTCTATGGGCATGGTCTGGGATTCACTTATTACTCTGTTTGGCGAGTTGTCTGTAACATAATTGTTGCCCAGCTTATTGCTATATTTACTTATTCTTAAAATGGTTATCTCTCTATGGCTGTAGATACAGGTGTGTGTTATCCTATGGAAACTCTATCCTGGAGTCATATGCTTCTAGCCATATCTTGCTCAAGACCAAAAAATTGCTGGGTGATTTGAACTTCCAGTTGTGAAACTCTACTATATCCTCTCATCGAGGAATCTCATCCCAGTAAAGGATAACCCCCCTTATTAATTATCTCCCTCATCTTATCTGTGCACATGCAGCTGCGCATGCAGACTCATCCCTATAATTATTTGATCTATAATTATTGTGATTAGGTGTAAAACAAAATCTCCATATTTTTTTTTGACTTGATGGTGCATATAATAACAGAATTGACTCATATAAAATTTTTCACAATAACTACTCTAACATAACAGTAAGGTTTCAATCTATGTTATGTGCACTATAATGGTACTCACAGAGATTATTACCGATTCAACAAACTAATATTACATTATGTTACATGAGAATTACAATATACCTAAGTGTATAGACTGCATAATTTCAAAATAATCAAATAACAGAATAAATAAATCTTCAACCAAAAAATCGATATGGAAATTGTGTCGAAGACCACACTGATCCACCCAACCATAGACCAACCTCTGATCCCCCCTGAGCTAAGATGCTTTTTCTGGAACTCAGTAACCTCTACTGGTTCCCAATAATGTCTTTTTAACATTATTCTTCCTGCAATTTTTTCCTGGGGAGCGTCCTGCCTTCTAGGGATCTGTTTCCCCTTTAGCCTAGGTTTTTCTTTAGTTTTTTTCCTAAAAAGATTGCTTTTATCTCCTACAGTGCTCTTCTCGGTATTTATCTCCCATCGAGTTCATATATATATAGGAATTTTAATTCAAATTTGATTTACTTTCAGATTTGGGCAAACATATTTTACTCGAGTGTTTATGTCTCCATAATCCCCAACTTTATTCTATAAATTTATTCATTTATTACATCAACTTTTCTTAATGATCGGCTGGTCATAGTTCATTAGTCAAACATACTAATAATAATCACATATAAAAATACATTGTTTCTAAAATAATGGGGATCTTACATATAGATAGATATGGAGAATGAGTGTGTATGTTTTGGGGTTGATATATACAGACAAGGAAGAAGCAGAGGGAGATAGAGATATAGATGGGAGGTGAAGAGAGGGGGGAAGAGAGAGATAGAGAGAGGGAGAGAGGGAGGGAGAGATAGATAGATATGGAGAGAGAGAGTGTGTGTGTTTCGAGGAGTGAGATAGAGAGACAAAGAAGGACAGATGGAGGGAGATATAGATATACATGGAGGGGTGAGAGAGGGAAGAATATTTCTTGCACTAGATTCATTGATTTCAGTGTAGATGATGATTTGTAATCCTATTTGTTTGCTTGCAATAGATACATTAATTTTAGTGTAGATGATGATTTCTAATCATGTTTGATTTCTTGCTCTAGATGCATTGATTTCAATGTAGATGGTGTTTTTAATCCTATTTGATTGCTTAAACTAGATGCATTGATTTCAGCATAGATGCTAATTTATAATTATATTTGATTGCTTGCACTAGATGCATGGATTTCAATGTAGATGTTGATTTCTAGGTTTATTTGATTGCTTGTGATCTAGGAGGATCTCATCAGATTAGTTACACAGTTTCAGTGTCATCGTCAGCATTCAGTTCAGTGTCATCGGCTTCAACAGTGTTGTTTATGGTTCAGGTTTTTCAGGTGATGTTAATGGTTTTCATGGTGATGGTTTTGTATCTGGTTGTCGACAAGTGTTCATCACCAGTTCCGCCAGGGTTGATCATCGACATGGGTGTGTCATCTGTTGCAGGGGCTTTTATATGGGTTCATCGCCATATGATGTTTGTCACAAATGTCACTTTGTGACAATTTGATGTAAGTGGTTGATGTGGTCTTCATGGTCATCACGACCTTCTTCAGGTTCTTCTGACATGGTGATGGTTTCTAGTTTTACAACATTATAATACACCTATTCTAAATGTTGGATCCTAAACCTAAACCCTAGAACCTATGTCTAAAGACCTAAGACCTAACACATTAACCTAACACCTAAGACATAATGCATAACCCTAAGTCTAATAACCTAATGGACCATGTTACATTCCAAAAACTATGTTCAAAACCCTAAATCCATACATTAAAAGGCCTAACCCTAAAGTCTTAAGAACCTAACCCTAATCCTATACATATCATACCCCATTACATTACAAAACTATGACATAAAAACACATAAAACCTAAGTTGTTAACCTCTCACCCTTTGTATTTCATATTAAAATATTATAAATTACATTTATCAGTCCCTAAGCATGGAGGAGACCACAGTGGGACCACAGGGACATGTGAACAGGCGAAATGTTAATTACAGCGGGAAACCTCCTGACCGTCACTGTGCTAGGAGCTATGGTATGTGATCAGATAGAAAATTCGTCAGGGTTAGCATTTGGAGTTAACTACATCAAGGTCTAAAACCGCGTGACATGTGAACGAAGATGAAAAACCGCTAGAGCATTGTTAGCGGAACAGCCAGAGTGAGACCGCCCGCTAGTAGGATGTGGTTAGACCATAGCCTATTCACATGGGTGGTCAACCTCTTCTGCCTGATCAACAAGATGCCATCAATTTTGAATTTATTATAAGGTTTATTTATGGGTTTTTGTTGTTAGTTTTGTTCTAAACTAATGCGATGACCTTGTAAAGTGTTCCTAAGGTGTCAAGACATGGATGGACCGAGGCCCAAGAACCCAAATTAGATCAAATGGATTCCTAAACTTGGTGGAAGGAGTTCGAATGCACTTGGTGGGTTTTAAAAGGTAGTTTTCTCATTGAAGTGAAGGGAGAGTGGTTTTGGGTTTTTGTATGTAGGTTCTGGAGGTTATAGTTGTTTTTGTTTTCAGTGTAACAGGAGCATCCAGAGTCGGAATTGGGAACCATGATAGGTGTTCGAAAGCTGGTTCAGATAGCTTTCTCATGACAGTGACCAGAATTGCCTGGATGTACATTCAGTTCGATCAACTTTCTGTGTAATCAACCTCTTCGTTTCAATCCTAATAAAGCGGTCACCCATCTTGAAAGCGGACTTGGAGATGTAGTCCATTAGGGACGAACTCCGTAATCAATTTTTCTATCTATTATCACTGTGTTTTTTCTATTTTCACTTCTATTTTGCATTGTAATTATGTTTTATCAACTGTCGTAAAGTCTTCTTCTCAAGCAGTTCTCACAATTTCAACACTTTTAGTTAACATTCTATTCATTAATGACATAATCAATTCTACATCAGTTTTAACATATGATCATTTCATATCATATAATTTGGTATCAGAGCAGGTTGCGTCTGTATAATTTGGCATTGAATGTTAACCAGGTCAAATTCGCAATGTGGAGAAGGAATCCTTGAGCAGATTGATCCAGAGATTGGAAAGCGATGAGTCGTTCATAATTCGACCATGACAAGATCTGGTGCAGGTAAAATACTGAAACTAAGATGAGTGATGAACAGTTTTAGCAAGCATTCTTGACTACGTAGCAGATGTTGGGAGAACTTTACAAAGACAAAAAGGCGAGAGATGTAACTTCTTCTTCAAAGACATCGAAGAAGGACAAAGGTAAAGGCAAGGCTGATAAACCAGCTTCACCTCCATCATCTCCATCATCATCTTCTTCTTCTTCTTCTTCCAGTGCAGAATCTAAAACAGAAAAGAAGCCTAAGAAAACATCTCTTTTGAAACTTGATGTAAAATTTGAATTACCTATTTATGATGGTGAAATGAATCCTTAAAATCTAGATAACTAGATTACGCAATTAGAAGTGTATTGTCATATTCAAAACATTTCTGAAGATAAAATGAAAATTCAATTAGCTACACTAAGGGAACAAATTTAATCTGGTGGGAAAGTGAAACTCAAATAGATGTAAACTGTAAAGGAAAAGTCATCTCTTCATGGTCTATGTTTTTAAGAGCTCTTAGGAAACAATTCTATCCTTTGGGATACATGCAGCAAGCTCTCATTGATTGGCAGCATTTGAGGCAAGGTAAAGGGAAAAGTGTTTAGGAGTTTACTCAAGAGTTTAGAAAGAAACCATTGGTGCTTGGTATTTCATTGGATACACGTGAAACTTTATTAAAATACATCGGCATTTTACATTCATATTTGCAGCATACATTATTGATGTTTAATCCTGATGATTTTGATGAAGTGTGTGTTCATGCCATACATATTGAATCAGGTGGCAGACCATTCAAGTTTTCATCGCAATCATCCAAAGAGTTGGAAATCAAAGATTCCAATGACAGTAAAGGGAAGAACAATTCGAAGAGAAAGAAATCAGTGATAACTCAGAAGGAAAGACCTACTTGTTCTCATTGCTAGAGAATTGGTCATGATGAATCTAAGTGTTGGAAACTTCATCCAAAATTTAAGCCCAAAAAGTTCCTGAAGGAGAAGGATGAAAAGAAGACAATTGCAGTAGTCCGGCAAGATCTAGGTTTAGATTCAGGTGATGAAAGGAGAATAACTGCTATGGTTACGACAGGTAAAACTTCTAACACTGGTTCAAGTTCAAAAACTATTGCATCTTCATCAAACATAAATCCTTCGAATGAGGATAAAAGAGTTGAATTGTTTAACATAAGAATAACTTCTAAGCACACAAAGATAGATACAATGTTTGACAGTGGATCACAGGAAAATTTAATATCTAAATATTTAGTTAAGAATTTGGGTTTGGAAACACGGAATCATCCAAGACCTTACCCATTAGGATGGTTAAATAAATCAACTCAGATAAAAGTCACCAAACAATGTCGATTAAGATTTTCCATTACAGCTAATTACATTGATGAAGTGGAATTAGATGTGGTTCCAGTAGACATATGTGGAGTTGTCTTAGGAAGTCCTTATCTTTATGATCGTGACGCAGTATTTTACATAAGAGAGCATAAATATCACATTAAGAAAGATGGGGTTGAATTTATTGTTAGGGAACATCAAAACAAAAATCACTTGAATATTGTTGCTAATCAGAGGAAGTGATTAATAAGTTTAAATAAAAGATTTGTAATCATGTGTGTAAAGGAACAACATAAGAATCAACATGATGTTTTTTGAGGTTATGAGCCTCATCTTAAATATAGTTTGATCGAAGAGGTAGAATCTTTTCCAATTCTATTTAAAGAAACCAAACATCTTACTCATAAGCAAGGAATATAACATGAATTACAATTTGTGCATAAAGCTCCTCTTCCTAATGTCATAATGAATCAATTCAGTCCAAGTTTGGAAATTAACACTTACAGGGATGCAGGTCAATATTGGGGAATTCAGTGTTAAAATTCTTTTGTATTGTGTCACCAATTCATGTTTCAAATAGTTTGGAAGCCTCTTTTCAAGTGGAGAGGAAACCTATTTGTTTTCATATTAAAGCCTTTTCTAGTGGTGTCAAAGTATCTAAGGGAAACTTATGCATCAATGGAAAGTGATAATCAATGGAAACCTCATTTAATAAATCAAGAAATAGTGATTCAAACAAATCAAGAGCTAATTCAATACTTTCAAAACCAAACTAAGTTGCAGTAGTTTTCAAATTACAGTTTGATGGGTTTATTGCAGCAAGTTCACTTAGTAATCAAGAAGCAAGAAAGTATCACAAGTCAAGTAGCTGGTTTGATGTCGAAAATGTCTTTGATTGTCTCTGTCATTCCGCAATATAGATTGTTAATACATGTCAATGGTATTGAACAATATCCTGTAGAGAATGTTTTCAAAGATGATTATAAATCACTAACTCATGGTATTTCGTGGAAAGAAATCAATTACCATGTTCATAACAGGTTGTTTGACCATCGTCGCAAGTTGTACATATTGCAGATGGATGGAACAGGTCATCGATTAAAAATGTGCCATGATCAGCATCATCATGGTCATCACTTGTAGGTGATTGATCAAATGTATTGGTACATCATCAGGGCAAGGTGGAAAGTGAGGGAGGTCTACCATCATCAACTATCTGTTTAGTCAAACTTTTGTGGTCCAAAAGCTTTCAAGTGGAGAGGATTGATCTAGGAGGATCTTGTCAGATCAGTTACACAGTTTTAGTGTCATCGTCAGCATTCAGTTCAATGTTGTCGACTTCGATAGTGTTGTTTATGGTTCAGGTTGTTCAGGTGATGTTAATGGTTTTCATGGTGATGGTTTTGTATTTGGTTATCAACAAGTGTTCATCGTCAGTTCCACCATGGTTGATCATCGACATGGGTGTGTCATCCATTGCAGGGGTTTTGATATGGGTTTGCCATCATGTGATGTTTGTCGCAAATGTCACTTTGTGACAATTTGATGTAAGTGGTTGATGTGGTCTTCATGGTCGTCAAAACCTTCTTCAGGTTCTTTTGACATGGTGATGGTTTCTGGTTTTGCAACATTACAATACACCTATTCTAAATGTTGGATCCTAAACCTAAACCATAGAACCTATGTCTAAAGACCTAAGACCTAACACATCAACCTAACACCTAAGACATAATGCATAAACCTAAGTCTAATAACCTAATGGACCATGTTACATTCCAAAAACTATGTTCAAAACCCTAAATCCATACATTAAAAGGCCTAACCCTAAAGTCCTAAGAACCTAACCCTAATCCTATACCTATCAGACCTCATTACATTACAAAACTATGACATAAAAACACATAAAACCTAAGTTGTTAACCTCTCGGCCTTTGTATTTCATATTAAAACATTATAAATTACATTTATTAGTCCCTAACCGCAGAGGAGACCACAACAGGACCACAGGGACATGTGAATAGGTGAAATGTTAACCACAGCAGGAAACCTCCTAACCGTGACCGCGTCGGGAGCTATGTTTTGTGATCAGTCAGATAAGCCGCCGGGGTTAGCATTTGGAGTTAACATCATCGGGGTCTAAAACTGCGTGACATGTGAATGGAGATGCAAAACCGCCAGAGCATTGTTAGCGGAACCGTCAGATTTAGACCACCCGTTGGCAGGTTGTGGTTAGACCGCAACCTATTCACATGGGCAGTCAACCTCCTTCATCTGGTTAGCAAGCCGTCAGCGGTTTTGACTTTATTATAAGGTTTATTTATGTGCTTTCTTCATTAGTTTTGTTCTAAACTAATGCAGTGACCTTGTAAAGTGTTCCTAAGGTGTCAAGACATGGATGGACCAAGGCCCAAGAACCCAAATTAGATCAAATGCATTCCTAAACTCGGTCGAAGGAGTTCGAATGCACCTGGTGGGTTTTAAGAGGTAGTTTTCTCATTGAAGTGAAGGGAGAGTGGTTTTGGGTTTTTGTATGCAGGTTCTGGAGGTTATAGTTGTTTTTGTTTTCAATGTAACAGGAGCATCCGGAGTCGGAATTGGGAACTGTGACAGGAGTTGGAAAGCTGGTTTAGAGAGCTTTCTCATGACATTGAATAGAAGTGCCTATGTGCATATTCAGTTCGGTAAAATTTCTATGTAATCTGCCTCTTCGTTTCAATCCTAATAAAGCGGTCGCCCATCTTGAAAGCAGACCCGAAGACGTAGTCCATCAGGGACGAATTCCGTAATCAATTTTTCTGTCTGGTATCACTGTGTTCTTGCTGTTTTCACTTCTGTTTTACATCGTACTTATGTTTTATCAACTGTCATAAAGTCTTCTTCTCAAGCAGTTCTCACGATTTCAACACTTTCAATTAACATTTTATTCATTAATGGCATAATCAATTCTACATCAGTTTTAACATATGATAATTTCAGATCAACTTGCATTAGATGCACTGATTTCAGTGTAGATGTTTTCTAATCTTGTTTTATTGATTGCATTAGATGGATTAGATGTTATTAATTTTTAGGTTGTAAATTATTAAAAATATTTTTCAAGATTAGATGGAGGGAGTAGAGAGGGGACAAGATTTCTTGCACTAGATGCATTTATTTCAGTGTAGATGATGATTTCTAATCCTATTTGATTTATTGCACTAGATGCATTTATTTTAGTGTGAATGTTGATTTCTAATTATATTTCATTAAATTTTAATTTTTAATATTTTTAAAATTTTTATTAATTCTTTGTTTTAAACTTTAATTTTTTTTTTAAATTTATTTATTTATTTTTAAATTTTATTCATTTTTTTAAATTTTAAATTTTCTTAAATTAAAAAAAGAAATTAAGTAATTTTTTTAATAATTTTTAAATAATCTTTTTTATTGTTTTTTTTAATAATGTTTATATTTTATATTTTTTTACAATGTTTTATTTTAATAATCTTTTTAGTTTTTTTCTTAACTCGTTTTCTTTTAAATTTTTTATTTTTTAATCTTTTTTCTTTTTTAAATGTATTTTTTATTTTTTATTTATTCATTTAAAAAAACAATTTTGAGATTTTATTTAATTTTTTATGTGTTTATTTTTTAATTATGTAATTCACTTTTATTTGTTTGTTTTTTTAACTAAATTTGTAATTTTTTTCCATAAATTATCTTTTTTTTCCCTGTTTTATTTTTTATATATTTTCTTAGAGCTTTTATCTTTTTGAGTTAATTTTAAAAAAATATTTTCTCCCTCTCTCTCTCTCTTTCTCTCTCTCTCTCATAATTATTTTTTCTGTATTAAAATATTTATTAACTATATATAAATTTATGAAAAAATCTTAATCTCAAAATATTAATATAATGATTTTTTTTTAAAAATAATTAAAAATTTCATTATAAAAAAACATTACAAAAAAAACAAAAAACCCATATTTGCAAATCCCTTAAAAAAATAAACATTTTAGGATGAAAAACCAGAAGAAGCATAAGATAACTTGAACAATTGTTAAATAATCAACATTTAAAAAAAAATTCTGCATACTTGGGACAACAAGAAATTTTAAGTGTAAAAAATATGCCTTAAAAAATTGACGATTTTCAAAATTCGCATGAAAATCACAAGAATTTAAAAAAAATTATCCACACCCAATACATTAGAAAATTTAAAGTGTCAAAAATAAGCCCTCTAAAATAAGGGGTTGATGTTGCATCAAGCCTTTTCAAAATCAATATAAAAATCTCTAACATTTAAAAAAAAAGTTCATACTTGATACACAATTTTAAGTGTTAAAAATATGCTCCAGAAAAAAAAGGGGGTTGATGTTGCATCAACACTTTTCAAAATCAGCATGAAAATCCCTTACATTTAAAAAAAATGTTCATGAGAAAATTTAAAGTGCCAAAAATATGCTCCAAAAAAAAGGTGTATTCTGAATCACCACTTTTTAGAATCAGGTGATTTTTTGCTACCTCAAAAAAATGGGTACTAGGTAATTTTATCTTTTGATCGATAACTATGTTGCTTGCATTAGATGCATTTGAAGTTAACATTGGGGTTATAGATTACTAAAAAAAATCAAGATATATCTAGCAATACCTAAAGGGACAATATTAAGAATCAATTAGCTATCAAAAGTTGCGATACCTATAATTAAAATGAATTAGATGTGAAGAACCAATCCTCTTGCAAAGTCAAAATTAATCCTTGACAAGATAGTCTCCCTCCTTCATCGTCAACTAATTACTAATAGACAATTACAAATATTCAAAATTACTAATAGATAATTGCGTACAATAATGTATTCAAAATTTCTATAAGAGGAAAAGATATATTTATAAACGATCAAAACAAATCAAAATATTCATGAAAGAGATGTGATAATTGTTTTGATGTAAAGATTTTATAAATCTGGCCACTCATTAAAAAAAATAAAAAAACGCATTATTTCTTGACTTTGCAAAATAGGCTACAGATATAAAAACATCATCAAAATATTCTTGAAGGAAATAAATTATTTCAAACATTAACAAAGAAACAAATTATTCCAAGAGTAACACAGTAAATTATTAAAACTACTCATCAAGATATATTTAGTAATACCTAGAGGGACACTATTAGAATGATAACTAAAATTAAATCAAACTGTTGTGTATCATCAATCCTTTTGCAAACTATTGAAAGGATTGACTCTTTTCTTCGTCGGCAACTAATTATTAATAGACTATTACATACACTTATAAAAATATAATATAACAATTGTAACATCCACAAAAACTACCATCCAAATCCAAACACGTAAGTAGACAAACCACTCAAAGAATTCAAACAAAAATGCACAAACCATTCAAGGCAAGCAACACAAACTAAATTAAAGAAGTGAATGATATGGTCATGCCAAGCAAAGAAAACATAATGCAAATTTTGAAGTTAATCTCAAACATATACATAATAATGATAATCTAAAAATGTGAGATTATTGCCTTCAACTAGAACCAACTTATATCCATATAACACTGGATCTATCATGTGTCCAGAGGGATCAAATCCCTTGAGGTGCAAACCTTTCCTCAAGTTGTACATTCCAAAAAGAATTTTTCCACCTCAAGGGATTTGATCCCTCTAAGCGCATGATAGATCCGATTTTAGATGGATCTAAGTTGGTTTTAACAAAATCATATTTTTGACATCGTCATGATAGTAGAAACTCAAAATTGTCAATCTCTTACACACCTTAAAAATTTCCTCATAAAAGTTTATTGCATCTTTCACTACTAAATTTAATAGCTTTTATCAATTTGTTTTCTTTTCCTTTAATAAAATGCAATTTTTTATATAAATAGATGTCTAATTTTTTTTCTTTTTTTAATCAAACCACTTCTATTAATTGGCCAAAATATTACATAAGATTTTGAAGAAACACCCTTCTCTCTCGGACTCATTCTAACTAGATTTGTTGCCTAGGAGAGATAAATGAAAACTGATATCCAACTGCCAAAAACTATAGCGAGTCCCTATAAAGAACACATAAAGTCTCCAAAATACAAAAGAAATACATATATAGCCAATCATTATCATTGATTATGGGGAGGAGTTGGAGCTTGTTCGACATTAAGATGGTCTAGGGGACTAGGGCCCCCATGTACATGAAACTCTAGCTGATCAATCATGCCCTCAATTAGGTCCAGACTTTCGTGAATATGCCTTTGACTCCTCATGTCCAACATTTCCCATTTATAATTTTGTAAGTCATTCATGAAGGTGATTACCTCATTCTGGTCATCATACATTTGTTACCCTAGTTTAACCAGGAGTGCAGTTACATTCTGCAATTGTCTTTCCATTGACTCTAAAGTAGGAGGCTCACTCACAATAATAGGTGCTGGTAAATTTTATTATGCCAATTCACCTTCAAAACCCATGTCCACACATTTATTCATTGTCTACTACACCCACCTTGCCACCGCAACCCCTCTAGTTCCCCATGGAGAACCCCACCATGCCAAGCTCGCCCTCTCTGATGAAACATTCCTTTAGAGGGTCTCAAACACCAAGATCAGTTAAATACCACCCCGTAGACACCTTAGTTTACTAGGGAATCCTCCATGCACTGCTTAGAACCTTGAAACCCCTCCCATGCAGCACAACCATGTCATAATGGTATAGGACTTGCGCACTTCAGGAACCCTAAACACCAGTAGGACACAACTAGAGAATTATACGTTCTAGGGTGGGAGCCAAAGACACAGTTTCTTAGATGGCCACACTTAAACTCAAGGAAACCAGCAGGGGAAAATCAACAACATGCCCCACATGGAACTACTAAAAATCCTAGGACATCCACAAGCGCATAATAGTGAAAACATAGAAGCATTTGACGGCCACCACCTTGGAATAGCCAACAACCTTGGGATTCCTAGAGAGAGGATAGAGTGCAATGATACTTCCCAGAAAAATCAGATGAAATTGTTCCACCCTTAGGGTATCCATAGCGGGATCGCACTTAAGATATCCACACTGCACCTCGACAACTCAACCTCCAAGAAATGATTCACCCCACCATTCACTAGTGTCTCAAACTCTGCAACTCAACATCTTGAACTAACCAAGAGAACCAATCTGCCATACAAAATGCACTTTCCCCCCTGCAATGCTTAAGCTAACATGAATGCACAGGTTGGAAGCATGTGCATACACAATGTTCCTATCACCAACTTCCAATTTTTGGCATAACAAGATGGACTACTTGTCGGAGGTAAGCCACCATCTGAAATATAAGTAGCCAAACTTTCTACTCGAAGTTTTTGGGTGTCTGATGCCCCTCCCTCCAGTTTCTTTTATGGCTTATCATGAGTTGTCATATCGGTTTGTGGGATTAACCAACCCCCACCCTCCTCATTCAATTCAACACATTCATTCACCCCCAATGGGGTAAATAGATGTATATGTTTTAAGTTTCAAAACAAAATTATTTCTTTATCATTTACATAAAGTTAGTAGAATTTTCTAATTCAATCACATGTTAAGATAAATATTATGTAAAAACAAAAAATATTTTTGCATGAAGATTTTCACAGTTAACATTTTGATGTTGAGAGATTTTTCTGGAATAGTGTGTGTTCTCATTGAGGTGTCTGACGTTTCAGGCGAACACTTCACTTGTAAAAAACTAAGAATGTTGATACAAAGAGTACAAGACTAGGATTAAATACAGAGAGGATATGATTGTTAGAAAAATATATGACTATTAAGAAATGTGAGAAAAATTAAAATGTTAAAATTATATTAATTAATAATTTAGGAAAAATGAGTTAGATTAGAGTAAGTAAAATAAAATAAAAATATAATGTAAATAAATGAATAAAATAAAAATATTTTAAGAGAAAATAGATAAATTGAAATTGCAAACCAATAATTTAGAATGGTCTATACTAATATAATAATAAAAATTAATAAATTAGATCAAAAAATAATATTAAAGAAATGAGAATTATTTATATAATTTAAAAATGATAAAAATGTTATTAATAAAATAATAAATTGATATAATAAAATAAAAAAATATTAATAAAATAAGACAAAATATTTTCTTTAAACTAAATAAATAAAATCAAAAGATTACATGTGAAAATGAATCAAGGTCAAATTTAAAAACTAAAAGAATAATTTACCATGGTTAATTATGTATAATAAAATATTGGAAAGGAAAAATAGAATAATAAAAATTAATAGATTTGGTTAAAGGGAATTTATAGTGGATAATTAATAATTGAATTAAAAGCATTAAAACATACTAATTTAAAGAGATTTAATCATTTGTATGATAATGGTGTGAATAAAAATTAATAAAGATTAAAATTAAATAGGTTAAGAAACCATAAATTAGATTAAGAGGGAGTCCAATAAAGAGGAATATTATGGATAGAATGAATTTAGGATTAATATAGGGTTAGAGGTCATTTTAAATTTGAATTTTATGAAGGAAAATATTAAATTAACTAGGATTAAGATAGTATTAATTCTTTTAGGAATAATAATTAAAAATCATAAAGAAAGAAAATGATTTAAAGGGAATGGAGCAAAGGTGAGGGGAATGGTTACAACCATCAGAGAGTAAGGCTTGAATGACAAGGTCTCGAAGACAAAAAATGGATAATATGTTTCAAAGAGTGGTTTAACTTATCTGGCTTAAAGTTGTCAGGGTGGTTTGGATTTCAAGGGCTTACCTAATGACTCAGTTTGAATGAAAAGGAGCACAGATCAAGATTTTATCAAAATAAATATGCAGTTTAGTTTTATGGGAGTATTTAGTATGGTGGATTTTGATATAAAATTATGTAGGTGTCAACCATGTGTTTTTTAAGTTGGGGAAGGATATCCCAATTGGTCATGGTGGATTTGGATATAAAATTATATAGGTGTTAACCATGTGTTTTTTAAGTTGGGATTGGAAGGATCTCCTAGCTGGTTCTATGTAAAACATTCCATAGAACTAGGGATCTTGTGGACTATGGGGTTGAGCATAAGGTTGTTTTATTTTAATATTATACTTTAATTACTCTAAATTGTTGACTAGATTTTTGCATGTCTCCTTCTCATGTTGTTTTATTTTATTATTATATTTTGCTTACTCTAAATTGTTGACTGGATTTTTGCATGCCTCCTTCTCCTAGCACGGAGGAAACAACGTCCATGAGGTTAAGGTTCTATCCATTGCTAACAATGCCATCCTCAACCAGTCGTGCTAATGGGACTTGAAAACTGGCTTATAATATTAATCTTATTATTTATAATAGTAATTGTGACTCTAATATTAATCTTGAATTTGTAATATTACAATTTCTAATATTAGGTTTAATATTAAAATTTCAATATTAATTGAAACTTACTCATTTAGTTGAATCTTAACTTATTCTTACTTATATTAATATTCAAATATTAAAATACAATATTAAAACCAAGTACTAATACCCAATAATAAAACGTAATACTAATATTATAATATTAATATATTATAAGTAATATAATATTATAATATTAATATTAATATTAATATATTATAATAAAACTTAATACTAATATTATAATATTAATATTAATGTTTTTGTTTGTAAGTGATATGTGTTTATCCAGGTTTGACATGTGACTTGAGAATCTGTGACAGACTAAGCTGTCAAAACACTCCCCTAGGTCACACCAACCTTAAGGGCCCAACCGTAAGTTGTCTAGATTTTTGCATGTATCCTTCTCCTAACACGGGCACAACAACCTCCATGAAGTACGATCCAGGGTCATCTTGCTAACACAACCATCCTCAACCGATTGTACTAGTGAGACTTGACAACCGACTTATAATATTAATCATAACTTTAATATTAATCTTGAATTTGTAATACTAGAATTTATAATATTGAATTTAATAATAAAATTTCAATATTAATTAAAACTTACTTTCAAAATATCTTTCAATTAACTATTAATAGCTCCTAGATTTCATGCTCTCTCTTCTCAAAATACAAATCACATTACCCTGATGATGGACTCACTAAGCTAGTCCGAAACGTTGGTTTCAAAAATTGTTCACAGGTTTTTCCACAAACATAAAAATTCTACCAACCTGTATGGACTCTCTCTTTAACACCATTAAGTCCCACCATGGAAGGGACATAATGAACAATGCTCTAAATTTTGAGAAGATGAGAATCTCCAGAGCTAGAAACCTATCGAATTAATTAATTTAAATATATACATAATCAATCACCAAAAATAAATAAATAAATAAATTCAAATATAATCAATCACTAATTAAACCAAATAAATAAATAAATAAAAATAAATGAATAAATATTTAAATAAATAAATAAATAATTATTAATTTGTTAATCAATTGAAAGCCGACAATAAAAGAAGACATCAAATATCTTTCAATTAACTATTAATAGCTCCTAGATTTCATGCTCTCTCTTCTCAAAATACAAATCACATTGCCCTGATGATGGACTCACTAAGCTAGTCCGAAACGTTGGTTTCAAAAATTGTTCACGAGTTTTTCCACAAACATAAAAATAAAACTTACTTATCTAGTTAAATCTTTACTTATTTTTATTTATATTAAAATCCAAATATTAAAACACAATATTAAAAATCTAATATTAAAACCCTATACTAAAACCCAATATTAAACCAAGTACTAATACCCAAAACCTAATACTAATACTAATATTATAATATAATAATATTGATTATTATAATTCTATTTATTATATAATATAATAATACTAAAATCTAATTATTATAATTATATATTAATATATATTATATTAATATTAAATTATTATCAGATCTTTAATAATTATTAATATATTTACCATAATTATATTTATGAATATTGTTGATATACTTTTATGACCTATCAGATTTATATATTTATGAATATGGTTGATATACTTTTATGGCCTATCAAATTTATTAATGTAGATGTGGTAATTACACCTCTTCCTATTGTAAGTTATGAAACGAATGGTTACATTTAGGCCACCTATGTACAGTTTGCTTCACCATGCAGAAAACTTCATAGAAACTTTGGAATCTGTGGAGAATTAAACTTTCCAACAATCACAGAAGTGGATGAATAAGTACACCACTTCATCTTCACCACGCCAAGTGTAAGGACCACAAGCTGCAGGCTATACAACGAGCTCGCACAAAGGCGATGAGTTGAGGAGCAGCAGCACAGTGGGAGGAAACACATGCGAAGTGTTGTGGAGGTCGTTTGACATATAGGTCATGGGTGGTCCCAGCGGGCCGATGGGTGGGCAAGGCCAAATGATGGACACCACACTTGGGTCGGCCGGTGGGCGAGCTGACCCATTCAAAGGAGGAAACGAAGATGTATGAAGGTCGATCAAACATGAAGACGCATCGGTTCATGGAGGGGCTAACCATATATATGGGAAGACTTGGCAATGGGGCTAAGGCATCACAAAATGCACAAGTTCAGAGCGTTCAAGGTAGAGCGAAGGTGAAGGCGCAAGTTGGTCTGAAATCGAGGTGAAGGTGCAGGTGGACGAGTGCAGGGCCGAAACACCCAAGCTAAAATAGGTCATTTGAAGGCATTCGTGCACGAGGTTGTTCAAGGGAATTCGTTTAGAAAGTCGTTCGAGGGCATTCATGCAGGAAATCGTTTGAGGGCGTTCGTTCAGAAAGTTGTTCTAGGGCATTCGTGCAGGAAGTCGTTTGAGGGCGTTCATTTAGAAAGTTGTTTGAAGGCATTCGTGTAGGAAATCGTTTGAGGGTGTTCGTGGACGATATCATTCGAGGGCATTCGGGCAGGGTCATTAGAGGTTGTTCAAGAGCACGGCAAGGCGTCCGGGCGAACGACATGAGTTGGTGAATGCTGGTTCAGGCGAAGTCATGAATGGGCGTGCACGGTGAACAACTTGTTGGTGGAGACTTGGCGAGTTGGGCATTCGATGGAGAGCACTCATCGGTGGATGATTTGGGTGTTTAGTAGGAGCGCCCGATGAGTTGGATGAGTTTGATGAGCTGAACAAAATGTGTTCGAGTGAACATGCGGAGGAAAACGAAGAGTTTGGAAGAGTCATTTGGATGACTGTGTGGGCGTGCCGATGAGCTCGCTGAATGAGTTGTGCCAGTGACTGTAAAAATATTCAAAGTGTAAATCTGGGGTTTCTTTAGGATTGAACTTGTATATTATAAACTGTCGTTATTATTATTACGGATAGACTCATTACAGGGAGTTTCCCCTCCCATCTATATTGTTGTGCATTTTATGTTAATGCTGATGAATGTTTAACCGTTGTGTTATAATGAATGAAAGTACTTGGTAAAAGAGAAAAATAAAATAAGTATAGAAGTAAGGCATAGTCTATGACCGTGAGTATTGGTGAAAAGAAATGGGTCAGTGGTGTCGTACCTCCTATAGTGTCGTTGGAAGAGTAACTCCAGTGTAGGGGCGTGACATGTGGTATTAGAGCAGGTGAATTGTGACGAAGAAATCTGAATACTTGGCATTTGTGACACGTGATTCAGAACTACAGAAGGGAAGTGTAATACTTCGTGACAGGTTTAGCAGGGGTGAAGCATCTTGCTTGGGCCAAGCTGAATGACAAGACATGGCAGGTTTGGAAGAATGTGAAGGGAAGCTCTTGCTAACCTTATACATGTTGAAGCGGATGAAAGAAGAGAGCCCACGGATTCAAGATAAACTTGAAGTCTTGGAAAGGAATGTTGAAGATGAACTTCTTCGACTTGGTTGGGTAATGGAGCAGGATGTAGCTGTAGGTTGCAATGACGAAGAAGAGGAAGTTGTGATGTTTGAGGATGTTGCATATGTGACAACGATGGAGGATGAACTTGAAACTGCTCAAGATGGACCAAGATCATGCGGTTTCCAGACATGGTGGACGAGGAAACTCACATAGAGGAGCCTCATGATGAAGTAAGTACTACTTATACTTGTGTTTTAGTTGAGCATTTGGTAGATGAACCATATGCAAGGAAGAGCAAAATCAGTTTGCCAATGCAAGGGAGGATCTTACCATGGATGTCTACGAAGAGACCGTGTATGGAAAAGCAAGGACCATTGCCTGTTGCAGGACTTGTTGGGGTTGTTTGTGACCTTATGATAGAAGGTACAAAGGCCGGTGACAAGGGAGGAACGTGATGATCATTGCGGAGGAATGGGTCATGCTTTAGCCATATGAAGAAATTGGCTAAGTTCCCGGCATGACTCATGGACAGATTCGAGGAGGGCACACACTTGAGTATGGTGATACTTGGGTGGACTTCTCATGGCCGAGACCAAGAGGAAGTCTTGGGGCAACCTTTAGTGGGGTAGCCATGGTGGAAGAGACTCATGTGATGATGATATGGTTGGGTGACCGAGTTCACTAGACCGATTTGCAGGCTTGGATGAGGATGACTGATTGTTGTGATGGGTCTACCTAGTTGGAAAACATGGGCAACTTGAGTCATGGACATCAAGTTGGAGACATGAAGCATGACAGTCTTATGCAGGGACATTATGCAAGAGCACTTGCAGAGGTGTCACTTATGGGCATCCAACGGGGAGTGCCAAGGCAGAGATATTATGCAGGTGGATTTGCTGGTGTGACATGGAGATGTTTCATTTATAAGCCGATGGAGAGGTTGTGCACTCTTGTAGAACAAGGCCATGGACTTGGTTGGAATTGTGAGCAGACTATGGAGCATTCCTACTACATGTAGAGCTAAGGCATCTTGCAGAGACCTTTGGGCCAAGACATGTATGCTTGCTAGAGTGTTGGTTGGGGATGACTCATAGAGCTCATGATGACATGAGGTTGTGACTTTTGAGGACTTCATATTATTGTGGACTTAGAGGATCTGATGCATTGAGAAGTTGAGGTCAGGGACTTTGATGCAGGATGGGGTGCATACTTTTGAGTACATGTATGGGTGTGCTTGAAAGAGTGACTTGATGAGGAGGATCGATACGAGACACTTTGGAGTGATGGAGTTACAACGATGATGATGCCTTGGTGGCAACACTTGGGCATGGGTTGAGCCGAGACTTGACCACTTTTTACACATGGATGAACGAGACAAGTGTATACTTGTTTCCTTGGCAGACTTGAGGGATGGCACATTGCATATGTGATGGAGGTTGCTTCATGAACTTGGATGTGGCTCATTGAGAGTCGGGTTTGATGAGAGTATCTCTTCACTTTGAGGAGAAGGATTTTACACAAATAGATGATGATGTTGGGATAGATGTGACTGATTTCATGTAGCACATTGATACCAAACATCATGGACAACATGTTGTAGACAAGATGGAGACTACTTCATGGACCTGGGCATGGATTGTATTTAGATGGAGATGGATTCTTGATTGAGTTGATGTTGTGACTCGAGTCTGAGGAATGACTAATGATGGCATGAGAATGTGCATTCTCATGGTTTGAGCGTGACAGTTGGATTAGCTACACAACTATTTCAAGTCATGAGGGCAGGTAGTGTATAGAGATGTGGTACCATTGTGTTGGAGTATCATGGCAGTAGTTCACACTATGACAATACATGATGGAGTCAACATGATACATGTTGCAGTGAGCATGTAGCTTGAGCTGGAGGGGCGAGCCTTCCACAATGGGAGCAGCATGTGGAGATTGCGATGGATGTGGTTGATGATCATGGATTGAGGAGACTTTCCGATGTATGACATACTGGTGGGTTATATGCCTTGGTATGGGTATCTTGGTGATAGATGGTTGTTGAGATGAGAGTTTGTCGAGGATGACAATGATTTCAAGTAGGGGAGAATGTAAGGACCACAAGCTGTAGGCTATACAATGAGCTCGCACGGAGGCGACAAGTTGAGGAGCAGCAACACAGTGGGGGGAAATGCGTGTGAAGTGTTGTGGAGGTCATTTGACATATAGGCCATGGGCGGTCCTGGCGGGCCGACGGGCAGGCGAGGCCAAACGATGGACACCACACTTGGGTCAGCTGCTGGGTGAGCCGACCTATTCAAAGGATGAAACATAGATGTATGGAGGTCGGCCGAATGTGAAGATGCATCGGTTCATGGAGGGGGCGAACCATATTTATGGGAAGATCTGGAAATGGAGCTAAGGCATCACAAAACGCACAAGTTCAGAGCGTTCAAGGTAGAGCGAAGGTGAAGGTGCTAGTTGGTCTGAAATCTGGGTGAAGGTGCAGGCAGACGAGTGCAGGACCAACGCACCCAATCTGAAACAGGTCATTCGAAGGTGTTCATGCAAGAGGTCGTTCGAGGCCGTTAGTTTAGAAAGTCATTCTAGGGTGTTCGTGCAGGAAGTCATTCGAGGGCGTTCATTCAGAAAGTCATTCAAGAGCATTCATGTAGGAAGTCGTTCGAGGGCATTCGTGCAGGAAGTCGTTCGAGGGCATTCGTGTAGGAGATCGTTCGATGGCATTCAGGCAGGGTCGTTCGAGGGCATTCATGCAGAGTCGTTCGAGGGCATTTGGGCAGGGTCATTCGAGGGTGCGGCAGGGCATCCAGGCGAACAACACAAGTTGGTGAATGGTGGTTCAAGGGAAGTCTTCAACGGATGTGCACGATGAATGACTCCCCGGTGGAGACTTGGCGAGTTGGGCATTTGGTGGAGAGCGCCCACTGGTAGACAAGTTGGGTGTTCAGTAGGAATGCCCAACGAGTTGGACGAGTTGGACGAGCTGAACGAAATGTGTTCGGGTGAACGTGCAGAGGCAAACAAAGAGTTAGGAAGAGTCATTTGGATGACTGTGTGGACGTGCCGACGAGCTGGCTGAATGAGTTGTGCTGGTGATTGTAAAAATATTCTAAGTGTAAATCTGGGGTTTCCTCAGGATTGAACTTGTATACTGTAAACTGTTGTTATTATTATTATGGGCAGACTCATTACAGGGAGTTTCCCCTCCCATCTATATTGTTGTGCATTTCATGCTAATGCTGATGAATGTTTAACCGCTGTGTTATAATGAATGAAAGTACTTGGTAAAAGAGAAAAATAAACTAAGTATAGAAGTAAGGCGTAGTCCATGACCATGAGTATTGGTGAAAATAAAAGGGTCGGTGGTGCTGCACCTCCTATAGTGCGGTTGGAAGAGTACCGCCAGTGTAGGGGTGTGACACCAAGACTTTGGCGGTCTCCATCAAGAATTACACCTCCTCTCATCCTTCCAATAATTACAGAAGTGGACGAATAATTTGTGTTCGACGCCCCCTCTCCACCACGGCCAAATTTTTGGGTATCCATCAATAATTACACCTACCCTTCCCATGCCTCCATTCCCTCTGACTACGCTGAGACTTTGGGGTTTGGGTCAATAATTACACATCGTCTCAACCTTCCAGTAGTCAAAGAAGCGCACGAATAACTACCTATTTTGTTTTTGTTTGTGGAATAAGGAAACTCCTCACATCCCTCCAATAATCCAGGTAGGGGACGAATAACTACATCTTTTCTCTCTGTTTGTGAAATAATTTTACTATTATTTTTTTTCGAATTTTAATCTATAAATTTTTGAATATCTTTGAGGTAAGAATTTTTTTCAGTGTTCCGGGAGCTTTGAAATTGTATGGGAACATTACTTTTTTAGGGGTTACAATGGGAGATGGGGAAGTTGTGGGAGCTTCGAAGACTGTTTTTTGGGGGAAAGTTGTGTGAGCTTCGAAGACTGTTTTTTGGGGGAAAGTTGTGTGAGCTTCGAAGACTGTTTTTTGGAGGTCTCATGTTCCATGGGGCCCACAAAACATGAGCCTATGTTGAAACCTTCGAAGAAAGGCCAAAGACATATTTAACACCACTATCCTTAATTGAGAAACTGGAGCAATCTCTTGATGGGTTAACGAAGCCTGTGACACCTTGAGGTAAGTGCTATATCTGGGATGTCATGACGATGAGTATTTCTTTTGCTTTTTATGTATATATATCATAGAAGATTGTGTGTGCATAGTGCATCGCAATCAATGCTTAAACATTAGAGTTTCTTTGTTTTTCTCCCTAAAAATAACTAGAGAAACATATGTAAAATTGTTCCTTTGTATTTTAAAGTGAGATTGTTTCAAAGACTGATCATGAAAGGAAGAGACTCAGAAAGAGACACCCTGCAACATATATATATATATATATTTATCGTAAGTTCATTTAAATTAAATATAATGTATATTTAATTAAAAAATATTCAAATATTTATATAATTTATTTATACAAAAAAGCTTAATTTCATAATTTCAAATAATAAATTTTGAGCATAGATGCTAATTTCTAATTATATTTGATTGCATTAATTTCAGGGTAGATGCTGATTTCTAATTATATTTGATTTCTTGCACTAGATGCATGGATTTCAGTGTAGATGTTGATGTCTAGTTTTATTTGATTGCTTGCATTAGATGCGTTGATTTCAGTGTAGATGTTGATGTCTAGGTTTATTTGATTGCTTGGATTAGATGCGTTAATTTCAATGTGGATATTTTCCAATATTGTTTGGTTGATTGCATTAGATGGATTAGATGTTATTAATCTTAAGGGTGTAAATTATTAAAAATATTTTTCAAGATTAGATGGACGGGGTAGTGAGGGGACAAGCTTTCTTGCACTAGATGTATTTATTTCAATGTAGATGATGATTTCCAATCCTATTTGATTTATTGCACTAGATGCATTTATTTTAGTGTGGATGTTGATTTCTAATTATATTTCATTAAATCTTAATTTCTAAACTTTTTTTAAATTTTTATTGATTTTAAATTTGTAAATTTTAATTTTAATTTTAATTTTTTTTATTATTTTTTAATATTTTTTTTTAATTTAAAAAAAATTAAGAAAATTTTTAAATAATATTTTTTTGTTGTTTTTTTTTAATAATGTTTATATTCTATATTTTTTTACAATGTTTTTTTTTTTTAATTTATTTTTTTCCTTAACTCATTTCCTTTTAAATGTCAAATTTTTTAATCATTTATTATTTTTATTTTTTAAAGGTTTTTTAAATATATTTTTTATTTGTTATTTATTCATTTAAAAAATAGTTTTTCAAATTTTATTTAATTTTTTTATGTATTTATTTTTTAATTATGTAATTCACTTTTATTTGTTTCTCTTTTTAATTAAATTTGTAAATTTTTTTCCTTAAATTACCTTTTTTTTCTTGTTTTATTTTTTATATTTTTTATAACTTTTTTTTTTGAGTTAATTATATATATATATATACACACACACACATAAAAATAGTTTATTTCAGTAACAATTATTTTTTGTGTATTAAAATATTTATTAACTATATACAAATTTATGAAAAAATCTTATTCTCAAAATATTAATGTCATGATTTTTTTTTTGCAAAAATAATTAAAAATTTCATTATAAAAAAACATTACAAAAAAAACAAAAAACACATATTTCGAAATCCCTTAAAAAAAAACATTTAGGATGAAAAACAAGAAGAAAAATAAGATAACTTGAACAATGCATACTTGGGACAATAGAAAATTTTAAGTGTAAAAAATATGCCTTAAAAAATGATGATTTTCAAAATTCGCATGCAAATCACAAGCATTTAAAAAAATTATCTACAATCAATACATTAGAAAATTTAAAGTGTAAAAAATAGAACCTCTAAAATAAGGGGTTGATGTTGCATCAACTCTTTTCAAGATCAATATAAAAATCACTAACATTTAAAAAAAAATGTTCATACTTGATACATAAAAAAATTTAAAGTGTTAAAAATATGCTTCAGAAAAAAAGGGGTTGATGTTGCATCAACACTTTTCAAAATCAACATGAAAATCACTTACATTTAAAAAAAAAATGTTCATGACAAACTTTAAAGTGCCAAAAATATGCTCCAAAAAAATGTGTATTGTGAATCACCACTTTTCAAAATCACCTGATTTTTTGCTACCTCAAAAAAACGGGTACTAGGTAATTTTGTTGATTGATCCATAACTACGTTTCTTGCATTAGATGCATTTGAAGTTAACATTGGTGTTATATATTATTAAAAAAATCAAGATATATTTAGCAATACGTAAAGGGACAGTATTAAGAATTAATTAGCTATCAAAAGTTGTGATACCTAGAATTAAAATGAATTATATGTGAAGAACCAATCCTCTTGCAAAGTTAAAATTAATCCTTGGCAAGATCATTTCCCTTCTTCATCGTCAACTAATTACGAATAGACAATTACATATATTCAAAAGATCATTTCCCTTCTTCATCGTCAACTAATTACTAATAGACAATTACATATATTCAAAATTACTAATAGATAATTGCGTACAACAATGTATTCAAAATATTTATAAGAGGAAAAGATATATTTATAAATATCAAAACAAATCAAATTATTCTTGAAAGAGATGTGATAATTGTTTGGATGTAAGGATTTTATAAATTTGGCCACTCATTAAAAAAAAATAAAAAAAGAATTATTTCTTGACTTTGCAAAATAGACTATAGATAAAAATGAATGATCAAAATATTCTTGAAGGAAATAAATTATTTCAAATAGTAACAAAGAAACAAATTATTCCAAGAGTAACACAATCAATTATTAAGACTACTCATCAAGATATATTTAGTAATAGCTAGAGGGACACTATTAGAATTAATTAGATGTCAGAAGTTGTGATAGTTAAAATTAAATCAAATAGGTGTGTAGTATTAATCCTCTTGCAAACTATTGAAAGGATTGACTCTTTTCTTCATCACCAACTAATTATTAATACACAATTACATACACATATAAAAATTTAATATAACAATTGTGACATTCACAAATGCTACCATCCAAATCCAAACACATAACCACACAAACCACTCAAAGCATTCAAACAAAGATGTACAAATCATTCAAGGCAAGCAACACAAACTAAATTAGAGAAGAGAATGATATGGTCATGCAAAGCAAAGAAAACATAATGCGAATTTTGAAGTTAATCTCAAACATATGCATAATAATGATAATAAAAAATGTGAGATTGTTGCCTTCAAATGGAACCAACTTATATCCATCTAACATACATCATGTGCCAAGAGGGATCAAATTCCTTGAGGTGCAAACCTTTCCACAAGTTGTACATTCCAAAAAGAAGGTTTTCACCTCGAGAGATTTGATCCCTCTAAGTGCATGATAGATCCCATGTTAGATGGATCCAAGCTGGTTGTAACAAAATCATGTTTTTGACATCGTCAATCCAATTTTTTTTTATATAAGTAGATATCTAAGATTTTTTCTTGTTTTTTGATCAAACCATTGCTATTAATTCTGAAAAATATTACACAAAATTACGAAAAGACACCCTTCTCTCAGCATCATTCTAACTAGATTTTTTAGGTAGGAGAGATAAATGAAAACTGATATAGCGAATCCATATAAAGAACACCGAAAGTCTACAAAATACAAAATGAAAATGAAAATATATATGGCCAATCGTTATCATTGATTCTGGGGAGGAGTTGGAGCTTGTTCGACATTAAGATGGTCTGGTGGTCTAGGGCCCATGTACATGAAACTCTAGTTGATCAATCATGCCCTCAGATCCAGCCTTTCATGAATACGCCTTTGAATCCTCATGTCCAGCATTTCCCATTTATAGTTTTGTAAGTCATTCATAAAGGTGATTACCTCATTCCGGTCAACATATATTTGTTACCTTAATTTCACCAGGAGTGCAGTTACATTCTGCAATTGTCTTTCCATTGAATACAAAGTAGGAGGCTCACTCATAATAATAGGTGTTGGTAAATTTTCTTATGCCAATGCAGTTTCAAAACCTGTGTACACACATTTATTCATCGTCTACTACACCCACCCTGCCATCAAAGCCCGCAAGTTCCACGACGCCAAACATTGAGGTCTCCATCAGTAATTACATCTTCTCTCCTCCCATGCTTCTGCTTCATCTTCGCCACGCCCAGACTTTAGCCGTCTCCGTCAAGACGAATAAATACATAAGCGGAGGAATAATTTGTGTCCGCACCGCCGAAACTCTGGAGTCTCCGTAAATAATTACAACTTTGACCTCAGTTTTGTCTCACCACGCCAGAGACTTTGGGGTTTAGTTCTGTCTCACCACGCCAGAGACTTTGGAGTTTAGTTCTAACTCAGCGCGCCAAAGACTTTGGGGTTTTGTTTATAAAATAAAATATAAATATATATTAAAATGTTATATATTAATAAAATTAAAAGATATTTTAAAAGATAAATATAAATATTTTATTTATTATATATTTTATTTTTCTTTTTCAAATCTCCATTGGGAGATGGATAATTACACCTTTCCGCTGTTTCAAACTTTCATCGGCGACCTTTGTACTATTTATCTTGACTATATTGATTTTTTCTTTAATTTAAATGTTTAAATGTTTATCTTACACTTTATATTCACATTTTCATATTGACTTTTTCTTAGTTTCATAGACTTTTTATTACATTCTTGCTTGTTAGATGAGAAAGAAAATAAAGAAAACCCTCCACTCATCCTTCTTCTAGTTACATTTGTGTCCGGCCCCCCTCCACTATGCCCAAACTTTGAGGTCTCCATTAGTATTTACATCTCCTCCCAGGCCTCTGCTTCGTCTTCACCACCCCGAGACTTTGGCGGTCTCTGTCTCACCACGCAGAGACTTTGGGGTTTAGTTCTGTCTCAGCGCGCCAGAGACTTTGGGGTCTATATTTATAAATATATATTAAAATGTTATATATTAATAAAGTTAAAATATAAATATAAAAAGATTTAAAATAATTAAAAGCAAAACAAGTGTGAATAAAATATTTGAATTTTATATATTCTAAAATATTTCACACAAGGATTTAAATAAATTATCTATGTTTACTAATTTATTCCGATAGAAATTATATATATAGAAAGAAAATATTTTAGTGTTGTACAAAATAAAATATTTAATGTCAAAGAAACAAGTAATTAAAAGTTAAAAAATAAAATAAAAAATACCAAATAATTCTTAATAAGGAGATGTGTAATTCATTCAATTTTTAATATAAAAATAATATGTGACATTTAAAAATATTCATAATAATAATCAAATTTAATGTGGGTTACTCATAAAATATTTTATTATCCAAGATCAAGTAATATTGACAAAGACTTAAAAATATATTAATAACCAAAAAATTTTAATGTGGACAATGTAGTCTATAGATAAAATGTTTCAATACACATGTTATGCAAAATATTTTAATGTCAACTATGTATATATTATATATTGTTTAATTTTTTTTGTTTATGTCCTATAAAGCAACAACAAAAAATAAATTTTTATGGGTAAAATGTTTGAAGTAGTCTCACTATTTTACATTTTCATATTTTTTAGGTATATATATATATATTTGCCAATTTTCCCTAAAATCCAATAAATTTTCTTTGTACTAACCAGTTTAATACAACATTCAAAAATACAATTTAAACAATGAAGAAATACACATTATATAGAGAGAGAGAACCAAATTCATTGGGATCTATAAAAAGATGTAACTTCTTTCATATTTTACATTCTAAAAGAGGTTTGCACCTGAAGAGATTTATCCCTCTCGCGACATGTTAAATCTATGATTAAGATATATCTATAATATAATAAATTTTCATTAACAAAAAATATGATAAAATCCTTCTTATATTAAAATTTCTTAGTTCAAACACACTCTTTTTCTATTGTACAATTTGACAATTTGAAAGCATTTTGATGTTAGGAGGAATCACCTGTAACTTAAAACAACCCTTAAAATCCTAATACTTGAAATCGAGTTATGTGATTTCATATGGCAAAGATTCTAAATGACAACATCCATTGAGATCCAAAAATATGAGATATCTCTCATTTCACATGGAAATGATTTTAACCATTTATTTCCCTCGAGGTGTAAAAACTGATTGTTTGAAATATTGTCAATGCTTGAATGCACATAATCAATTTTAGAATGATTCAGATCAAGAAATTTGAGAGTTTCTATTTGTTTGTTTTTTTTTTTCAAGAAAGAAAAAACCAACAACTTTCTATTAAATAAAAATATGTTTACATAATCATGCATATAGGATATGTTCTAGTATAATCCTCGTTACATATGATTAATAACAAGATACAGGGTGCACAAACCCCTCAAAGAAACCCTGAAAGGAGCACAATATATACCCCAACAATGACCATCTACACACCATTCTAGCACCACCAGAAGATGCTCCAACCAACAAAATATGAAAAAAGAGATTCAACGTATAAAACCCTAGGGTCAACAAGCACCATGCCACATCACAAAGAGATTCAAAAAAATTGAGCATGCACGCACGACCAAATAAAACCCCAAGGCATGCAAACCACAGAAATCCCAAGTGGGAATTGTAAACGGTGTGAAAGGTGGCCAACCCACAAATACAAAAGGTTCAAACCCCAACAACCAATGCCAGAGGAAAAATTAGGGATAATGCCCCCATAAAATATCTCGTAGGATCAACAAGCCAAAATAGGGCTACGATAATAAAAAACAAGTGACAAGACCCGACAAATCTTGCTGCCATGACCTAACAATCATATCTACGAACCATCACCGAAGAAATCTACAACGATGAAAACTAGAAACAAGGGGGCAATGACCCTCACCAACAAAAGATACAATTAGAAAAACCTTAGCAAAGTCCTGAACCCCAGCGCGAACAGAGCTTCCACATAGCGACGTCGATGAAAGTTGTAAAGGAAAGGGGTGTAGTCGAGAAAGGCAAGCCAAGAGGCACGATTAGGAGAGTCGAGAAAGAAAGGTTCACTGCACGGCTATCCCATCTACAATGAAGGTAACTGGAAACAGGGCGACAGTGACCTCGAGTAGCAGAAGACACACTGAGCAGAACTATAACGAAGTCCTGAACCGTGACACAAATAGAGCTTCCACATGGCGGAAACAACAACAAAAATAGAGGAGGGGGGAACAATCAAGAAAGTTGGGCCAAGATGCAGGAACAAGAGGACCAAGTAGGCTAGGGTTCGTTGCTCGACCCTCCCTCCCTCAACAATCATTTTCCACAAATTGCACCCTTGGTGGTTAGCCCTTACTCATTTTCCTTAGCAACAAGAAAATGTAGGGACTAAAATTCAAATTGTTTCAGTTTCCACAATGATCTTGGCAATAATTGCAGCCCCATTTCACCTAAATCTAACACCCTCAAAGACACGAGGTTAAGGAAGAATGCTTTTGAAATCACTTCCAATTAAAATTTGCATACCAAAGTTAGAGTCACCTGTTTTGAATATATCAACTCCATTGTTGGCAAAGATGTATTATCACTACCAAGAAGAGAGAGTCATCTACAATTATCATAATAGAAAGATCTTGCATCTAAAAGGGCTAGGAACATTATGGCATAGGTAAAATATATAGATAACAAGATACATAGAATTGATTAACGAGGTTAAGGAAGAATGCTTTTGAAATCACTTCCAATTAAAATTTGCATACCAAAGTTAGAGTCACCTGTTTTGAATATATCAACTCCATTGTTGGCAAAGATGTATTATCACTACCAATAAGAGAGAGTCATCTACAATTATCATAATAGAAAGATCTTGCATATAAAAGGGCTAGGAACATTATGGCATAGGTAAAATATATAGATAACAAGATACATAGAATTGATTAACAGGAAAATCTCCATATATATATATATAAAATAAAATATAAAAATATATAAAAATAATATATATTAATAAAATTAAGATATATATATATATATATATATATATATATATTAATTTTATTAATATATAGTATTTTTATATGTTTTTATAATTGAGTTTTAATATATATATATATATATATATATATATATATATATATATATATATATATAAAGCTATAATTCCTATATAATATATATATATAGCGAAAGGATATCCGACATAATTGAAAATCTTTAAATTCTATATTTTGTAGCAAAAAATGCTTTAATATAAATTTTATATAGTAAGATACAAAATATTAATAGTGTGGTTTAAATATGCTATTTGAGAGAATGTAGACTTATTACAGTTAAAAAAAATCAAAGGAAATGTCAAGAAAGTCTTGGGAATAATGTTGGTTTTCTATGTTGAAGACATGCTTTAAACCATTGGAAAGTGAATATTGTTGTTGCAGACCCTTTTTTTTGACAATTATGGTGGGGTTGGACATTCTTCTTGGAAGAGAATTCATCATAGTGTTCACCTAAAGAGCCTATTTCCTAGCATGTAGGCTTATTAATTTGACGTTGTAGTGCATTGAGATGATCCATCTATTCTTTTAGAATGTAAGTGTATTAACTTCTTGTTCAAGTGTACCTAGAGGACTCATTTTTGAATTATACCAAACTCAATAGCCTTTAGCAATAAGAAGAGAAAGAAATGACCAAAATCTTCCACATAAAGATACAAGTAAGGAAGATACATATTAATGCTCTCATTGACTTAGGATCACATGAAAATCTCATTTCAGTAAAGCTAGTAAACAAATTTTCATTGGAATTCCATGACCATCCAAGCTTATACTCATTAGGATTGGTAAATAAGGAAGCATAGTTAAAGATAACAAAAAAAATCAAAATTAGATTAGCTATCCGTGTTTATTTTATTGATGAAGTAGAATTAAATGTAGTTCCCTTCAATGTCTGTGGAGTGGTGTTTGGAAGTCCCTACATGTACATCCAATATGCAATCTTCATGTACATAGCCAACCAATATCAGCTCGCCAATGATGGAAAATCGTTCACCATCAATGTGCACAAAGGAAAGTTAAAAATTTCACAAGTAAATGCCAACCAAGCCAAGAAAATGATTAGTTCTGGCAAGAAGTTTGTTTTATTGTTTTTAACAGAGAATCATCCTGTAGAAGAATCAGCAAGAGCAAAGGAATCCTTGGAGGGGTGTACTAAGAAACATAAAAAACAACTAGAAGATTTTCTATAGGCTTACAGAGACGTGTTCTAGGAACCTAAAGGGCTACCACCCTAGAGGGAAGTGGAGCATAATATCCAGATATTTCAGGACTCCCTCGCTAAACATTGGGTTGTACAATTAATCTGTTATAGAAGCAAGTGAGGTGAAGAAACAATTGCAACAACTACTGGAATGGGGTGTCATTCGACTGAGTACACCACCATGTGGGTCAACCATCACCATAATGCCAAAGAGAATGGGACTTGGTGGATGTGTATTAATTACATGGCATTGAAGAAAATCACACTCAAGAATAGGTACTCCCTGCCCAATATTGATGATTTTTTGAACTAGTTGCAGCAAGAGAAATACTTCACCAAGGTGGACTTAAAGTCTAGATATCACAAGTTTTGAGTCAGAGAATAAGATACCTGGAATACCGCCTTCAAAACCAGGAAATATTTGTATGAGTGGGTATTCAAGCCATTTGGCCTATGCAATGTACCAATTATGTTTATGAGGTTAATGAATGATATGTTCCACCATTTTATGGATTCATTTGTTATTTTCTATTTGAAATATATATTGGTATATAGTTTTACCTAGGAGGAGCACATCTCACATTTGACATAGGTGTTGGAGACATCAACGAAGCACAAATTACTAGAAAATATCAAGAAGTGCGAGTTTTCATAGTAGTCTCTAGTGTATCTAAGGTATGTGATAGGTGGAGGAGAGATAAAGATAGGTACTACTAAGATGCAGACCATCATGAAATGGTTGGTGCCTACTAATGTTTCTAAGGTTAGGATTTTTTTGGGGTGACACAATACTTGCGGAAATTCATAGCCTCGTTTTTAGTGGTAGAAACATAACTCCATGCCATAACAACAAGTGACAAGAGTTTCACTGGGGAAAGGGCCAACAAAATGTCTTTGATGAGTTAAAGAAGAAGATCATTCAAACACTAGTTCTTGCACTACCAAACTTGCATAAGCCCTTTCAAGTGGAGATAGATGCTGGTGAGTATGTTATGGGAGCGATCTTGGTGTGGGGAGGAAAGCTTGTATTTTACCATTGTAAATTATTTCTTTGGCCAGTTGTTAACTACCCTGCCTATTATAAGGAAGTTTATGCCATGGCGTAATCTATGAAGAAGTGGAAGAATCATCTAATGGGAAAGGAGATAATAATCCACATATATCACCAACCACTACAGTACTTGCAGGCCCAAAGTAAGCTATAAATGACATAAGATATAGTTTTTCATAAGATTTTTAGAACTACAAGATAGGGACAACATGAACTTTGATAGATTGGGTTGAAAGGAAAACTTCTAGGTAAAGATAAGTGGCACACCCGAGAGCAGCTGGAGGAAAAAATTCCTCAGATCATTCAGTGGAAGCATTTTAGGATTAAAAGTCTCCAAAATTGGCAGTGATTCATATTTGATAATTATATTATTTTTCATCCATCCCAATTCTTTTAGGGTGGAAAAAGTGGAGGAATCTACTCATAGGACCATTTTTATCGGCGAGATCCAATTTGGAAAATTAGGGCCTAAAATATTTTGTGAGGATTTTGAGGCATCAAAGAGTGTTTTTTAAGTGGTAAAATTTGACACTTTAGTGCTACACTCTTTTCTCCCATTCTACACACAAATACCTTTCCAACAATGCAATAATCAACTTAGTTGGAGTCACTATGGAAAATTTATTCCACTCAGAAGTTGACCTTCTTGTTTTGGCTAGCATAATTCAAAGGGATTCCACGTCAGCCCCCATTATTCATGGAAAATGGACCAGACCTGTGATGATGATGAATAATACTCTAGAATAGTCCATATTGTAACACTGGTTAAGAATTAAGGGAGTCAAATCTAACTACTAGTTGGCTATCATGTTGTGCTATAAATGGGCCACTAGGAGTAGAAGGGGTTCAATTATTTTCAAGTGCATTTTGTTGCATAAACAAATAGAGTAACTAAGAGGGATAGGGAGGGAGCCCACATAGAGTATTTTTGCATTGTGCTAGCTCAAAAATCAGATGCCTTATTTGTACTTTCATCTATTTTCTATTCAAATAAAGAGAGCAAAGCGACCTCACCTTCCAACTCGATTTTCTCTTGAAAGGATTTTCTCCTGAAAGGGTTTCCCAAGTCATGAAAAAAGGGCTTGTGTAGGAATAAAATTATCATTGAGGATACAAAAAAGAAGAGATAACTATGAGGAAAAAGTTTGGAAGTGATAGAGGACCCATGGACATGTGTCCATGAAGAGTTTTTGTTCCTTGGGAGTATGATGTAGGAGCATTGACATCAAGCTTACAATTGAGTCAAGAACCCAGGAGATTGAGGACAATGAAAACGATAGTGGTGATATAGAGTAATAGGGATATGTATACAAAATTTTGATGGAATAATGGTTGATGAAGCATGTACGAGAAGAAGTTTCCTTGAGAACTAGTGGATATAATGACTGACAACCCATTTATTCTTGTAGATGGTGATTCGTTCATATGGACTTCAACTAATATTTATGTAGGTACAAGATGATAACAGAGAAGATTAAGAAGGAAGAATACCAGATAACTATTAAATATGAAGACAAAGGATAAGAAAGGCAAAGAATAAAAAAGGACTAATTTAATGAAGAAGGCTCCTTAAAGAGGAGACATAAAAAAATAACACCTATTTGTAATTTTTAATGGATGATAATATGAATATTGTAATAGTGTAATAGTGTATGCATATTCTAGAAAGTCTATGTAAGAGTAAGTGCTGAAGGGCAGGGTGTTGGAAATAATACTGAGAGGGGGGGTGAATCAGTATTATCAAATCAATATCTTTTTCATTTCATACTCATATTTATACACGCTACTTCAATGAAGGTAACTCGCATGTACACGCAACTGTCTTTAAAGTAACCAACGTATATCCATCAAACTTATGATTCAGTTAATTCATCATATGTTGGTATTTAATCAGTGCATCAATACTTCATTAACCATATAAATAGTAACCATGTGCAGTAATAATAGAATAAATAATCACACATAAGCAACAGAAATGAACACCAACATTTAAGGTGGGAACCCAATGCGGGCCAAAAACCACCTGTTTGTGTCTTATTTTAATATAAGAAAAACCTGTTTACAATATTGTACTAATGTAGACTCATACCAGTATGCAGGCACCCACCTACAGAGGCTACAACGTTCTCTCATTTTCTAGCTACTACTGGAAGGACCCCCTTGCTCTTGTACTGGCTGATATGTTTACTAGTACATAGGCATAGGCCTACATAAGGCTATGACTTTCTCTCTTCCTCTAGGGACCACATTTCATAAATTTTCAAACTAGATACTCCTGGACCACAACACGACAATCTAAAGGCCACGTTTCATCCAATTTTTATATTGGACCCATTAGTAACCTTGAAGCTCTAATAAATGACCACTACAATACAACCATCAAATACATTTGTATCAACCAATCACTGAAACTAAATCATCAATCTCTGAATCAACCACAACTAAATCAATCAATCACGGAAATCCCATCATCACTGTCAAAGAAAATTACAATAAATTAATCTCAACATTCAGAACATTGTCACCAGAACATAAAGCAGAACCCAGAACTCTGCAACAAAAACCAGATCCAACTACAACTTCAAATATCATATTTCATAATGTATACGTTACTTGGATGTGATTGACGAGTGTGTATATGCACTTTACCAAAGCGAACCAACGTATATACCTGCAAGTACATGTTGGGCCTTGAAATTGTCATTCACTTCCATTACATTTTCACTTATATTTCCATATTGTCACCTTCACTCCACCTCTATTTCATCACATTTACATCCATTTCATTACATTTACCTTACCATTATCATTATTGGGTCACATTTATGTTTTTCTAAACTTTATTAATTCTTAGCATTTTTAAGTGAATTTATGGTTAAAAATTAGAAAATAATGTGCATATGCTTATACCTGACAAGTGGGATGAGATTGTTGACATGTGTAGGTCAAAAGGAAGCTTATAAAAGACCCTTATGTGGCCTCCTAAGGCCAAATTCGAATTTGAATGGAGAAGATCATGGGATCATGAAGATATGCGTCTCATTTCCTATTTGTATTGAAACTATAAAAAGACATGTGTCTTATTATTTCCTATTTGTATTGAAACTCTAAGAAGACATGTGTCTTATCATTTTCTATTTTGATTGTAATTTTATAAATATAGGGAGAGATTCATGGAATCTCATTAATGAGATAGCTTCTCATCATTTTGTATAAATAGGAGAAGTTTTCTCCTATCATTTTTATGTGAAAAGTTGGGGAAATTCTCTTGTTTTCTATATAGAATTTAGATTTGGCACCATACTCATGAGTGATGTTCACTTTGATTTGGTTATGCTTGTATTTGGAGCCTCTCAACTTTCCATCCCTCATGCTTTTGGATTGGCCATCTATAATGTGTGAGATTTATTTTTTTTCATAGATTGAGATTTATTGTTTTTCATAGATTAAGATTTATTTATTTCATATATTTTCCTATGTGAGAGGTTAAGAGTGATTGTTTTTATTTGATTTCATATCTAGAGGTTAAGAATTATTGTTTTTGCTTTCATTTCATATCATGTGGTTTTGATTATTCATTTCATAGGATCCTGATTTGATAATGCACACATGATCCCTTAGAGTAGATTTCATTTCATGCAATTTCATTTTTGAAAGAGTGGTGTGCTTTTCAATTCCCGCAAGTGTGGTAGATTAAGATTTCAATTCCTGCAAGTGTGGTAGATTAAGATTTCAATTCCTGCAAGTGTGATAGATTAAGATTTCAATTCCAAACACTGTACTATAATTTCCTTTGAATTGATTATTGAATTAGAATAGGTGAATTTGGTTTGTAGTTATATTGATCTAAATTGGAAGTCAATTTCTAGCATATATAGTGCACGCATGCTTCACAAGTTTTACAAAACCCCTGGGTTGAAAATTAAATGATAGGTAATTAATTTGCCTGAATATTTTGGTGCCATTCCTGGGGAAGTGTGCATAGGAACTAGCTTTCAGTTTAGAGTGTATGTCATTTGTTTTTGTTTTCACCAACCATTTATGGACAAAGGGTCTAGAATGCAGCCCAAAGACTACATTGAGGAATGGTATCAAAAAGTAGTTACGCCACAATATTCGTCAATTCTTCAAGAGATCCTTGTGGCAAATCGAAAGGTCAAGTCGATTTCGCATATCCTTACAAACAATCGGGTACCTTTTTTCAAGTTTGGATATGAGCATTTTAAAATTTCTAATCCGTAAATAACTTCATTGAAAGCATGAATATACTTAAAAAAGAATTAGATAGATAGGAAAAATAATAATAATAATAATAATAATAATAATAATAATAATAAATAATAACTAAATAAATTTTAATAAAACAACCAACGCAATGGCCCATGGCCTTTGAAAAACTTTGATCTCTACAGAGATATCGGTCTTCAGAATGGCTACAAGGCCTCTATCCTCAGCATAGCCTGCACACATCAACCAGCTAAAACACAATAGTAATTAGGCCAATAAAGTATACCACAAGTTTCCTTATAGTCTAAAAACTATGAAATCATGACATGCATAATAGAGAGTCACTTTGGGCCTGAAAACCCACTCAGTCAACAGGAATGGTATAATGGTTACAACTTCGTCCCTCCATTGGCTAACCTAAAATTCATCTATGCCTTGAAGTAACTCCCTTGCCTATTGGTAAAGTATTGAAATCTTTGAATCTCTTTCAACTTTGTGAACTATAATTTGTAAGTGCAGCATAGCCTTCCTACCATTGACTCAGATCTGCTGCCTATAGGTGAAATTGATCGGAACAATTGTAAGTCACTCTATTGTTTCCTTATCCCCTTCACCATACTCCTAGGAGGTCTGGACTGAAGCTCTTAAGTTAACAAATGGCAGGCATTCATTCAACACATGCTCCAACTCCATAGCATATGATGGGTGCAGTATTTTAACCTCCACAGCTTGGGGTGTCTCAACCTACACATCCCGCACAACATACTGGATCACCATTGCCAGAAATCGCACCAGTTTAGACACACGTTTTTAAAAAACATTTTTTTGACCAAACCAGGGAATATCTTAAAAAATAGGGACATGATTGTTTCTGGAATGGGATGAGTTTAATAACCCAGAAACCATTTCCTCGGATTCCTAACCGTTAAGGAGAAAATCGCGGTTCTTTGGGACCCTCTTTGGTGACTATGTGAGGAAAATGGATTCTTTTTTTTTTTACACAAAGTTTTGCTGGCAATAACACATTTAATTCACTAAGGTTTCTAATCAAACAATGAATCTTACTCCTCTGCAAAATTTCAATAGATTTACCCTCCTTACATCCTTGAACACTTAGAAGAAATTTCTAACTTAATGTTGCACCCATGTGTATACTTGTTTCCTCATGTGTCAGTGCAGGCAGGGAGTGATTCTGTTTTGAATGCTATGAAGCGTGAATACAAAATCAATGAATTTAGATTTGTAGTTGATACATTAATGCGACTTGTGCCGACATGGAGAGAGTGACTGATGTGATATGTGGATTCCCCTGTGAAACGAAGGAAGATAATTTTGAGGCCACTATTAATCTAATCAAAGAATACAAGTTTCCGCATGTTCACATTTCACAGTTTTATCCAAGGCCAGGAACACTAGCTGTTAGAATGAGAAAGGTCCCTACTTCTAAAGTAATGAAACGAACGCCAATAATTTTCAAAAATTGAATGAAAGAAATCATTTTATTTGTGAGAAAAAATAAATAAATAAATAATTATAATATATATAAATTTTTTTTTGATGATTAATACATATGCAATCAATTTATTGAATAAATTTATAAAGAGAAAAATACTTGTGAAATTTGATTGAAATAATTTTTTTTTTTGTACAAGTACTTTTTCATATTTTTTGTTGCTTCAAATATTTTTGACAACATGTTATTTTTGTAGCACAAATGATGATTCAATAATGGCTTGCAAAATAATTGGAAATTTATTTAGATGATTTATGAACATTTTGCATTAATATTGTTGCTGTGTATTTTCCTATGAAGTTTTAACTTGCAGCGCACAACAAATATTTGTGATGCCTATCATTTTGCTGAGCACAGTGCATGAATTTATCCGACAACAGGGAGTTGATTTATTTTTCATGGTTATTTCTTAAAAGTGGATTGTTATCGATACCATGAATTGGACTGAATATAACACTTTTGATTTTCTTTAGTCTGTTCATTTGACATTTTTTGTAAGAATCAGAAAGGAACTGATCATTTCTTTTTGAACATTTAGTCTGTTCATTTGACATTTTGTGTAAGAATCAGAAAGGAACTAATAATTTCTTTTTGAACATACTTATGTTCTTTATGTCAAGTTTTTTTGCAGGTTTGGGATGATCAAATGATCATTGAAGGAAACTAATTGTGCACACAATTGGTCTTCAAAGGACCGATTCCATGAGAAACATAAGAACAAGTCCATGTCCATATCCATCAAAACCATTACCTTTCCTCCCTTTTGAATTATAAATCCAACCAAGAAATTCAAAGCAAGCCACAGTCATTTTTCCCAGCAAGAGTCAGTTGTTCATTTTCCTTTATTCACATACACTTTCCGCTTGACCCACAAATAAAAGTAAGAAGCTCACTTACATGCTTATTGCCCATTGTCATTATTATTTTCCATTGTCATCTTCCATTTTCATTTTTCCTTTCCTATCCTTTTTCATTTCGCAAATAAACCCTGCTTCAATGCAAATTATTGAGTCCATAGTCCTTTGAGTCTAAAATCCTTGCAAAAACACCTTGAGGCTTGCATGCCTTAATGGCAAGTCCTCATGCTGACGAACAATGGGAATACATCAATGTCCCTTGTTCATCGGATCTTCTAGGTACTCGACAACAACAAAATTATTCATACTTAGCAAGATGTGTTTGGGCATCTTGACTCTCATTGTCATCAATGGTGAGAGTTCTCGTGTTGACTAGTGGCATCCATTAATGGCCACTAAGTCAACAATTTCCTGTTATGTTCGACATTAGAACATTTATTCACATAGCAGGAATTGTGCCAATGAGTTTTGAAGACACGAAGACTATCATTTTCAACATTTTGGAGCAAATGTAGAAGATATGTAGCTACAGAACCAGATGGCAGTGGCAGAATCAGATAGTGACTATAGAATCAGATGACAACTGCAGAATCAAATAATAGTTGTGGAATTAGATGGCAGCAATAGAGTCAGCACTATTCTGCAGCAGATTCAACAAGTTTTAATAAAAGCAAATAAAAAGTCATCTTGACTCTTTTCTCCATAACTTGCCCAGTCACTTGAAGAAGATTATGATCAAAATTTTGCAACCACCACACATGCAGTTCATCAATTTCTAAAGGGTAAGTTAAGGTATGTCATTTTATAACTTTTTACTATAAAATTCCTTGAAAAGCTAGAATGATAATTTTCGAAAAAAAGCATTTCTCTTCCACATCTCATAAAATTGCCAATATCATCAGTTGGAGGGGATATATTCATATTCATATTTTGCCATACTCATATCACATTCAAAAGCCCACATACTTTCAAAAAGATATTAACTATTACATTATTGTTATGAGCATACAAAGGCTTGTCAAAAGTACTAAAAAGTTAATTGGATACAAACACAATCATGGTTGTCACACAAGAACCAACTATGATGCAATCCAATAAAGATACACTTTGCAATCAAATTATCATTATGCAAACTTCAAAGGTCAAAAATGAATGAAACAACAAAATATGGTTATAACACAAGAACCAACCATGTTGCAATTCAACTAAAAGATTTTGCAGAAGTATGAAGTTATCAAATGATATCATGCAAAGTTAAGCCAAAGCTCAAGGGTAAAAAATAATTAATGTAACAGATTGCATGAGGACATGCAATAGCTTTAGTTGGGGGGTATGTTGGGCTTTGAAATTGTAATTCACTTCCATTAAATTTTCACTTATATTTCCATATTGTCACCTTCACTCCACCTCTATTTCATTACATTTACCTCCATTTTATTACATTTACCATACCATTATCATTATTGGGTCACATTTATGTTTTTCCAAACTTTATTGATTCTTAGCATTTTTAAGTGAATTTATGGTTAAAAATTAGAAAATAATGTGCATATGTTTAAACCTAACAAGTGGGATGAGATTGTTGACATGTGTAGGTCAAAAGGAAGCTTCTAAAAAACCCTTATGTGGCTTCTTAAGGCCAAATTCGAATTTGAATGGAGAAGATCATGGGATCATGAGGATATGTGTTTCATTTCCTATTTGTATTGAAACTCTAAAAAGACGTGTTTTATCATTTCCTATTTGTATTGAAACTCTAAGAAGACATGTGTCTTATCATTTCCTACTTTGAATGTGACTCTATAGATATAGAGAGAGATTCATGGACTCCATTAATGGGATAGCTTCTCATCTTTTTGTATAAATATGGGAAGTTTTCTCCTATCATGTTTATGTGAAAAGTTGGGGAAATGCTCTTGTTTTCAATATAGAATTTGGATTTTGGCACCTTGCTCATGAGTGATGTTCACTTTGATTTGGTTATGCTTGTACTTGGAGCCTCTCAAATTTCCATCCCTCATGCTTTTGGATTGGCCATCTATAATGTGTGAGATTTATTGTTTTTCATAGATTAAGATTTATTTCTTTCATCCTTTTTCCTATGTGAGAGGTTAAGAGTGATTGTTTTTATTTGATTTCATATCTAGAGGTTAAGAATTATTGTTTTTGCTTTCATTTCATATCATGTGGTTTTGATTATTCATTTCATAGGATCCTGATTTGATAATGCACACATGATCCCTTAGAGTAGATTTCATTTCATGCAATTTCATTTTTGAAATATTGGTGATCTTTTCAATTCCCGCAAGTGTGGTAGATTAGGACTTCAATTCCTGCAAGTGTGGTAGATTAATATTTTCCTACAAGTGTGATAGATTAAGATTTCAATTCCAAACACTGTACTATAATTTCCTTTGAATTGATTGTTGAATTAGAATAGGTGAATTTGGTTTGTTGTTATTTGGTTTAGTAGTTAGATTGATCTATATTGGAAGTTAATTTCTAGCATATATAGTGCATGCATGATTCGCAAGTTTTACGAAACCCCCGGGTTTATAATTAAATGATAGGAAATTAATTTTCCTCAACAATACTATCTTAAAAACTTCTCAGATATTCCATACTTTAGTCATACCCATATCATAACAATTACAGAATAAAACATGTGTTAGTATTCAGATCTAGATTATCCATGATCAAAACACATAATGATAATTCATTTTAGGTCTTATGAACCTGATCCATTTTCCATCATCAACCACCTAGCTGCTTCCTTAGTAATGATCAAGCAAAGCATCAGAAACCCATAACCTACATACTAACTCTTCATAAGATATTCAATACTTGTACACATTGGCCTAATGATCTTCTCCTCCTTATATAGTTTTAGGCCTTTCTCAATACCTTGGACCAAAACCACATAGGACCAATACCTTGGACCAAATACCTATGGTCAATACCTCAGAACAAATACCTTGGATCAATACTTTGGACCAAAATACCTTGGACTAAACACCTCGGACCAAAGCCTTGGTTTTCCAACATGTACGCATTTTTCCTCCTGTGAAAGTGCGTGTATATGTATACGGTCCTTTTGTTCTATTAACCCACATGTATACACTGCTTGGACAAAGTGAACGAGTGTATACTTCTTAAACTATTCTCTTTCTTCAATCTCTAGAGTCTGATCTGTAAGTTAACCTGTTGCACTGTGAATTGTCATCTGTGTGAGTTTCCATCAAGGACAACACCTGTATCATAATGCCAACAATCTCCACCTTTGGACTTGATGGAAAAAACAACACCAAGTCACTCTCCCCTTTAACATCAAGAGCAAAGGGCGGACCAAGATATTCTCCCCCATTGATATACATTATATTTTCCATGCTCCCCCTGAGTACATGTTGAATTCTCTGATTAAGCTCCCCCTTTGTACATGTTGGGATTCACTAAAAAATCCATGCTCCCCCTGAGCACATGCAGAGTCTACAAAAATATTTTCCAAAAGAAAATCATGACTCTATAACTCAACTATGTGAGTATGACCTTCCTATCACTAGTGACTCATACATACATCAATCTCCCAACTAAGTGGGGATATACCGAATGTTTATACATGAATGAAATAGAAATTATTACATCATCCTTCCCATGCTTAGTGGGGTTACAAATTAGGTCTTCTCATGACCTTTACATCAAATTATATACATGACATTTATAACAAGGACCAACAATATAAACAAGACCATGATAGTCATCAGCAGCTATCATACACCATATATGATCTGCACCATCAGCATCTATCAATGACATCAAGATCAATAGCCTGTATATGTCCATCATCAAAAGAGTCACCTAAATCAAACAACTAAGCAATATAAGCATCTTCATGTACCAAGGTCTTCTATTGTAATGCCAACAATGCATTATTAGAAGCATATGCTCCTCCTGATCTGATCATTGCATTTTTCAGTAAGAATCATCAAGGCATCATCATCAACCAGCTATTCATCAACTTATTAATAGCTTATGAGGACCAAAACACTTCCACATATCATCAACAGATTGTAACCATCATCAAATAGAATAGAACATATATTTGATAATTGACTGAACCATATCAGCCACCGTTTTCTGAGTCTGTCCCACTTCTTTTTCCTCAAACAACATATACACAACTGTGCAGATTCGAAATCTTGTATATATGTGACTTGTCTTCATGATAACTGCGTATGAGAATTGGAATTCTAAGGTTTCACACTTTCAGTCCCCCATGAGTCTGTTATGTCTACATACTGCACTATGCCACATCTTTCTAATTGTACTTCCTTCTTCTTTGATATCTTCAAGTGTGATGATGTTTTCTCCTTTTGGTATGGTGCTAGAAATTTGCTCCTGCATTCCTTTGATATATCTCCAAACTTGTTACACGCATAACATTTTACATGTTTCATATTCCTTTTATAGCAGTCAATGGCTTTGTGACCAAACGTATTGCAAGAAAAACAATATCCTTTAAAGTACTTGGAAGCTGATGATCTTTTTGTGTGATAGTTATTTGCTTGAACCATTGTACTTTTGCATCTGGCTGCAACATTCCAAAATTATGACATAAAAAACATTCAAAATTATTCATCAGAGGACATAACTAACTATCACTTCCATAGTTAGCAGTAAATGATTTTCTTTGAAGACTTTCTTTCCTTGGTTGTTGATGGGGTTGACCTCTTATCTCCTTGTTGAGCATTTCATATTTTTCATTATAGTTCTTTGCCTCATCTTGTGATCTAAATTCACCTTCAATGGTTCCATGAAAACCAAGACCAGTTTTGATGGTAGGAGACCTTTGACTACGAAGAATATTATCCAAAATCTTAGTACTATCTTGAAATTGTAACAATTTACCCTTTTCTTCTAATTTACCTTTTAAGATATTTATCTCAACCTGATATTGCTCTTCCTTTTTCAGATATTTCTTCTTCATGATTTCTTGAGTATTTCTTCCTTCTTCCACTTGTTGCCTTAATTTGAGAATGTCATTTTCTTGTTCTTCATCTACTTGAGGTAGTTATTCATTCTACTTATTTGAATTTTCAAGATCTTCTTTTTGAGAGAGGATCTTAGATTCAAGGCTTTCATAGTAACTGAATCTATCTTTAAGTCTCTTGATTGTTGTGCTCTTTTCATTTACTCCATTTCTTAATAATGTCACTTCATCCTGTAGCTTTTGACATTGATCTTCCTTTCCCTTGTATTGCGTCCTTAATTTGTTTCCTTCCTCCAATTGAGCTTTTAATCTGGTAACTTATTCTCTAAAGGCACACTCCCTTTTGTTAAATAGATATTTTTGATCTTTGATTTTATATGCAAGTCTTTTAACTTTTTCCTTAATGTTTCTTTCATGATCACTTTCAATATCTTCAACGTTGCATGAACAGAGAAAAGTATCACTGGAAGACCAAAAGTTTGTAACTGATACTTCTTTTGCTTGTTCATCTTCAATTTGAGGTGATTTTGAACCTAAATACTTGCTTCCACCTAATGACCAATTGTCTCTCCTGTTGTCATTGTTCCTTTGAGATGTCTTCTTCTTCTGAGGTGCTTTCTTCTTCAGTTTCTTCCCCATTACTTTTATGGATCTCCTTCAAGTGATCAAGCTTCTGCCAAATGACCTACTCTGATACCAATTGTTGGAAATAATTCTGAGATAGGGGGTGAATCAGTATTATCAAATCAATAACTTTTTCATTTCATACTCACATTTATATACACTACTTCAATGAAGGTAACTCGCGTATACACACCACTGTCTTTAAAGCAACCAACATATATCCATCAAACTTATGGTTAAGTTAATTCATCATATGTTGATCTTTAATAAATGCATCAGTACTTCATTAACCATATAAACATTAACCATGTGCAGTAATAACATAATAAATAATCAAACATAAGAAACACACACGAATGCAAAGATTTAATGTGGAAACCCAATGCGAGACAAAAACCCCCTGTTGTTGTCTTCTTTTAGTATAAGAAAAATCTGTTTACAATCTTGTACTGGTGCAGACTCATACCATTATCCAAGCACCCACCTGCAGAGGGCTACAACCTTCTCTCATTTTCCAACTACTACTGGAAGGGAGCTACAACCCCCTAGCTCTTGTACTAGCCGATCTGTTTACTAGTACGTAGGCTCCGACTTACAAAAGGCTCCAACTTTCACTTGTTTTCCAGCTACTACTAGAAGGGAGCTCCAACCCCCTATCTCTTGTACTAGCTAATCCATTTACTAGTACATAGGCGCCAGCCTATAGAAGGCTCCAACCTTCACTCGTTTTCTAGCTGCTACTGGAAGGGAGCTCCAACCCCCTCACTCTTGTACTAGACGATATGTTTACCAATACATAGGCATTAGCCAACATAAGGATACAAGCTTCTCTCTTCTTCTAGGGACCACGTTTCATAAATTTTCAGACTGGATACTCTTGGACCACAACACAACAATCTAGAGGCCACATTTCATCCAATTTTCATACTGGACCCATCAGTAACATTGTAGCTCTAAATCAATCACCACTACAATACAACCATCAAATACATCTGCATCAGCCAATCACTGAAACTCAATCATCAATATCTGAATCAACCACAACTGAATCAATCAATCATTGAAAACCCATAATGATTGAAGCAAATCACAATCAATCAATCTGAACATTCAGAACACTACCACCATAACATAAAGCAAAACCCAGAACTCTGCAACAACAACAAGATCCAACTGCAACTTCAAATATCATATATCATAATGTATACACTACTTGGATGTGACTGACTAGTGTGTATACGTGCTTTTACCAAAGTGAACCAACATATATATCTGAAAATAATATCTTAAAAACTTCTCAGATATTCCAGACTTCAGCCATATCGAGATCATAACATTTATGGAATAAAACATGTGTTAGTATTCAGATCTAAACTATCCATGATCAAACCACATAATAATAATTCATTTCAGGTCTTATGATTCCAATCCATCATCCATCATCAACCACTTAGGTGCTTCCTTAGTTCAAATCAAGAAAAGCATCAGAAACCATAACTTGCATATTAAATCTTCATAAGATATTCAATACTTGTGCACATTGGCCTAATGATCTTCTCCTCCTTATATATTTTTAGGCCTTTCTCAATATATTGGACCAAAACCACTTAGGACCAATAGCTTGGACCAAATACCTATGGTCAATACCTTGGGCCAAATACCTCGGACCAAATACCTCGGACCAAAACACCTTGGACTAAATACCTCGGACCAAAATCTTCGTTTTCCAACATGTACATGCTTTTCCTTCTGTGAAAGTGTGTGTATACATATATGCTCCTTTTGTTCTATTAACCAACGTTGTTATAGACATTTTTGGGCATTGCAACCCCAATCATAAATGCCCATAAACCAAGGGCTCATAAGTCCCTAAAGGTGTTCTTCCAACCCCTAAAAGAACAAGGTCAACCGATTACAGCATCTCTCAAAAGTTCTCCATGAAAAACTACTCAGAACTGGTCAAAACTGGACCATTTCACCTGCTCCATGGTCAAAGTGCGTTGCATCCCACTTGAATACACACAGTAGGTGCGATGCATGTTGAAAAGCCCTTCTATGGGGTGCGATGGGTGAGAGTGGACAAATGGCAGGGTCAATCCGCAAGGTGGAAGACCATGGAATCTTCCAGAAACTTCTCCTGTGAGACTTGCCTCTCTACATTCGCCTAGGGATGAGTAAGAGATCATCAATCTCCAAGTGGAATCAAGAACTATCAGAGAGAAGACACTAATCAAATCTCAGAAGCTGACTCACCTCCCTTAGAAACATCTATATATGGATCCCTCATCCCAGAGATCCTGGGGCTGGAATTTTGTATCTTGTAAGGAAGTGCTGTTGGTTTCTTGGTGCAATATCATAGTGTTGGGTGATCTAAGCTTTTCATGAGGTGAAGAAGGGCTTTCTTGCTGAGAGGATGATGCTGGGTAAGAATAATTGGTTGTAATCCTCTTTGCTCTTTCTTGATTATCAATAAAGCTATTTAAGTTTTCCTCCACATTCTTGTATGATTGATGATTTATGCATTTGCGTGGTCAATATATATCTGGTCCTATATTGTTTATGATAATAGATCTATGTTCTTGGATAGCGTTATGCTGCTTTGATTCTACAGGTGCTCTGTGAAGCTGGGTAGACAAGGAAGCAAGTAGCAAAGATCTATCAGAAGGGAGAGGAATCGAGTAAGGAACCAAGTGCAAGACAGAGGTTGGTCTCCTTATTCCCCTCTTATCTATTTCTCATAAAGGAAAATGAAAGTAGTTTTAGTTTGTTTGTTTCTAAGGTAGCTACCAGCATTAGTGGGACTAGCAGCTTTGCATAGACACTAGTTTTCTCGATAACAAAATGGTGACTCCACTGGGGAGCGAATAGATTGTTTGTTTACCTACATTTGTTTACTTTATAAACTTACAGACGGAGCCTGAAGTCAAGCCAGCTAGCCTTCGAACTGCATTTGTTATGCAAGTGCAAAGTAGACCAATGTTGCTTCAGTCTATCTTCGAGTTTTGTTTAAGAATTAAACGATTGATTTACAAGCTCTCTAATTGCCCTTGTGGTGGCTCTAGTAACCTCCTTAGATCTACCCCTATGATTGATTTATTGATTACCACTTGCTCGGCCTAAATCCCTGAACTGAGCTGCAAACTGTGACCCGGAAACCAGCTAAAGTCTCATCCATGGTCCATCGCACTGTGTCTTCTTTGAAACCTGAATGCATCGCACTTCCCGAGTGTAGTAGGTGCATTGCATTTCAGTTTCCCTGTGCTACATGTGCGCTGATTAGACCTCTTCTGCTCTTAGATTTTGGCTTCTATGTTCATACTTTTCAACTCTATTCAGGATTTTTGCTGCCTGTAGTCAGTACACCTCTGTTGAAACCCCCTTCCTTACCATTATTCTGCCTCCATTGTGCAAAGAACTGTAAATGTTTTTATGTATTTTGAGTCATTTTCAGTTCTCCTTTACAAAGAAGTAGCATAATTATACTGTCGTTTCTTGATTTGAAAGTGTCGCAAGTGTCGTTTTCAGTCATAGAAGAGAATCTGATTGTTCTTGATAGTTGATTACACTGTTAGTCTTGTATTTTATTTGAATTAGTAGTTTTTCAAGTGTCGAAAGCAAGTTTTCAATTTCGAATAGCAAAGTGTCGTCATTGTCCTCATTTTGTTTTGAAAAGAAGCTTGTTAGTAATTGTCGCTTTGAAAAATAATTCAGATTTGCGCTTAGCTTTCTTTTTATCATTCACACATTAAGAAGGCTGAAAACAAATACATGCGTGTGCATTTGTATTTAGACTGTTTGTTGGTTTGATTTAGGACAAGTGCATATAGTGTGTGCTCTCTGCTCTTTGTTGAAAGAACGCCATCTCTCTTTCCTTAGTAGCTAGGATTTTCATTGCAAAAAGAAGATTAAACCACTGTTTATCATCTTAGATTGCATTTTAGGAATTGTACATCTACATTACGCAGTGAACCTGAAAGGAAAATTTCTTAAGCAAGATCAACTATAAAATAAATTTAATGAATCTAAAAACGCTTTGGAACCTAACGCAAAACATCTAGAAGTCTAGGCTAGAGACGTATTCTGGCGTCGTAAAGCCTGGTAACTGTTGTTTTAACTGTTCGTTGGGTGATTCATCCACTTTGAGACGACAAGTGCCATTACGGACTTGTGCTCCCATGTACCATCGAGTATATTTTGGGAGACCACAATAGGCTATATCCTTTATCCATATGAACCCGTGTCTGCCGCCCTATCGATCGCAATGCACTGAACACAGCATTCGGGAAGATTGATTGCCGTACCGTAAAAAGTATTATGTAGTTTTGTGACTGGTTTGGTAATCCCTCTGTCTAGATTTCCAAAGCAGTCTCTTTCGTTCCTTTTCAGACTCCTTAAAGGAAAAGGTCCATTTGAGCACTTGTCACTTCAAGCTCATTAAAAATCGAAGGCGACTAGAGTCATCTTTTGTTTTTTCTCGACTCTTAAAAATTGAAAAAACAAGTTGTGTCAAAGCGTCTAAAATTCATCTAATTCGGAAACATACTTCCCCTTGATTTTTAGTTGATCGAGTAATCTGCAATCATGGAAGAAAGTCAATTGAAACCCCATCGTTCGCGGAGGCTTACGAGTCAACCGTCTTTGTCTCCAGAGTCGAAACTGTTACGGACAAAGCGAACTCGTTTAACCGGTTCCAAATCCCCTGGTAAAGTTAGAACAAGTGTTCCAACACCATCAAAGACTCCGGTTACTCCAAACATTTCTGGTATCCCTGCCTTTACAGAAGAAGTTCAACAGCCACCAAAGGACAGTAGAACTGATCCTAGTGTGAAGGTAAACACTTGTATTATTGAACCAGCTCCATCTATAGCTGATTCGGAAGGTGTTATTCCCCAAGCATCTGTCGCTGTAGATTCTATACCTTCTTCGGTACCAGAAATATTTTATGGACCAGACGGTCTACCTCTTCCACCTGGTCTGATTGCTATAGAAGAATTTTGGAAGATCCTTCATCTACTACTCCATCGCGATTTGGAGTCAGGATCACTCTATATCCTTCTTCATCAGAAATTAGTCTACCGTCATCGGAAGCTCCTGTAGACTCGCTAGGCAATTTTTTGGGTAGACTAGAAATGTCTGAACAACCGTCGACATCTAGGACTGTGTCATCCGACACAACGACGGCAGAACTTCCTGCTATCACTCCAACAATGTTCGTCGGCATACCATCTGTCCCAACTAGCTCTCAATCACTAGACGAGGCCCACTCAGGGGCTATTTTGACAGTATGGTCCATTCCTGCTTTTTCATCCGGAATAGTATCCGGGAACTCTTATGTTGAGTCTCAACAAATTGATCCTTCAGGGTGTCAATTTGGGCAGTCCGGTCCTCAAGGGAAAACAATTCCTTTAAGTACCGGATTACCGCCATATGGGGGGCAGTATACCCTTTCATTGTCTCCTTCGGGAGGACAACCATACGAGAGTTCACAACAAAATTCAGGTTATCCTGGAATTACATCTAGCGGTTGGGTGCCGATACTGCCTCAACAACCAAGAGTTGTATATTCGATGCAACAATGTTTACCTATGTCAAATATACCAAGTACGCCGGCTTTTGTGACGGTGTCACAAGTACAAGCGCTGCTCATTGTATTCCAACCTCAGGTTTCTTAGGTTGTAATGCAATAGCCTCTTGTCCCTGCGACTCAACCACAATCGCCAACGGGTACAATTACTCCTCATCTTGGTCAAACGGTCAGTATTGGACAACAGCACATGGCTTTGCAACCATGGCTGGTGCAATACCATCAACCGTAATTCCAACAAGTATACCAAGGATCTGAGCAACAAATCTTTGCAAATAGTGGGCAGCCGTATATTCAAAACGGTCAAAATCAACCATTCTACAATGGTTATGCCCATCAACCTTACCAAAGTTACCAGCATCAAATGCATTATGCTGGTATGCAGAGACCAACTGCTCAGGAAATCCCATCTTATCCTGGGTATGCTTCGCCAAACCTGAATCAACAGTTACCCTTCGTGGCAACTTTGGAGTTACCAGATCTAAATAGGTTAACAAACGATCCAATTGCTTACACCCCTTGGTGGCCAGCGATTCCGCATAAACTTCCGTCAGATATTCCTAAATTTAATGGAAATCCGGGTGAAGACCCGTCGAATCATGTGATGACATTTCATCTGTGGTGTTCATCAAACACCCTAAACGATGATTCGATTAGGCTTCACCTTTTTCAGAGGACGTTAACTGGTCTGGTAGCAAAATGGTATATCGAGTTACCCAGAGCTTCGTTTGACAACTTCAGTACCTTGGCCACAACCTTTTTAACCCATTTTCAGTTACCAATAAGGTACGAAATGGGAACAAAACTTCTTACCAATTTCAAACAAACAACAGCCACTCACATATCTGATCATATTCATGAGTGGTGACGTCGTCGTAGAATGGTAAAAATGTATGTTCCCGATCAGCTTTTAGCTGAATGGTTTATTAAGTCATTATTACCTTCCATTACAGAAGATGTGGCAAAAGGAGGAGTCGACAATGAAGAGCAAGTAATTGTTCATGCACAATATTTAGAATTGATTTATACTCAGTCTGGCACGCTCTACGATAAAATCCCTGACGCTCCTAAACCATAATTTTCCGTCCCTCCTCCTCCTAAATCGAACAATGATTCTAATGCCGACGATTGCGTGATTGGTACGACAGACATGAAATCGACAAAGGCTACATCTAAAAAGGCTCGTAAGATTTCCAGTCAAAATGCAAAAGAAGAACTTCTCGCCTCAGAGGTAAATGCCATCTCGACTGATAAAGGCAAAGAAACCAAGCAACCAGGAGGCAAGAAGAAAAACAAAGGGAAGAAGAAGAAACAGGAGGAATCATCAACTGAAAATTCTTCTGCAAACCCTCCTAGAGATAGGAAACCAAAAAATACATGCTTAATATGTGATGAGGATCATTGCACAAAAAATTGTCCACATAAAGTTGAGCTTAAAAGATTCTTCAAGAATTCAAACACCTCGATAGTATTGACTGATACATTTCCAAATCCAGGAACAAATCTGGTTGCTAGTGAAAATGATTCGCCGTCCCAAGTACTGATGTTGTCGGTTTTGAAACAACAAAATGATGCTTTGATATCGACAAGGAATAAAGATTATGGGAATCCACAGCGGTCGAACAACAACGATAAAGATCAACCTAGTCGTTCGACAACAACTTCAACAGAAGTTACGCCGCCCATCATTCCAGAGCTAACAATAAAACCGCCAAAGGGAGTAGTACACAAGTCGATATTTAATCCTCGTGCCAGAGTAGCATAGCATTATAATATAGTGGAAGATCTGACCCAATCGCCATCCGCTATGTCGACACTTGAGGTACTGCAAAATTGTCCATCCCAAAAACAGGCTTTTTTATCAGCTATAGGTGGGATAGACCCAAAGGATTCTAATCTTGTGTCCTTTAATCATAAAGGATACAATCCTCAGCTACCAGCTCAACTAGCTTTCCTCATTCAAGTGAAAGCCCTCAACAAAACTGTTCATCAAACAATTATTGATGAGGGGGCATCTACATGTATTATGTCGATGAGCTGCTAGAAAACTTTAGGATCTCCAACCTTGTCGCGATCTTCGACAACATTAAAAGCATTTGACGGATGAACGTATACCCATTATGGTATTCCAAGTAACTTGCAAGTTGAACTAGGAGGGAAAACAATAGAAATAGATGTCGAAGTAATCAACGGAAACCTCGATTACAACATCCTACTGGGAAGACCATGGATATATGATATGGCTGCAGTTGTGTCGACCTACTTTAGGAAGATTGCATTTCCTTTTCAAGGAGGAATTACAATCGTCGGCCAACAAACATTTCTCCCCAATAGTTCACAAGTTATGGGAAGCGTTCCGATGATCCATGGAAGCCCCCATATGCTTCAAAATATCGGAGTAGGCCTACTAAAAGACCCTATATTAATGGGGACTTTTGCCCTCCCGCCTCCAATCAATCTGGCGGAAGTGGTGACAGTAGGAACCTGCAATATGATATCTTTGATTCAAAAGATCTCAGAAAATGATATTAACATGGATCATCCTCAGGTATTGCCTCCAAGACCAATAGAAATATTGTAGCAATCAATGTTTTCGGCATGGGAGGCAGAACTGAATCAGCGCTCATCAAGCATTTGGATAGATAGGTCTAAGGAATATAGCACCCCTTCAGATCCTTGGTCGCAAGTGCATTATGCCGACGAAGGAATTGTTCAGTCAATGGTAATTGAAGGGGCGCAATGGGAAGATTACCACCATCATTCCCATCTTCCGAATTGTCAAGAAGATACTCCTTATGACCTTCATCATCCATTAGTTTTTGATTTCCTATCAAATACTGTAAACACGGTGGATTCCGAGCGAAACTTGTCCAATATTGAAGAGACTATCGCCATAAATATCTTGACCAAAACAGATGTTGTAGAGAATATTTATGTTGGCAAATGTTGTTCTCCTTCAGAACTAGAAATATATAGCGCTCTTTTTCACGAATTCGGAGATGTCTTTGCTTGGTCATATGATGAAATTCCAAGCATTGACTCGAGTATAGTTGAACACAAAATCAAGATGTATCCAGATGTCAAACCAGTACGACAACGGCTACGGCAGGTGCACCCCAAGAAAGCCGCTACCATCAAGGCAGAAGTTGAAAAGCTTCTCCATGCTGGTTTCATTAACCTGGTTCCTCTAACCGATTGGGTATCGAACATTGTTCCTGTGATGAAAAAACAAGGAACGATTAGAGTGTGCATCGATTACAGGGACGTAAATCAAGCTTGTCCAAAACACAACTATCCTACACACTTTATTGATCAGAAAATTGATGAATGCACCGGATGTGAAATCTTTTCATTCATGGATGGATTCTCCAGTTATAATCAAATAAATATCCGCCCACAGGACCAATCAAAGACAAAATTTATTTGTCCGTGGGGCACATTCGCATATCGCAAATTACCCTTTGTCTTAAAGAACGCGGGGGCAACATTTCAGAGGGCGATGAATTATGCCTTCCATGACATCAAAAACATTGTTCAACCATATCTCGACGACCTTCCGGCTCATTCGCGAAAGCGGACTGATCATCTACAGCATTTGAGAGCGATATTTCTACGTTGCCGACAGTACAAGATACGACTCAATCTACACAAATGTGTGTTCTGTGTCATTTCTGGTCATTTGCTTGGTTTTGTAGTCTCAAAGGACGGGATTCGTCTCGACCCATGTAAGGTTCAGACAATCATAAATTTGCCTCCACCTTCAAATTTGCTTAAGATTCAGAAACTCCAAGGGAAAGAAAACTTTCTGAGGAGGTTCATTCCAAATTACGCCGAACTTGCTAAAGGTTATACACGTCTATTGAAAAAGGAAGTGCCCTTCGTCTGGGATCAGGTCGCGCAAGCTTCCTTTGATGCTTTAAAAGAATCCCTAATGAAAGCATCATTAATGTACCCTCCTGATTATCAAAAAGACTTTAACCTGTATCTGGCTGTAGCGGATACAACCATAACTATGGTTTTAGTTCAAGAAGACAACGGAATTGAACATCCTATATATTATTTAAGTAGGAACTTAAATGATACAGAAAGCAAGTATTCCTATGTTGAAAAGCTGGCACTCGCAGTTGTTCAAGCGATACAGAGATTTCGACACTATATCCTCTTTCGAAAAACTCTCGTTATGTTCGATTGGAACCCCATGACTTATATATTATCGCGACAGTTGCTGGGGGGAAAATATTCAAAATGGATAGCAATTCTTCAAGAGTTTGACCTGGAATTTGTAAAATCGAAGTCAAAGAAATGCCTGGTTTTCGCAAAATTACTATGCGATCTCCCATTGTCATCCAACGATGAAACATCAGAAGAAAAAATCGTGGATGAATCTTTGTTTCTGATATCTTCAAGCAATCCGTGGTATGGAGATATAATCATCTATCTCCAAACCCAAAAATATAGGCCAAATACCTCCCTCTGAGAACAAAAATGTATTCGATACCAATCAAAAGACTACATGATCGTCGGTGATACGCTTTACCGTCCTGGTGCCGATACAGTTCTGAGGAGGTGCCTCAGCCATGAGGAGGCCGAAAAAGTCCTGAATGACTGCCATTCAGGCACGTGTGGGGGGCATCAATCTGGTTATGCTACAGCGCAAAAATTTTTATGAGCAGGATACTTCTGGCCAACAATGTTCAAATATTGCATAACCGCAGTCAGAAGTTGTCATGCATGTCAAATTTTCGATTGCAAAACCAGAAACCCACCCGCACCTCTGCAACCGATAGTTGCTGTTGGGCCATCCGCAAAATGGGGCATTGATTTCATGACATGTAACCCCACCTCGACCGGGGGGCATGGGTATATCATAGTCGCAGTAGACTATTTCACCAAATGGGCTGAGGCGATGCCTACATTAGATAACACTGGTGAAACAACTGCCCTTTTCTTTTTCAATCATGTAGTCGCCAGATTCGATGTTCCACAGGCTATAGTCACAGATCATGGATCGCATTTTTGCAATCACATGATGGTTGAATTGGTTATCAAATTAGGGTTGTCTCACGACAGCTCTACTCCATATTATCCGCAGGCCAACGGACAGGTTGAAGCAATCAACAAGGTCCTGAAGCGGATGCTGCAAAGGATGATTGGGGTCCACAAAAGGAGTTGGCACCTGATCTTGTACTCAGCCTTGTGGGCATACCAAACATCGGTAAGGAATGAAATCTGGTTTACACCCTTCCAATTGGTGTATCGCCTAGAAGCAATCTTGCCAGTTCAGTGTGAAATCTCGTCCCTCAAACTCGCAGTCGACCTTCTCCCCGGAACTTCAAAAGAGGAGGCTCGTTTCTTGGAACTAATCCAATTAGACGAAACCCATCGTGATGCCACTTTGGCTAACGAAGCCCATAAGAAACGAGTCAAGGCACAGTTCGACAAGAATGTCAAACCCCGTGTCTTCTCAGAAGGTGATTTGGTCTTACTTTATGACCAAGAATCCGATAAATTGGGGGGAGGAAAATTCAAGTCTTTATGGATGGGCCCCTATATTGTTAAACGTGTATTAGCAAAAGGAGCCTACGAGTTAATGGATTGTGATGGGATTCCACTGGCGCAACCCCGTAACGGGTTGTACCTTAAGCGTTACTACGCATGATGCAATGTAGTAACCCATATGCTTTTGTTGAATTTTTGTTTTCGCTAAGGGTAATCGTTTTGGTCAAGTAATCCACTTTTTACATTTGTTGCAAATGTCGGACCTATTGGAATCTTTTGTTGGATATGCCGACGAAGCGAGTCATAGTTTGTGGAACCTATCTTTTGCGGCCTGGGCCATTTTTTATCCAAGCGGTGAGTTAGTAAGTTTCAGAGGGGTATGTATTGGTCGGTCAACAAATAACATCGCTGGATATAGCATGTTGATAGAACTTCTCTCTGATGCCATCACCCATGGCATACACCGACTTGTCGTCAGGCTAGACTCACAGCTCGTCATACTACAACTCACTAGTATCTACTCCGTCCGAAATCCAACTATCTATTGCATGTTCCTAAGGGTCAAGATTTTGGAAAGGAAATTTGATTTTATTCAATATTAGCATATTTCCAGAAACTTAAACACATTAACAGACTCATTGGCAAATTATGTGTTAGATAGACATTTGCAACATTTATAAAAAGAAGCATTTCATCAATATTTGCACGAGGATCATGTAACTTAACCAAAATAAAACTCTGAAAATCAAAAATATATATATAACTGTTTGTGGTTTACACATAATGTTCTGTAACCAAGACAAAATTGGTCAAATGACCCAAAACTCAAAACGCTAGGGGGCACCCTAGTCTAATGATGTTGGTGATAACAAGTCACCGCCTGTGCAATCATGTGTAAAAGCCTAGTCCATCGACTCGGCACGCCAGTAGTATGTCGCTGCAACCTTAGAGGCAGCTCGTCAGTCCTCACATCTGGAATGCCAAGAGTGAGGCCCTTGACTTGATCCTATAATGCTAAAAGAGTCTCAGCCACATCAAGGTCGTGAAGGATAGCCCTTCCCATAGCCTCTCCTGCTGGAGCGGCAGCTGGCACTCTCAGGCGTACTGCTGGCCGAACTGGTCCGACATCTGCATGAGCACATGAGTTCTGATTAGTCTTGATAGAATAAAGCGCAAGGACATTATAAAGAGAAACGATAAACAAATATATGGTCAAAGAATTTACCAATGGCACCCCACTGCTCGCCAGCCGGCAGCACCAAATCCGGATCACCCCGGAAATCCATACCAGCATATGGATACTCGGAAAAAACCATCTCCTGACGATCAAACAACCAAAAGAAGGTATTAGAAAAGGAAGCCTGAGACTGACTATCATGTCTGGACATATGGTCGACCCATCTCTGCATCTGTGGCTTAGTCGGTCGAGGTAAACCAAGTGAAATATACTGAGGCTGCATCAGTTGGATCTTTTCCAAGGCAAAAGCGCTCAAAATAGAACCATACCCAAAGTTCTTCAATCTTCCGTTTTTCACCTTGGTCAATTGTTATTTCATCACAAAGAGTACTGCATCACACCAGTTGAACACCTTTGGTTCAAGGAATTCTAAGGCATACTGCATATAAAATCGGTTGGCCACATGAAGAGCTGCACTACCAACCATTCTAGCAAAAGTGAACAGAATGGTCCTCAAGGGCCTGTCAGTGACATCTCGGATATTGATCTTGTCGTCCTTACTCGGCTGAGATCCTTCTCTGCAATACCTACGAATGTAATCTCTCACAGATTCACCCCCACGGGCCGAGCCTGATAACAAGATAGGGTCACCCCGCCTCGATAAGCCGGTCAAAAAATAGATGTCCACGATAGTCAAGGGGATAGATTTGCCCCTAATCTGGAACACCTGGCTGGTAGGATCCCAGGCATTGAGCAAATACTGCAACAAGTTGATTTGTTGCCTCATGCTAGAGATGTGGAAAAACTTGAACAAGCCACAGTTCCGCAGTGCATTTACGTAACCGGATCATGTAAAGCAAGCATGTCCTCTTCTTCATGCTCACGTTCTCGCCATGTAACAGGCATTTTGCTCCAATGAATCTCTGAAAACAAACAAGAGAAGAGTTAGATCCTGATTTGGTGAAAAACAGGCAAAAAATTTCCATGGAAAATTGTGCACAAATTTCCCTCCTTGCGCCCATCGCACCCCCAGCAGTGTTCTGGGTGTGTTGCATGCTAACTGGCCAATGGTCAGGCCAACATGCAACGCACCTTTCGATATAGAAAGGGTGCGATGGAGCCAGGGTGAGTTTTTCAAACCCCAGAGGCTCAGAAAAACCAGAAAACATGCTCAGAATTCAAAAAGGAAAGAATGAAACTGAAGAGCACAGGTTTAGCTCCTACCTGGTCCAGACGGCACCAAGAATTGTCCACAGAATCTCCCAGAATCAGCTAGTGAAAATCAAGGGGGAAAGCACCTCCAAAGCTCCAACAAACCAAAGTTCAAATGAAATGGTAAAATGAGAGGTAAAAAACCACTTTTAAATTACTTTTCACGTAATTCAAGTAAAATATTAGTGTTTTGACTCATTTTTCAAACATATATTGTTCATTTCTAACTAGTTTGATGAAGCAATTGAGCAGGCAGTACAACCTTTGAAAGAACAAAGTTATTAATCGTAAAATAAAGAAAATCAATGACCATTATATCGAGCAGTTTTAACGTGGAATTCAAGCTCGTTAAAAAATAAACATAAGCAATGAGCAAATGTTCCTCCAGAGTTTAAGCTCATTAAAAAAAAGAAATTGAACCAATCCCCAGTAAATAACCATCGTGAATGTATTATCATCAGCCTTTGAAGCCTTGATCGTGTTCTCATCATCACCTCCACTCTGTATTGGCCAATCATTCACCTCCACTTGATTGCTTACCCCTTTTGAGGAACAGCTGCAAAGAGTGATCCTGTTAGCCATCCTTGTGACACTGCCGTGATTGGAAAATTCCAAACCTTACCTGGAATCAGCTGCTACCCGAATCTATCACTCGTTCCTCAAAAAACGAGTCTCCTTTAAGCTCTTTTCAACTGACTCATAAAATATGAAAAGATTGCCGATCCATTGGCCTCTCCAGTTCGTTAAAGTGACCGGTAGTGCTATCCCTCCTTTAGATTTTAATATTTTTGGACCTGAGGGATTATTACACAAAAGGATCGAGTGCTTGTTTTGTTCGGCTCGTTAAAATTACCGAAAATTCATCCCTTTTGTATTATTTTATACTTTTTTGGACTTAAGGGATTAGATGACGAAAAAGGATTTTGGAGTTTCCTTTACGTCCCTTTTCAGACTCTCTAAAATTGAAAAGGACCGAGTTATCTTTGTCGTTAAACTCATTAAAACCAAATAGCGACAAACTTGTCCATAACAGACAAGAAAGAGTTTCACTATCGATAGGATCGTTAAAACATAGCGATGGGTTTGCCCGAAGGGAAAATTATAGAACAAGAATATGTTATCCTCCTCAAGCTTGACAAAAATAAAGAGGTACTGGTCAGAAATGACTGGGAAAAAATTGGGAAGAAAACTTGAAGAAACTTTGTTGGTAGCAAGTCGCTCTTGAACATGACACTTTCACTCCGCATCCGAGTCGGGTTGGGTTGTTCCATTCACTGGTCACATCACCATGGTTCCATCACACCATCCATATTTGGGGTTAATTCTACCAATCCATCATGTTAGTGTTGTCGATATGTTCAAGAGAAGTCGCTCAGAGAATTCACCTGTGTCTCATCCGCTGCAATACATTCACGCTCCATTCTTTCATGACCGCCACCCTGAACCTTATATCACCAGATCGTTTTCACCTCCATTAAAATAATTTGCTCCATTCTGTGTCATTCATGTGGGATTCACTAAGGCCCTCCTATGACAGATCGCTTGTTGTCGACATCAGCTCATTATCCAAGAAGTCGATCTAGGAACAACCCCTTCAGTACTTTGAAGCTTGCATGCCCCAATGGCAAGTTTCTCACTTCCGGCGACAGGTTTACATCAATGTCCTTCGACCAAAAGATTTTGCGTGGTGTTCGACGCCAAGTCCCTTATTCACACCACGTAAATTGTACTGTAGTACCTTGAGGGTCATCATCATTATCGGTGATTCCTCTCGCGCCTGTTAACAGCTTACATCATTGGCTGGTAATCAGGCGATGTCTTTCCATGTTCGACTCCAGAACATCTCTCACATGGATCGACTTATACTTTGAGTGAAGATCGAACGAGATTGAAGACCCCGGATCTAGTTTCATCCATCCGGGCTGCGATATATATTTAGGAAAATAAAACATCAAATGTACATCACCGTTGCACAGATAATCATCCAATCTAAGGGATGATGGCTCTACCAGAATCATTAGTCTACACTCAGACGATTGTCTGTCTCATGTACATGAAAATGAATTTATAAAGCTGAGCATGGGAACGCCCGTCTCAGCTAGATCATGAAAATATTATGAAGATAATGTATTGTATTGTATCTTATTACAGGTCTCCTTCCAGCTCAGAAAAACTTCGGATCCTCATGATAAAGCATTTCACTCGACATCAAAAGATTAACGACCTCATGCTTTAGGGGGCAATTGTTATAGACATTTTTGGGCACTGCAACCCCAATCATAAATGTCCATAAACCAAGGGCTCCTAAGTCCCTAAAGGTGTTTTTCCAACCCCTAAAAGAATAAGGTCAACTGATTACAACATCTCCCAGAAGTTCTCCATCAAAAACTATTCAGAACTGGTCAAAATTGGACCATTTCACCTGCTCCATGGTCAAAGTGCGTCGCATCCCACATGAATACACACAATAGGTGCAATGCATGTTGAAAAGCCCTTCTATGGGGTGCGATGGGCGAGAGTGGACAAATGGCAGGGTCAATCCGCAAGGTGGAGGACCATGGAATCTTCCAGAAACTTCTCCTATGACACTTGCCTCTCTGCATTCGCCCAGGGATGAGTAAGAGATCATCAATCTCCAAGTGGAATCAAGAACTATCAGAGAGAGGACACTAATCAAATCTCAGAAGTTGACTCACCTCCCTTGCAAACATCTATATATGGATCCCTCATCCCAGAGATCCTGGGGCTGGAATTTTGTATCTTGTAAGGAAGTGTTGTTGGTTTCTTGGTGCAATATCATAGTGTTGGGTGATCTAAGCTTTTCATGAGGTGAAGAAGGGCTTTCTTGTTGAGAGGATGATGTTGGGTCAGAACAATTGGTTGTAATCCTCTTTGCTCTTTCTTGATTATCAATAAAGCTATTTAAGTTTTCCTCCACATTCTTGTATGATTGATGATTTATGCATTTGCGTGGTCAATATATATCTAGTCCTATATTGTTTATGATAATAGATCTATGTTCTTGGATAGTGTTATGCTACTCTGATTCTATAGGTGCTCTGTGAAGCTGGGTAGACAAGGAAGCGAGTAGAAAAGATGTTATGAAACCAACTCAAGAAAAGATAGAAAAGATAGATCAACGACTTAGAATACAGCCTCTTCGAGGGGGAAACCTCCTTTACATTACATAAATGAACAATTCTTGGATGATTCAAATGACAAAACCTCCTTTCTATATATAGGAGTCTAAGCAGTCACAATATAATCCAGCCGACCTAACAATAATAATATAAAGCCACAAAAATAACAATAGAGGGATTTTATGGGGCACAGAAATAATAATATGGGGGTAATAGGGGCACAACAATATAAATAAGGGGTATAACTACAATAGTAATGGGGTAATCACTAGTATTATAGGGACCCAACATGCCCCTCTCCTTCAAAAAAGTGTTGTCCTCAACGCTTGAGTAGTTCTGGATACTTCTGCATAAAATTCTCATCCTCCCATGTGGAATCTTCAGCGGATAAGTTCTTCCACTTGATAAGATACTCTGAAATTGATCGATTTCGTAGCTGTCGAGTTCTTGTTTCTGTGATTGCTTCCGGTTCCAATATAATTTTTCCTTCCTCGTCAAGTTCTGGCAATATTGTTTGAATTGGGAGCTTGTCGCCTATAACCTTCTTTAAACATGAAACATGGAAAACTGGGTGCAATCGAGAAGCTGCAGGAAGCTCCAATTTGTATGCCATAGTACCAATCTTTTGCAACACCTTGTACGGACCATAATACTTTGGTGATAATTTATTATCCTTCTTAGCTTGCTTTAGGGACATTTTCTTATATGGTTGTAGCCGTAGGAATACCCAATCACCTACATCAAAACTTCTTTCACTGCGATGTTGATCTGCCTGTTGTTTCATTCTATTTTGTGCCAACACGAGGTTATCCTTTAAGAGTTGGAGGACTTGTTGTTGATGTTCGATGTGATGTTCCACTGCCTGAACCTTAGAATTTTCTCTTAAATATGATGTGATGGATGGTGGTTGATACCCATAAAGTGCCATAAATGGGGTCATTTTTGTTGCTGTATGGAAGGAAGTGTTATACCACCATTCAGCCAGAGGCAACCATTTGACCCATTGTGTCTGTTTATCAGATACAAAGCAACGAAGATATCCTTCCAAACATTTGTTTACTATCTCAGTTTGCCCATCAGATTGAGGATGATAAGATGAGCTATGAGCTAACTGAGTACCAAGACAAGAAAATAATTCTGTCCAAAAATTTCCAGTGAAAATGGGATCTCTGTCACTTACAATAATCTTTGGGTTTCCATGTAGCTTTTGAACTGTTTCCATAAATGCAGTAGAAACTGTACTGGCTTTAAATGGATGTGATAATGCACAAAAGTGTGCATACTTGGTAAGTCTGTCAACTACCACCATGATGACACTCTTTCCCTCAGACTTGGGTAAACCTGTGATAAAATCCATTGAAACCTCCTCCCAACGTTGGCTTGGAATGGATAAAGGTTGTAATAGACCCGGTGTCTTAATTGTTTCAACTTTATTTTTTTGGCAAACCAAACATTCCGCCACAAACTTTTGAATATCTGATTTAAGGCCATCCCAAAAAAATTCCTTCTTAACCCTGTGGTAAGTTTTTAAAAATCCTGAGTGCCCTCCTAAGGGAGAAGTGTGCAATTCCATAAGAATCTTTTGTTTTAGCTGGGAATTCTTACAGAGGTATAAGCGATCTTTGTACCATAACGAATCATTTTGCCAGCTAAATGTATCAGAAGTACTGGAATCTTGTTGTAGCTTTCGAATAAGTGCCCACACTTCTTCGTCATTCTTCCATTCCTCCCTTGCTTCGTTTATCCAATCTGGTTGGATAATAGAAATGGCACACAACAATGCTTCCACATCCTCATCCTTTCTTGAGAGTGCATCTGCCACCACATTTTGCTTCCCTTTTTTGTAGATGATTTCAAAGTCATAACCCAACATCTTTGTGACCCACTTTTGTTGCTCTTCAGAGGATAATCTTTGTTCTAAAAAGTATTTAAGGCTATCATGATCCGTTTTTACCTTGAAGTGTCTTCCCATTAGGTAGGGTCGCCATTTCTTAAGTGCATGGAGTATTGCCAACATTTCCTTCTCATAAATAGCTTTGCTTAAAAACTTTCCCTTGATTGGACGACTTTCAAAAGCAATGGGTCTTTCATCTTGCATTAGAACAACACCAATTCCATTTCCTGAAGCATCACATTCCACAATAAAGGTTTTTGTGAAGTCCGGTGTAGCTAAGACCGGTGCTTGGCACATTGCCTCTTTAAGATGTTCAAAGGCCTTTGTTGCTTCTGGAGTCCATGAAAATGAATCTTTCTTCAATAATGTTGTTAGAGGTGCTGCTATTCTCCCATAATTCTTAACAAACTTGCGATAATACCCTGTCAACCCAAGAAATCCTCGCAGATGCTTTATGGATGTGGGGATTTTCCATTCCTTAATGGCTTTAATTTTGCTAGGGTCTACCTTAACTCCTTCATGAGATACAATATGACCCAAATATTCCACCTCCTGGACTCCAAAGAAACATTTGGATCTTTTTGCATATAATTGTTTCTCCTCCAATAGTTGTAGCACCTTGTCAACATGTTCAACATGATCCTTCCAAGACTTGCTGTAGATTAGTATATCATCAAAAAATACTAACACAAATTTTCTAAGGAATGGTTTGAAAATTGAATTCATCAAACCTTGAAATGTTGAAGGTGCATTGGTAAGGCCAAAAGGCATGACCAAAAATTCATAATGACCCTCATGAGTTCTAAATGCCGTTTTCGGAATGTCTTCAATCTTCATTCTGATTTGATGATATCCCGAACGAAGATCCAACTTGGTGAAGTAAATTGATCCATGCAATTCATCCAGTAATTCATCAATGACAGGAATGGGGAACTTATCTTTAATAGTGAGCTTGTTGAGCTCCCTATAATCTGGACACATGCGCCATGATCCATCCTTCTTGTGCACCAATACTACTGGAGCTGAGAAAGAACTTTGACTCGGTTGAATTATACCAGCCTCTAGCATTTCTGCAACCATACGTTCAATTTCACTTTTTTGGACATAGGGATATCTGTACGGCCTGATGTTTGGAGGAACACTTCCTGGAATCAGATGAATAGCATGATCATGATCACGCATAGGTGGGAGACCTTTGGGAGTCTCAAATACCTTGGAATGATTGTCCAGGACTTTTTGGAGATCTGGAGAAATAGATGATTCCAATGTGGAAACATCTAGCGAACATAATTGTGCAATTACACCTCTTTGCTCCTTTTTTAGAAGCTTTGTCATGCCATTAGAGCTGATTATCTTTCCTGGTTTCCCTGCAATACCCCTTAATTCAACTTCCTTTCCTTCCACAGAAAATTTCATGAAAAGTTCTTGAAAATTAAAAGCTATTGTACCCAAGGATTGTAGCCATTGGACTCCTAGTACAACATCAGCACCTCCCATTGGAATGGAAAGCATTGGGCTAGTCAATACATATTCTCCCATGGATAGCTTGATATTATGGCACTTTCCAGAGCAATTTATTGTTCCTCCATTTGCAATCATCACTTGACACTCTGGTGCTGGATATAGGAAGCAATTCAATTCTTTTGCTACCCTACAATGAATAAAATTGTGGGTGCTTCCTGAATCAATCAACACTATTACCTTTTTCTTCTTGATTTGTCCTTCTATCTTGATGGTTTGAGGAGTGGTAATTCCCGCCAATGCATTACAAGATATGGTCGGATTTATTTGTTCTTCATCTAGGCTTTGTTCCTGGAATATATCCTCTTCTTTTGACCTTTCTTGCTCCTTTTCTTCTTCCTCTTCACAATCTATGTAGAATAATTTCTTCTCAGCACACTTATGACCTTTTGTGTATTTGCTATCACAATTGTAACAAAGCCCTTTTGCTCTTTTTTCTTCCAATTGTTGTGGTGTCAACCTTGTAGGTTGTGGAAGACTAGGGGCAACAACACTTCCGTCTTTATAGTTGTGAGTGGTATGCTTCCTAGTTGCCATAATTTTGCTTTCCATTTTTCTTGCTAACCTGAATGCCTTCTCTAATGAATCAGGTTCCCAAAGGCGAACATCATGTTGGATATTATCCTTTAAAGACCCTATGAACACATCAATCCTATGCTCCTCTGGAATATCTTTTACCCTTATGTTCAATTTTTGGAACTCCTCAATGTGCTCCATTATTGAACCCTTTTGTTTGAGACTTATCAATTGGCTAAAAAAAGTGTTGCTTTTTGTATCCTCATAATGTGCTATCAATTCTTCCGTAAAAATTGCCCAAGTGATAAATTGTTTACGAGAACAAAGCCATTGATACCATACAAACTGATTTGGTTCCAAATATACAGTTGCCATACGTACCTTTTGTGCGTTTTGCACATTATTGAGATCGAAGAATTGCTCCATCTGTAATATCCATGTGGCGGGATCCTTGCCATCAAACTTCCTCATATCGATTTTTGGAATATGGTGATTCTTCGATCCAACATTAGTGTCTATGGAATCATGATTAACATTTTTTTTGTTCTCATCATGAGTTTCCTTTACTACCTTTTCACCATTAGTAAGTATTTCTTGTAGAAAATTTGTCAAATCTGTCTTCAAATCTGCCATGCCTGTCTTCAAATTTGTGTTCAAATCTATCTTCAAATTGTCCATCTTAGCTTCCACGCCATTTATCTTAGCATCTGTTAACTTTTGTGAGCGTGACATTTGTTGCACTTGTTCTTGTAATTTTGATATATCATGTAGCATTTCTTCCTCTTCTTCATGAGTCATGCTAGAGCTTTCAGGTTCCTTACTAGGTGTTTGCATTTTCTTTCCTCGGGGCATCAGTTACCGATAATAATGCTCTACTATGCCCTTTGAATTCCTTCAAAATAAATTTTCAAACCAAGCTTAAGCAAAAATTTAAAAAAATCTACACACCTTTTTTCACTTTGTAGGAGCTCGATATTGCCTCTGATGTATCTCTGTACTTTCCAATCATCTAGTTCTAAATTTGTGATCTATAGTAGCTCTCTATGTCCTCTTTCCAATGCCACCAGTCTGATCCAAATTGGATTCTCCAAGAAAGAGTTATGCACAATCTCCCAAGATGACCTGATTATAGACCTTTCCAGAAGAGCGAAGTTGTATGAAGTGCCACTTGTACAATTTTCGATATTTGATTCTAAAAATGATATACAATAAACTACAGTCCATTCTCTTTCTGTATCTTCTTACGAAATTTCAATCTGATTCCCATAGAGAAAGTTATGAAAATTCTCCCCAGGTCACCTGTTTTGAATGTAATTCAGGAGTCTGCAAAAAGACCAACTTCCTCAGATCATATCTACGAAAATCTCTCGCGAAAAGCTCTAAAATTCGGACCCAAGGTTCAACGTGATTTCTTCTCAAATGGGTTTTTTTTGCGACTTCTGAAACGTCACAAAAAAAAGTTATAGCGAAAATTCCACGATGACCTATTTGGAGCAGCGAAACCCTAGAATCCAAAGCTCTGATACCAAATGTTATGAAACCAGCTCAAGAAAAGATAGAAAAGACAGATCAACGCCTTAGAATTCAGCCTCTTCGAGGGGGCAACCTCCTTTACATTACATAAATGAACAATTCTTGGATGATTCAAATGACAAAACCTCCTTTCTATATATAGGAGTCTAAGGAGTCACAATATAATCCAGCCGACCTAACAATAATAATATAAAGCCACAAAAATAACAATAGAGGGATTGTATGGGGCACAGAAACAACAATAAGGGGGTAATAGGGGCACAACAATATAAATAAGGGGTATAACTATAATAGTAATGGGGTAATCACTAGTATTATAGGGACCCAACAAAAGATCTATCAGAAGGGAGAGGAATCGAGCAAGGAACCAAGCGCAAGATAGAGGTTGGTCTCCTTATTCCTCTCTTATCTATTTCTCATAAAGGAAAATGAAAGTAGTTTTAGTTTGTTTGTTTCTAAGGTAGCTACCAGGCTTAGTGGGACTAGCAGCTCTGCATAGACACTAGTTTTCCCGATAACAAGCGTGTATATGCTACTTGGACAAAGTGAACCAGCGTATACTTCTTAAACTACTCTCTTTCTTCAATCTCTAGAGTCTAATCTGTAAATTAACCTATTTCACTGTGAACTGTCATCTATGTGAGTTTCCATCAAGGACAACACCTGTATCATAATTCCAACGATCTCCCCCTTTGGACTTGATGGCAACAGCAACACCAAGACACTCTCCCCCTTTGACATCAAGGGAAAAGGGCAGAGCAAGATATTCTCCCCCATTGATATACATTATGTTGTCCATGCGCCCCCTGAGTACATGTTGAATTCTATGATTAAGCTCCACCTTTGTACATGTTGTGATGCACTAAACCATCCATGCTCCCCCTAAGCATATGCAGAGTCTACAAAAATATTTTCCAAAGGAAAATCATGACTCTATAACTCAACTATGTGAGTATGACCTTCCTATCACCAACGACTCATACATATGCCAATCTCCCAACCAAGTGGGGATACACCATTTTTGACTCATCCGCCCAACCAAGTGGGGATATACCAAATGTTTATACATGAATGAAATAACAATTATTACATCATCCTTCCCATGCATAGTGGGGTTACAAATTAGGTCTTATCATGACCTTTACATCAAATGATATACATGACATTTATAACAAGAACCGACAATATAAACAAGACCATGATAGTCATCAGCAACTATCATACACCATATATGATCTGCACCATCAGCATTTGTCGACAACATCAAGCTCAATAGCCTGTATATGTCCATCATCAAAAGAGTCACCTCAATCAAACAACTAAGCAATATAAGCATCTTCATGTACCAAGGTCTTCTATTATAATGGCAACAATACATTATTAGAAGCATATGCTCCCCCTAAACCGGTGCCATATGTTCACTGTTAGATCTGATCATTGCATTTTTTAGTAAGAATCATCAAGGCATCATCATCAACCAGTTATTCATCAAATTATTAATAGCTTATGAGGACCAAAATACTTCCACATATCATTAGCAGATTGTAACCATCATCAAATAGAACAGAACATATATTTGATAATTGATTGAACCATATCAGACCCCTTTTTCCGAGTATGTCCCATTGTTTTTTCCTTAAACCATATATACGCAATTGTGTATATTTGAACTTGCGTATATATGCGACTTGTCTTCATGATAACTGCGTATGAGAATTGGAATTACAAAGTTTCACACTTTCAGCTCCCCCTGAGTCTATTATGTCCGTATACTGCACCATGCCACATCTTTCTAAGTGTACTTCCTTCCTCTTCCATATCTTCGAGTGTGATGATGTTTTCTCCTTTTGGTATGGTGCCCGAAATGTTCTCCTACATTCCTTTGCTATATGTCCAAACTCGTTACGTGCATGACATGTTACATGTTTCATATTCATTTTATAGCAATCAATGGCTTTGTGACCAAACATATTGCAAGAAAAACAATATCCCTTAAAGTACCTGGAAGCTAATGATCTTTCTGTGTGACGGTTATTATCTTGAACCATTCTACCTCTGCATCTGGTTGCAACATGTCCAAAATTATGACATACAAAACATTCAAAATTATTCATCAGAGGAAATAACCGACTATCACTTCCATAGTTAGGAGTAAATGATTTTCTTTGAAGACTTTCTTTCCTTGGTTGTTGATGGGGTTGACCTCTTATCTCCTTGTTGAGCATTTCATATTTTGCATTATAGTCCCTTGCCTCATCTTGTGAGCTAGATTCACCTTCAATGGTTTCATCAAAACCAAGACCCGTTTTGATGCTGGGAGACCTTTGACTACTACGAATATTATCCAAAATCTTAGTACTATCTTGAAATCATAACAATTTACCATTTTCTTCTAATTTACCTTTTAAGATATTTACCTCAGCCTGATATTGCTCTTCCTTTTTCAGATATTTTTTCTTCATGATTTCTTCAGTCTTTATTCCTTCTTCCGCTTGTTGCCTTAATTTGAGAATCTCATTTTCTTGTTCTTTATCTACTTGAGGTAGTTCTTCATTCTTCTTATTTGAATTTTCAAGATCTTATTTTAGAGAGAGGATCTTAGATTCAAGACTTTCATAGTAACTGGATCTATGTTTAAGTCTCTTGATTGTTGTGCTCTTTTCATTTACTTCATTTCTTAATGATGTCATTTCATCCTACACCTTTTGACATTGATCTTCCTTTTCCTTGTATTGTGTCCTTACTTTGTCTCCTTCCTCCAACTAAGCTTTTAATGTGGTAACTTCTTCTCTGAAGGCACACTCCATTTTGTTAAATAGATCTTGTTGATCTTTGATTTTATCAAGGAGTCTTTTAACTTCTGCCTTAATGTTTCTTTCATGATCACTTTCAATATCTTCAACATTGCATGAACAAAGAAAAGTATCACTAGAAGACCAAAAGTTTGTACCTGATACTTCTTTTGCTTGTTCATCTTCAATCTGAGGTGATTCTGAATTTGAATACTTGCTTCCACCTAACGACCAATTATCTCTCCTGTTGTCATTGTTCCTTTGAGATGTCTTCTTCTTTTGAGGTGCTTACTTCTTCAGTTTCTTTCCCATTGCTTTTATGGATCTCCTTCAAGCAATCAAGCTTCTGCCAAAGGACCTGCTCTGATACCAATTGTTGGAAATAATACTTGGGGGGGGGGGGGGGGGGGGGGAATCAGTGTTATCAAATCAATAACTTTTTCATTTCATACTCACATTTATATTCACTACCTCAATGAAGGTAACTCGCGTGTACCTAGAAGGGACCTCCAACCCTCTAGCTCTTGTACTAGCCGATCCATTTACTAGTACGTATGCTCCAACCTACAAAAGACTCCAACCTTCACTCATTTTCCAGCTGCTACTGGAAAGGAGATCCAACCCCCTCGCTCTTGTACTGGCCGATGTGTTTACCAGTACGTAGGCACGGGCCTACAGAAGGCTACGACCTTTTGTCTTCCTCCAAGGACCACGTTTCATAAATTTTCAGACTGGATACTCCTGGACCACAACACGACAATCTAAAGACCATGTTTCATCCAATTTTCATACTAGACCCATCAGTAACATTGAATCTCTAAATCAATCACAACTACAATACAACCATCCAATACATCTACATCAACCAATCACTGAAACTCAATCATTAATCTCTGAATCAACCACAACTTAATCAATCAATCACTAAAAACCCATCATCACTAAAGAAAATCACAATCAGTCAGTTTGAACATTCAGAACACAATCACCAGAACATAAAGAAAAACCTAGAACTCCACAACAATAACCAAATCCAACTGCAACTTCAAATATCATATTTCATAATGTATACGCTACTTGGATGTGACTGACCAACGTGTATACATGCTTTTACCAAAGTGAACTGGCATATATATCTGCAAATACTATCTTAAAAACTTCTTAGATATTCTAGACTTCAGTCATACGCAGATCATAACATTTACATAATAAAAGTAGTATTAAGATCTAAACTATCCATGATAAAACCACTTAATGATAATTCATTTTAGGTCTTATGATCCCAATCCATCATCCATCATCAACCACTTAGGTGCTTCCTTAGTTCAGATCAAGCAAAGCATCAGAAACCCATAATCTGCATATTAATTCTTCATATGATATTCAATACTTGCACACATTGGCTTTATGATCTTCTCCTCCTTATATAGTTTTAGGCCTTTCTCAATACCTTGGACCAAAACCACTTAGGACCAATACCTTGGACCAAATACCTATGGTCAATACCTCAGACCAAATACCTTGGATCAATACTTTGGACCAAAATACCTTGGACTAAACACCTCGGACCAAAGCCTTGGTTTTCCAACATGTACGCGTTTTTCCTCCTGTGAAAGTGTGTGTATATGTATACGCTCCTTTTGTTCTATTAACCCACATGTATACACTGCTTGGACAAAGTGAACTAGTTTATACTTCTTAAACTATTCTCTTTCTTCAATCTCTAGAGTCTGATCTGTAAGTTAACCTGTTGCACTGTGAATTGTCATCTATGTGAGTTTCCATCAAGGACAACACCTGTATCATAATGCCAACAATCTCCCCCTTTGGACTTGATGGAAAAAATAACACCAAGTCACTCTCCCCTTTAACATCAAGAGCAAAGGGCGGACCAATATATTCTCCCCACCACTCAAGTGGAAATTATGCTTTTAGAACATTTGCAAATTAATATATGAAGTGGAAAAATTAATTTTCCATAAATGAAAAAGAACTTGGATAAATTTTTTGTGGGTAGTAACCACAAGTAAGTCTCGACATTTACATTTCTACTCCTACTTGTTAAAGGTTCAATGACACATAAATAAGGGTCGGAAGTTTCTCTTGGTAAGTATATTTATTTACATCTTGTTCCTATCTATATTTTACACAAATACTTAATGGTAAATATGTTATTTATGTGAGTATGAGTTATTTTCAAAGAATTTAATTTTATATGGTTTTCCTATGAAGCTTAACAATGAAAATTTATACAAATATCTAAAAATCATGGCATAAATATTGCAACTACATTTAAAAATATGAGGCAGTTATCCACATGTCATTTTATTGTACAAAGGCTACAATAAGACCTTCAATTTATGGTCCAATCAAATGCTTGAAAAATAATTTCTTCAATAATACTGAAAAATAAATATTTGTTTTTCAAAGTTAAACATTATAACTTGCATCGATCAATGCTAAACTAATAGTGCTCAACAACAAATTGATTGATAGAGTCCTGTCTTGGAAGGGACTAATAAGAGGTGGAGAAAATCTAGCACATATAGGGATGAGTTTTTCCTTTAATCTTAAGGTTGTAGGTTATAAATTATTTTTTAATTTTTTCAATCTTCCTCAAGTCTTTGGATATACATCCATATAAAATACCAATAGTGACTAGAGTTTCAAAGAGAAACTTTTTTAATCCTAAATCCTAATATTTCTCTACTTATAATTATTTCCAAGAATATGCTATTTTTTTTTGTAAGCTTGGTAGGACTACATCTTCACCATGTCCAATATTTTCACCTGGATCGGGGCGGGGAATTGAACCAGTGATTTCACATCAAGGAGTGCCTTAACATAGCATCAATCACCATCTATCGAAGACCTTCTGGACCAAGTCTATACCTATTGAACTAAATATGTTTATATAAAAAATATTTTTTTTTTTTATATTTTTAATATAAAAAATTATTATTTTTATTAAAATATAAAATAAAATAAAATGGATTACAATGTTATCTATATATATATATATATATATATATATATATATATATATATTAAAATTTGCGATAAAATTACAAGGATGTAAGAGAAATGAAGAATAATATTATTTTCTATCCTAATTTGATTTGATTAGAATAGAATATAAACGTTAATAAATAGGTGAAAATGGATAATATTTAGTATAGTAATTGAAAACTTTAATAGTAGTTATATGTAAATTTAATTTAAAATTTATATATATATATAATTGTGAAAATAACATTAATAATTTTGTGAAAATCTAATTAAATTAATGAGCTCCTCATTAACACATTTATATTATTAATTATTTTATGATTAAAAAAAAACGAATTTTAAAATTTCAGCTATTCCCAATATGTTTTAGAATGTAAATTTTGTTATCTTCAAAATATTTTAATTTAATTAAATTTTAAGTTTTAAAAATTAAAATTCAAAAAAATAAATGTTAATATTTCCATCGATGATAAAGTGTTTTGTTAAAGTACTTTGTGATGTAAAGGTTACTAGTTGGAAACTCCATGGATAAACATCCACTCATACTAAGGGATGATGTGGTGAGGCCCTCTTATGATTTTGACAATTTAAAAGTCCCTCAATAATGGCTACTCAAAACCAAATTAAACATGCTAATCATCTCAAAACTCACATAACTTAGAAATATATACATATAAATATATAATATTTCAATTTAATATTTATAAAAAAAAATAAAAAATTGTTACATACTAGAAAAAGGAATTAGTTTACACAATTATGAAAATTTTAAAAATTAAATATTGATATTAAGTATTTATTTCTATTAAATTGTTATTATTAATGATTTATTTTCAAATTTAATATAAGGTATGTTATACCTTTCTTACATTTGTGAGATGAAAATCTATAAATCCAATTTCCATATTTCAAGAAAGGATAGAAGGATATTTAGCTAGCAATGAGGTCTGATGACTGGGAAGGATATTTAACAAGCAATGACATCTATGTATCCCACTGTTGATTTTACTAATATATCAATGTTAATTTTAGGTATGTTCTATGCTAGAGAAATTTATTTAAAATTTTATAGTTAGCAATCATATCAGCATTAAAGTGAACTACAGATAGAACATAAGTATAAATCGTAGAAAACAAGCCAAGACAAGAGGAGACAAGATGTGGCGCTAGCCAGGGACAAACCCCACAATGTGGGGAAACCCTTGATCAATTCTTCTTTTATGTTCTTCAAAGTTCAGCAGAGAAAGTGAGAGAGATAGTACATTTACAACATAAGTCAACACTTTGACTTATCTAGATCTGAGCATAGAGCATTTCCTATAATGATGAGATCAGTTGAAGACATTCTACTTCAACTCATTCTCCAAGGTGACGGCTTCACCTATCGTAGTGTTGCCTCTTGTTCATCATCTTCATGCTGCTCATCATGCTGCATCTTCCATGGTCTTATTCATCATAAAGCTATCTATGATGATATCATTATGCTATGCTACACCTAAATATCACTGAGCTGTTCTCAAAATCATGGATCTGCACCCATCTGATGTATACTCAATGACTGTTATGCTGCTCTCATCATACATCATCAAATTGCTACCCCAAATCAACAGGTATGATGAGAATGAGAGATATGGTCTTCTCATTGTAATATACTCCTATGTCGAGTTAGTACTGCTGTAGGGTTTTGTCGATCCTCTTGCCACAGGAATACATTGATGATACATGTGCCAAGGATTTCCTCATCGAATCCTTATCTCATCATTGAGTCATAGCAAGATAGTAATATGAACTTGACTGTGACTCTATTTGATTTTCTTGACTGTTTTTTCATGTCTTTGTTGTGGCTCCATTACTAGGACTGTGGCTTTGACAACCTTGCCCGCAGCTTCATTATTATGAATGTGGCTTTTATAATCTTGCCTGCAGCTTCATTCCCATGACTGTGTGATCATTATAGTGGACAGAATTTTGACATTCATCCTATAACTGCTCACTGTAATTTTCCTTGACATTTCAGAGGCATCTGAGATCCCAAACCTTATTGCAAAGATGTCAATGTCTTTATTACCAACATATAAGTGTCTCTGCGACCTATGCATAAGAGTCCCTATTAAGTGTGTATGACTGCACATAGATTGTGCGTATATATTATGACAATGTATGTGCTGTGTGTACATAACTGTGTATGCATTTCAGGTGACAGTGTATAGTTTCCATAACTAAGCATATAGACTGTCCACACTGTGTGTATAGTTTTCATAACTGCGTATGCGTATCATGAAAACGTATCGGTGCTATACATAACGTCTTCATCTTTACAGCATTTAGGGACATGGCTGTAGTTTAGGGTTGCATGAACCTTCACAGTGCACATTGGCTTGGCAACTACAGGTCTACTTTCAACTGTGGCCAGATCTCCTACAACTTCTTCTATGCTTGATGATTGTGGCTCTTCTTACGTGAATAGCTTTGTGTTTAGGCTGCTACAAGCAGTGTATGAAGGCTTCTAGGACAACATATCAATGCCTCCCTTGACTACGTTCAGATCTCTGCGGCTAGGGAAACATACAACAGCTAGGGCATCACTTGAAGACCAACGTATCACTCATGGTGTCTCTCTCCTTCACCAAAAACCCAAACGTGGAGAGGAGGAGACTACACATGAAGAGGTGTGTGTAAATGACTTCAAGTCCACACTTATTTATACTAAAAATGTAGATGATGAATAGACACGTCTATTGGGCTTTTGAGCCTACGTAAGATGCTGGCCAACTTAACAATTTGTCCATAACATAAATAAATTCATAACTTCATAAATACTTATCAGAATTGGATGATCTTTAGATCAATCCTACACCTCTTGATGAGGAGGATCCAATAAAAATATCAGCTATCCTAAATAAGCTGACCCACATGGAGTTTGGCCCTAGTTGCCAATTTAACACTCCCTCTTAACTAGGGAGAACTTCATTCGCTGATCCATATGTCTGATTGTACTATCTCTACCATCAATGCCCTGCACTGCTTTGCCCAACTCTGCTCAGCTCTGCTGGCTCTGCTCAGCTCCGCTAGCTCTGCTCTACTCTGTTCTACTAGCTCTTCTCTGCTCTGTTCTGTTGGCTCTGCTCTGCTCAACTTAGCTCTGCTGAACTATGAAGAAGAAGAATTGATCGATAATGTATCATATCATTCTCCACTGACCCGAAGTCAGTCTCAGAGTGTGTACCACAAGTCCCAGAGCAGTCTCAACTGACCCAAAGTCAGCGTCATAGTGGGTACCACTCCTACCACTAGTCCTAGACCAGTATCACTAGTCTCAGAGTGTGTACCACTAGTCCTAGACCAGTCTCAACTAACCCAAAGTCAGCGTCATAGTATGTACCACTCTCACTGGTCCCAGACCAATCCTTCACTGACTCGAAGTCAGTCTCAGGGTATGTACCACTGGTCCCAGACCAGTCTCAACTGACTCGAAGTTAGCGTCATAGTAGGTACAACTCCTACGACTGGTCCCAGACTAGTACTCTACTGACTCGAAGTGAGTCTCAAAGTATATACAACTAGTCCCAGACCAATCTCAACCAACCCGAAGTCAGCGTCATAGTAGGTACAACTCCTACAACTAGTCCCAGACCAGTGACATTGATCCCAGATCAATGAACGTCATCCTAGCATAAGGAGTATGGTAGATACAATGATGCGTCCATCGGTAGTACTATGGTCCCCATCCTCATTTCCCTACTCATTGATCAGATGAGAGGAACTTCCCATGAGTCCCAGACTGCATGGATAAGATGCCTCAACAGGAGAACTTAATCAATCTCGTCCTCATAGGAGAACTAATCATCCTGCTACACAATCGCCATGGAGAACACATCATCCAGGCCTCACAAGAGAGCTAATCATCCTGCTACCTAATCATCATGGAGAACACATCATCCAGACCTCATAGGAGAACTAATCATCCTGCTACACAGGAGAGCGAATCATCCTGTCGCACAAGAGAGTGAATCATCCTGTCCCATAAGAGAGTGAATCATCTTGTTTCATAGGAGATTGAATCATCCTGTCCATAGGAGAGTGAATCATCCTGTCCTACAAGAGAGCGAATCATCTTGTTTCATAGGAGAGCGAATCATTTTGTCCACAGGAGAGCAAATCATCCTGTCTCACAAGAGAGCTAATCATCTTGTCCTAGTGCACACCAGTAATGGAGGGTGAGTCACCTTATGGTCATATGTTGCTCCAGTAAGAACCGCAAGCCACTAGAGCTCCTAGAGCTCAATTTATGCAACATGCAGGGCCCTTTTACAAGGGTCTCTCAACAACTCCACATCATTCAGGAAAATCACAAATTTGATCTTTCCTTGGGGCTTTGACAAAGTGTAGTGACTTGTACATCATCTCAGTGCGATGGAGCCTCCTTGCTCATCGACCTACCATATCCCAGATAAGGTAGTATCTGATGTCTATCTGCTGGAGCAATCATTGAATACGGGGTTCCTCAATAATCGAATCCCACCTCTGGTTATCACAGAGAATCACAGTGGTATTCATCATGTGTACTGATTGAAGAGTTTCCACAACTAGACAACTTCTTACGAGGTCATACTCGTAGTTATGTATATGGTCTTAGCGCTACTTATAACAACCGACTTCTGCTTCCTGCTCATCCATGATATTGAAGCAAAATCCAAAGAGAACCAACACTAAAAAGTGCTCTAGTTATCCTCCACACTCCCTGCCCAATCAACATTCGACTAATCATGCAATTTCATATTTTCGGCAATGTATCTCAATCCATGAGAGATTGTGCCCTATAGACATCTCAAAATATTCTTGGCACCAATCGAGTGAGGCTCAACCAAATATGAGCTCCCTGTGCTAACTGGAAAACATATGTCTGGACGGAAGTTCACCAAGAACTTTCCCAAATCTGGTTCGACAGTACTACCATATAACTTCTTAAAGTTAAAATCCTCGAGGTAGTCACAAGCTTACAGTTTATCCTTTCGCATCCGCTATCCAACTCCCTCTTACTTCTGCAAGTGAGAGGGTCTGCACCTGTCATACATAGGTACCGGTATGAGAGATCTATCATCCACAACCTTCAGGTAATGGTTTGGATTGGTTTCAGTCCTAGTGAATCTCAACTTCATCAAACAGCTATCAATCCTCTCATACTACGCTCGGGGTGTTTTTCTTCAAGCCATAGAGGGCTTTCTTCCACCTGTATACATGAGATTCCCATTCATGAATCTCAAACTCCACGAGTTGTTCCAAACGTGTGGACCTGCTACATGAGGGGAATGGTCCCCATGCAAGATTTTCCTTCGGTACATCTCAGACATGTACCTTCATGCTCTTTTTAAATTCAGGGATCCTAGTCACCATCTGACTCATAGACCTTCGGTGCTGAGTTAATGGACATGGTCCCAGTGGACTTGATACAACCCTGAACTCTAAAACATCTTTGAAAAATATATTTTCAAACATGTACCTTTACATCGATGAGTGCCACCCTGAAACCTTTGACTTCCATTTCCGAGATGGACACCAGGTTCTTCTTGTGATTAGGTACATAAAAGAGATTCTCTGCTTTGACTTCACATTAGGTGAATTAGAAAAGGGATGAGGAACCCATTGATCCTTTTGTCCTGTCTCAACTATCTTCACTGATTGCTCTTTCACTCTTGCTTGAGCATTGTCTTCACCTCAGCTCTGCTACCATGTTAATTTTAGGTATGTTCTATGCTAGAGCAATTTATTTAAATTTTCACAGTTAGCAATCATATCAGCATTAAAGTAAACTGCAGATAGAACATAAGTATAAATAGCTTAAGACAAGCCAAGACAAGAGGACACAAGATGTGGCGCTAGCCAGGGACAAACCCAACAGTGTGGGGAAACCCTTGTCAATTCTTCTTTTATGTTCTTCAAAGTTCAGCAGAGAAAGTGAGAGAGATAGTACATTTACAATAGAAGTCAACACTTTGACTTATCTAGATCTCAGCATAGATAATTTCCTATAATGATGAAATCAGTTGAAGACATTCTGCTTCTACTGATTCTCCAAGGTGACGGCTTCACCTATCATAGTGTTACCCCTTGTTCATCATCTTCATGCTGCTCATGGTGCTACATCTTCCATGGTCTTGTTCATCATCAAGTTGTCCATGCTCATATCATTATGTTGTGCTGCACCCAAATATCACAGATTTGTTCTCAACATCATGGATCAGCACCCATCTGATGTATACTCAATGACTATTATGCTGCTCTCATCATACAACATCACATTGCTACCCCAAATCAATAGGTATGCTGAGAATGACAGATCCGGTCTTCTCATTGTAATATACTCCTATGCCAAGTTAGTAATGCTGTAGGGTTTCGTAGATCCTCTTGCCACAAGAATACGTTGATGATACATGTGCCAAGGATTTCCTCATCGAATCCCTATCTCATCATTGAGTCATAGAAAGACAGTAATATGAACTTGACTGTGACTCTATTTGATTTGCTTGACCGCTATTTCATGTCTTTGCTGCGGCTCCATTACTAGGATTGCGGCTTTGACAACCTTGCCTGCAACTTCATTATTATGACTGCGGCTTTTACAATCTTGCTTGCAGCTTCATTCCCATGACTGTGTGATCATTATAGTGGACAAACTTCTGACATTCATCCTATAACTGCTCACTGTAATTTTCCTTGAGATTTCAGAGGCATCCGAGATCCCAAACCTTATTGCAAAGATGTCTGTATAAATGTCTTTATTACCAACGTATAAGTGTCTCTACGACCTGTGCATAAGAGTCTCTATTAACTGCGTATGACTACGCATAGATTGTGCGTATATATTATGACAGCGTATGTGTTGTGTGTACATAACTGCGTATGCGTATCAGGTGACAGCGTATAGTTTCCATAACTGAGCGTATAGACTGTCCACGCTGTGCGTATAGTTTCCATAACTGTGTACATGTATCATGACAACGTATCGGTGCTATACATAACGTCTTCTCCTTTACAGTGTCTAGGGACATGGCTATATTTTAGGGCTGCGTGAACCTTCATAGTGCGCATTGGCTTGGTAGCTACAGGTCTCCTTTCAACTGCGGCCAGATCTCCTGCGGCTTCTTCTATGCTTGATGACTGTGGCTCTTCTTGCGTGAACATGTCTGCATTTAGGCTACTACAGGTAGTGTATGAAGGCTTCTAGGACAACATATCAATGCCTCCCTTTACTGCGTTCAGATCTCTGTGGCTAGGGCAACGTACAACAGCTAGGGCATCACTTGAAGACCAGCGTATCACTCATGGTGTCTCTCTCCTTCACCAAAAACCCAGACGTGGAGAGGAGGAGACTACACATGAAGAGGTGTGTGTAAATGACTTCAAGTCCACACTTATTTATACTAAAAATGTAGATGATGAATAGACACATCTATTGGGCTTCTGAGCCTACATAAGATGTTGGCTGACTTAACAATTTGTCCATAACATAAATAAATTCATAACTTCATAAATACTTATCGGAATTGGATGATCTTTAGATCAATCCTACACCTCTCGATGAGAGGGATCCAATAAAAATATCAGCTATCATAAATAAGCTGACCCACATGGAGTTTGGCCCTAGTTGCCAATTTAACAATCAATCTTGATTTTAGTCAGTCCTTTGTATGTTTATATTTACATATGATTTATATATAACCATAATAAGTCAAGTCAACTTGCATTTTTAATAATAATTGATGTGTCTATATCCATTGCCTTGTATCTCATTGTATGTTCAGATTTATATATGATTGTCTCTAGCCCCTTCAGACCCATGATTCTTCTGTTGCGAAGACAAAAAAAATGGCAATGACTGCTATTATCACCAGAGTGGTAGCCAATACCATCAGTAGTGCTTTTTCTGCACTCATCACACAAATATATGATGTTTTTTGGTTGGATGAGAAATGTCAGCTTCTAGAAGGGCAGTTAAATCATATGAAGACTCTCTTACTTTGATGTTAGCTATCAATTTCAAGATCGGCAAAAGACGCCCCCTCAATCTCTGCAAAATTATCTACTAAGGATGCAAGACGAAGTTGGAAGAGCAAGACAGTTGATCGATTTCTCTCGAAGGCAGCAATAGTATATCGATTGCCTCCTTTGCAAGCCTAAACTCTCTAAAAAAATCTGAAAGTGGAACACAACTTTTGATGAAGGCGAATCTACTACTTCAAGACGAACCAGACACCAGAATGGTAGGGTTGAAATTAGATCTGCTGAGAGACGACTTGAGAGGTGGCTTACATAGGCTCCCTGTGATCAAATATTTGTTGTATATGGGATGGGTGGCGTTGGAAAATAACATTGCTAAAAAAGGTCTACAACACCTACAAGGTAAGTGGTGTTTTTTATCATGTGATTTGGGTCGAAGTCACTCAATTTTCCATTTTGGAGTTGCAGAGACATATGGCTTCTGCAATCAATTTAGACCTTAGTACCTGTTCTTATGATGATGTTGATCCACACATCTGAGAACGAAGAATTTTTTCCTAATTTTAGACGATTTGTGGAGCACAGTCACTGCAAAATAATGGGGCATGGAATTTGGTGAGAAGAAAGGGGGAAAACTTGTATTCTCTACTCGAAATAGAGGTCTGATTCCATAAATGAATGCAAATTAGTCCATGCAAATATAGCCACTGTCGAGAGAGGAAGCTTGGGAATTGTTTTTCAAAATATCTTTCAAAGACGGGTATGTGCCTGAGGAGATAGAGCATATTTCCAGAGTCGTCGTGGAGGAATGTAAAAGGTTTCCCTTGGCTATAAATGTGATAGCCTCAACAATGGTTAGAGACCAGGCAATAAATGAGTGGAACCTTTCTTTAAGGAAGATTCAGACACTGGACTTAAATTTTCCAATTACTCATCCTCGAATTGATCGAGATCTATCATCCTCGAATTGATCGAGATCTATATCAACAATTGAGATTGAGCTACGATAGTTTACCCCATTCTCCTTTGAAAATCTGTTTTTTGTATTGTGTGGTTGTTCCAAAGGACTGCTACACTCTAGTGCACATTATATCGTACATGTGGATTGCAAAAGGTATAGTAAAGAGAAAATATGTGGACACTTTAATGGACACTGCACACAGCTACATAAAGTTACTTGCAGATGATTCCTTATTCTAGTTGTGAGCAGTTGGTGGATCCAGTTAATGGGGCTTTAAATTTGGAGTTCACGATGATGTTGTGCGCGACATGGGAATTTATGTGGCAGAGATCGAGGAAAATTTTGTATCCATGGTAGCTCAACATTTACCCAACATCGACGCCCTTTTCCCCGACATCGAGACTCGCAATAATTGTAGGAGGCTCTTCCTTTTATGTTGCAATATTACGTCTCTACCGGACAAGGAATTGATATGTCCAAAATTGGTTAGCCTAGTTCTAACACACAATCTCGAATTCAAAGAGATTCTGGAAGCTTGCTTAACCTCATCTCACTAAGGTGTTATTGCTGGAGATTCTAATTCCAACTACTTGTTAGGTGTCAAAATCGTCCCTCCAAGTGTCCTAGTTTAGTTTCACTTAGTCCAATTTATGTCGAGCTTAACTCCAGTCATTTAACTCGAGCTTAACTAAAATCATTGTGCGGGTACATCGATTTGCCATGGGAGGCCGTGATCAAAATTGAACTTTTCTTTAACCTTTCCTTATGCCTTATGCCATGTTGAAACATGGTAATTCAAAAGGTTTTTTTGTTTTAAATTCAATAAATGTGCTCACGATTCCAATTTATTTTCAAATAATTTATATTTATATTTATCCATATCTAATCTCATATATATTCTTACATTTCTATTGGTTCACATCTCATCTTCCATGCATAGAATTTGGTCCTATGATCTTCAATATATATTATACCTTTTTACTAAAATTAAATTCATAACATAGTTCAAATCTAGATCTTATAAGGTATTGTGTTATTATTTACAACTTGAACTTGATATTCACGTGTTATGAGTATTTTCAATTCGAATGGACTATCACTTCAGGTGTCATAAATATTTTCAATTATAATAGGTGGTGAATGTTAAAATAAGTTAATTACTTCTGCGTTAGAAATTAGCTAAAATTAGAGAGTGAGTTTAGCGTTGAGTCAAGTCGAGTTAAGTGATAGACGAACTTAGTGTGTGACTGTATGTCAAGTTATTTTAAGTGAGTCGTTAATTGAAAAAGTTTAAATACTCTTCACCAAATTTATTGTAATAATCAAGTTTTTGTGTGATCAATAGAAAAGTCACAGTTCATGTGTTTTATGTGTAAAATTTATATTTAAGCTCCTTCGCCTTTCCAGCAAATTAGTATTAATAATTTTTTTTTAATTTGCAAAATTGTTAAATCATTAGTGAGTAGCGAAATAAGTAAATAATATATATATTTTTTTTTCATCAATGCTCTTCTCCCTCTCTATTAACTTGCGTTCAAGAACGCAAACTTAACAATGAGTTTTTGCAATGCAACGCTTCCTACAGGTGTGGTGGTTGGGTTATTTTGACAAGTCAAATAAGGCATATACTATTTATTAAAGTACCTGACTTCAAAAATTACTCTTCAACCTCCGCCGAATCAAAATCGTTGCAAAGCTTCATGGGGGGACATGTTTTTTTTAGGGTCAAGTGCGGACCCGTTTAAAGGTCTTTGTTCCAAACCTTTTATGAAACCACATGGACCACTTTTTCCTTTTAAGTTATATCAAAACACTTTGATATCATCACGTCGATTTTTCAAAGGGTTGGTATAAACTGATTTCTTGAAAAAATGGATATATATTATAATAAGTTTTTTTAAAAGCTCCTTTATGAAGTTTATATATATATATATATATATAAATCATATTAAAAAAAAATTAATTAAGAGTTTTGGTTAGGTTTTTTTTATTTGTGCCAAGTTTTTAGAAGGGGATTTTTGAAGAAAGATGGTTTTATCAAATTTCGAGTCTTAGTTCTTACTGTTTACGAGGAAACATTATCATGTGTGGGCCACTAATATGGCAACCACATTGCATGCTCATGATGTTTGGGATTATGTCCAATTTTGGTTTTTAGAACCTAAGGATGAAGAGAAAAAACGAGTTCTCACTAATGCAGTGAGATCTATGGAAGAAAGACAAGAAGAAGAAGGCACAAGCATTGTAGTTTATCCAACAAGAAGTGGACTGAGCAGTGTTCCAGAAGATTATGATTATGTCTTCAGCAAAAGAAGCATGTGATACCTTGGTGAAAGGCTATAAAGGTATGACCAAAGTCAATATTGTTAAGTTGCATAATACTGAGAGATATGTTGAAAGTCTGTAGATGAAGGAGACAGAGGACATCGACTCTTTCATGAATCAGGTCATGACTATCGTAAATCAGTTAAAACTTTATGGTGAGGAAATTAAAGATCAAAGAGTGCTTGACAAGGTCCTTAGATCTTTGTCTACCAAATTTGTTGTTGTGGTAGTAGCCACATAAGAAGCCAAGGATTTGACATCATTGACAATTGATGAGTTGATGGGATCAATTGTATCACATGAGGCAATGATAGACAGAAATAAGAATTCCACTTTAGAGACCACTTTCAAAAGTCAGGTTCTATTTCAAGAGACAGAGGTTGAGAAAGAAGTAGGTCAAGAGGCAGAGGACGAAGCGGAAGACATGGTGGTCAGAGAGATGGCCGAGAAAATCATGAACATGAAAGTGGAAGCAACTATAGAAGCCACAGCAATAATAAAGGAGTTGACAAACCAAAGGTGAAATGTTATTAGTGCAATAAATTTGGTCACCATTCCCGTGATTGTAGGAAAAGGTTAGCTAATCAAGGGAGTTAGAGAGCTAATGTCACTACAGAGAGTACTAACTCCATGTTCCTAGCTTGCCATACCATGAATGAACCTTCTAATAATATGTGGCTATTAGAAAGTGGTTACAGTAACCACATGACAAACAATAGGAATTTGGTTGCAAATATGGATCAATCTATGAGAAAGAGGTAAAGTCGGGGACTAACAAGACTATGGATGCAGATGGGAAAGGAGTGGTCAACATTCTGACCAACCAGGGGGAGCCGAAGACAATCTCAGAGGTACATTATGTCTCTGGTCTCAAACATAATCTGATAAGTGTTGGGAAATTAACACAGAAGGGGTATAGAGTTATCTTTCAAGGACAAGAATGTGTTATATATGACAAGCCCCCAAGTAAGCAACTGATAACAAAGATGCAGGTGATGAGAAAGAAACTCTTTCCTCTAGTTATGAATTATAATGATCAAGTCAGTTCTTTTACAATCGCGTGTTCTAATGATTATTAGTTATGTAACTTTCGATTTGGACACTTGCACTTTTCTGGTTTAAGATTGTTGCAACATAAATAGATGGTCAAAGGATTACCTCCCATCAATGAACCTACTAGTACTTGTGAGTGTTGCATCTTGGGAAAGAAACATCGTGAAATTTTTTCAAAGGGAGTTGCATACAGAGAAAAGAAACCTCTTAAGCTAGTGCATACAAACTTGTGTGGACCGATAAGGACACAATCGATTGGTGGAAGTTGTTACTTCCTCACTTTCATTGATGATTATAACATAAAGACTTGGGTTTACTTCTTGAAGCAGAACTCTAAAACTTTTTCAAAGTTCAAATAACTCAAAGGCTTAGCAAAGAACCAAAGTGATCGATTGATTAAGGTATTGAGTTCATATTGTGGTAGAGAATATGATTCAAAGACATTCCATGAGTACTGCAAACAACATGGAATCAGAAAACAATTTACAAGTAGATACATACCGCAACAAGATGGTGTAGCAGAGAGAAATAACAAAACCATTACAATTATGGAAAGGAGCATGTTGAAAGGAAGAAACTTGTCTAATGAGTATTGGGTAGAAGTAATTGCATGTGTTGTTTATGTGATAAACATATATTCTACAAAGAGTATCATGAACATAATACCAGAAGATGCATGGTCAGGTATGTCTTGCAACATATCTCATCTCATAGTGTTTGGATGTGTAGCTTATGCACATGTGCCTAAGGAGTGAAGAGACAAATTAGATGATAAAAGTGAAAAATTCATATTTACTAGTTATAGTGAGCAATCAAAATCTTAGAAATTGTATAATCCTGTCACCAAGAATACCATAATTAGCAGAGATGTTGTGTTCAAAGAACGAGAGTCATGGAATGGTAGTATAGACAAAATAATTGATGCACAAGTTCCACTGATGGAAGTAGACGATGTAGCAGAAAAGGAGTAGCAAGAATCACAAGTGAAGACACCAAACATAGACACACCAACAAGGACTCCAATATTTTTTGAGCAGCATGGATCTTTAAGAAGATCAATACATCGATATTCTCCTAACAATTAGTTAGGTGATGAATCAAGCAATGGTAAGATAAAGACGATAAGTTTGAAAGATATTTATGATGATTTGGATGTTAGTTCAAATTTTTGCATTGTTGTCATTCCAACCTTCTTCATTTGAAGAAGAAATCAGGGATGAAAATTGGGTGCAAGTCATGGATGAAGAAATTGAAGCTATTGAAAAGAATGATACATGGGATTTGGTTGCTTTGCCAAAGGACAAAAATCTCATTGGTGTGAAGTGGGTGTATAAGAAAAAGTTGAACGGGAAAGGTGAAATTGACATATTTAAAATAGTTATAAGAGTAGTTTTGGCCACAACAGTTAAAAACAAGTGGAAATTATATCAAATGGATTTGAAATCAACCTTCTTGAATGGAATTATAGAAGAAGAAAATTATGTGCAACAGACCCCAGGATATGAAGTTGAAGGTAAAGAAGATAAAGTTTACAGGTTGAAGAAAGCACTCTATGGACTGAAGAAATCACTTAGAGCTTGGTATAGCAGAATTGATATCTACATGATTAAGAGTGGATTTTGCAAAATAAACATTGAGCCTACCTTGTACACAAAGGTAAATGAGTATGGGCATATTTTATTGTTTTATTATATGTTGATGACATGATTTATAGAAGTGACATTGAATTGGATGAATTTAAAGCAGCCATGATGAAATAATTTGAGATGACAGATATTGATCTTATGAAATATTTTCTTGGCATAGTAGTTGAGCAATCTGAAAAGGGAATTTTTATTTGTCAAAATAAATATACAAAATATTTTCTTAAAAGGTTTATGATGGATAATTGCAAAATTGTCCCTACACCAATTGCAACAAATAGAAAGTTAATCAAGGACGATGAAGGATTAGATGTCAATCTAACTCCATTGAAAAGATTGCTTGGCAACCTCATGTATCTCACATCTACAAGACCAGATATTATGCAAGGAGTGCAGATTTATGGAGACCCCAAAAGACTCACATTGGAGAGCAGGAAAAAGAATTATGCGATACATAGCAGGAATTGTGGCATAATGCATCCAAGTACAAAGAAGAAGGATTTGATTGGATACACAAATAGTGATTTCGCAGGTAGTTTGGATGATAGGAAGAGCACTTATGGTTATGTGTTCCATCTTGGGTTAGGTGTGATAGCATGGGCATCTAAGAAGGAGCCTATTATGACACTTTCATCAGCAGAAGTTGAATATGTAGCAGCAACATCAACAACATGTCAAGCAGTATGGTTAAGAAGAGTATTTGATGGATTCAAGCAGAAACAACAAGGATCAACAACAATATATTGTGAAAACATCTCGATGATTGCATTATCCAAGAATAGTGTGTTTCATCAAGATAGCAAGCATATTGATACTAGATATCACTCTATTAGACAACTTGTGAGCAATGGAGAAGTTCACTTGAAACCTTGTAAATCTAGTGATCAACTGGCTGATATATTCACTATGTTATTAGCAAAGGATGATTTTTAATTTTATAAAATAAACTTGGGTGTTGTAAGCCTAGTTGAGACATAGACCAACATGCATGTCTGAGTTTTCATGATTAATGTTCGTTTAGTAGTCGTAATTAAGGGGCGAGTGTTAAAATAAGCTACTTATTTCCGCATGAGGAGCCGGCTAAAATTAGAGAGTCAGTTAAATGAGTGTTGAGTCAAGTCAAGTTAAGTGATAGACGAACTTAGTGTGTTGTTGCATGTCAAGTTATTTTAGGCGAGTTGTTAGTCAAAAAGGTTTAAATACCCTTCACCGGGTTCATTGTAATAATCAATTTTTTGTGTGATCAATAGAAGAGCCGCAACTCTTGTGTTTTGTGTGTGAAATTTGTGTTTAAGCTCCTTTGCGTTTCCAAATTTGTGTTTAAGCTCTTCAATTTGATGTTGAAGGATGATGATTTGGGTTTTATTCATTGAGATCAAATCCATCATGCACGGTATAAATGCTACTAGAGTGGATATAGGCCTTCTTTTCATGGTCTTCATTATGGTCCTCTATTGTACATATTATCTCTACCTTGAAGCCTTGCATGCTAGTGACCGATTCAAGTCTAACACGTTTAACGCTTTGGTGGAAAGAGTTGCAAAACATAACAAAATGTTTGGAAAGAAGAAGACAACATCAAAACACACTAGACAATGTGTGTGCATTTCTCAAAAAGATAAGAATCAATCACATGATCCTTCTAAATAAAATGGCAATAAAAGAGTGTGGGGAAAAAGAATTCTAGAGATAGGGGTAAAACAAAATTAGGGAGAAATACTTGATCTTCATTGTATTTGTTGCAACATAAATGAATATGATACAACATGTGGAATCCATTAGGGGAAAATTAAAGACAAACAAAATAATAAAGAAGGCAAAGGTAAAACACTAATCCAACAAAATGTAAAGCACCTAGATTTACTTATGACATACTTTATCATTGTAATGTCGAAATAACAGAAGATTTGTTTCATACTTCATTTGCTTCTTGGATAGATGAGTGGCTGCTTGACATAGGTGTAACATGTCGCAACCTTCCAAAGACACTTTTTTGCATAATTTAGTGACAATATAGATGGTGTAGTGTATTTTTTCATGTCTTAAACCTTTAGGATTGACACCACCATGCTTAAATTTCCAAGGTTCTTAGATTTTCTTCTACATGATGTGCTTTATCTTCCGAAGTTGTAAAGGAACTTGTTGTCCCTTATAAAAATTTAACAACAAGGCCACTCAATTCATATATTTGATGAAAAATCTCAAATAAAAAAGCTTTCTAATAACATGGTTGCCATGACTAGAGTGGAGGATGAAAAATTGTTGAAGTTGAAAGTGACATCTACTCATGCAGAAAGTTCTCCATATCACTCTAATCAAAATCAATGCACATTGTCATATAATCTTCTATGGCATGATAGATTTGAATGCATTAAGTATGACAACTTTGCTTATTGAAAAATAATAGTGTTTGTAATCTGTGTACTATTCTTAGGAAACCAAAGTAATGTAATGTTTCTATCCTTGGAAAACATACCAAAAACCCTTCAATGAGTCCACTTCCAAAGAACATAGAAAAATTGAACTAATACATTCTAATTTATGTGGCCCCATGCCTATTCCATTTTTTAATGGAAAGAAATATTATCATGTCTTTTGTTGATGATTATACCAAGATGTCTTGAGTGTACTTATTGAAATATGAATCTCAAGCTTTTGAAACTTTTAAAAATTTCCATGTATTGATTCAAAATGAAGGACAATCACATATTTTCTCTCGTCACACTAATAATTGAGGAGAATATACATCTAATGAATTTGAAAACTATCTTTCACAACATGGGATTCAAAATCAAACCATAATCCCATACAATTCTCAACAAAATGGTGTAGCTAAAATAATGAACAAGACTATCTTAAATATAGTTTGTTCCATGATGTTTTTCAAAAATGTAAAGTTGATGTTTTTGGCTGATGTGGTTCTATGTATAATATTTGTGATTTTTTTTTCCATCTTAAGCTCTTAGAAATAATACTCCATAAGGAATGTGGTATGGCCACATTTCTTCAGTGAGAAACCTCAGTGTCTTTGATTTCACTTGTTACGCCTTGATTTCTAAGGAGAAAAGATATAGGCTCTAACCCCATAAAATTAATCATTGCAAACAACTTCTTAAATAGATAAATGTATACAATGGGAAACACAAACATTTTACCCTAGAAATCGAAAATAGGAAAAATATCAATATTTTTTAGTATATTCATCTTTATAGTATTACAATACTATATATATATATATATATATATATATATATATATATATATATATATATATATATATAGACACACACACACACACACACACACACACACACACACACACACACACACATACATACATACATACATACACACATACATACATATATCTATCTATCTATCTATCTATCTATCTATCTATCTATATATATATATATATATATATATATATATATATATATATATATATCTATATATATATATATAGATATACATATAGATATATATATATATATATATATATATATATATATATATATAGATTTCATGGAATCCATAAACTGCCAATTCATTTACCATGGATTAGATGATAACCATAGTTAATTAAAAAAATACAAAGTCATGGGCTAAAACTCCACGCACCACAAAATTGTTTAACGTAAAAATTGTGTGTCAAAAACTAAAAAAAGTAGATGCAAAAAACCACCTAAAAGAAATCATGCACACTACCTCCAAACACCCGCAAAAGGTGGCTTTTCCACTATTTCACCCGGAACAACATACAAAACATGAAAGTAGTCATGTAAGGAATATAACACATACCGAACATTCTCCCACTTATTGTTTTCTTTGCACATAAGGGGTCACGAGAGTACATGATCAATAATCCCATTGTTTTTCTACAGAAAGAGAACTTCTAATGAATATGCAACATTCTTCAAAGTTTTCACCTTTTCGAGTAACACCTTCTTGTCTTCAATCATATCTTCCAAAAAGTGATATTGAATATCGATATTTTTTGTCTTCATTAATAATTTGGGCTCTTCAATAGGGAAAATACATTCTGAATATCACAATCTATCCTTTCAACTTGTTGCACCAATCCAATACCTAAACGGAATATTTATAACCATATTTATTCCTTTCTTGAATGATTTGATGCCATGTGTTTAACGTTTGTAGTTAAGAGTGCCACTACAAACTATCTCTTTCTCATCCAGCTGATTACTCCTCCCAACATGTTAAATACATACTCACTCATAGATCTTCTATGATCCATATTTCTATCCCACTCTTCATAAAAACATATATGTATGTGCAGCACTTAGTCCAATCCACGTCTTCCTTGATAGTACAATCGATTGCCAAAAATGCCACACAAATACCTGAAATCCCTCCTTACCAATGTCTAATGCTCCTTCCCTACCTTTGATAATACCTACTTAATACTCCCATTGCATGTGCAATATCTGATCTAGTATAGACCATCACATATGTCAAACTTCGAATTGCACTAGCATATGAAACACAAGACACGTGCGCTTCCTTGTAGTATGTGTTTGGACACTAATTTGTAAGTAACTTTAAACCTACATAAATAGAGACATTTATCAGTTTAAATTCCTTCGGATTAAACCTTTGTAATATTGTCTCAACATACTTTGATTTAAGAAAGGTTTGTTGTTGGCTCAATCTCTTTCAATTTCCATTCCTAAAATTAAATTTACAACACCAAGATCCTTCATCTCAAATTTAGAGGAAAACTGAGTAAACTCACTTCCTTGATGGATTCTTTGTCATTTCCAATCAACAACATATCATCCACATACAAGACAAAATAAATAAAATGATCACCAACTAATTGGAAATACAGAAAATGATACATGCTTTGCTCCTTGTGGAGCCAAGTCCCAATATATAAGTGCCAAATTGTTGATAACGCATTGTTAGCAATTCCTTTAACCTATAGAGGGAATTTCTCATGCTGCATATGAACTCTTTCTTTTCCCTCACCACAAGGCCTTCTTACTACTTCATGTATATTTGTTATTATAGATCCCCATGAAGGAATGTTTTCTTCACATCCATATGTTCTTTTCAAAATCAAAAGCAACAACAACAAATAAAATCAATATAATGGAATTTAACATGGAAATAGGAGAAAAAATGTCACTGAAGTCAATTCCCTTTACATTTCCATTTACCAAGTTTTTTATTTCTCCACTTTTCATTCCTCATTAAAATTCTTCTTAAACGCCCATTTGCTAGCAATTGGCTTTCTTCTAACTGGAAACTCCACTAGATCTCAAGTCTCATTTTTGCCTAATGTTGTCATTTCTTCAACCATGGCATTTTTCTAGAGTTTTCCATCCTCCAAATCCACCACCTCCCTAATAGTTCTAGGATCATCATTAGTAATAATAAAAATAAAATTTGAACAAAAATAAGGTGGAGTATACCTTTTTAGATTCCTTATTTCCTAAATTGATCACCTCAATAATGGAGTATGTGGTTCTTATTCTTTCAATTCTTGTTCTTTTGTAGAGTTTGATTCATCATCCTTAAATTCAAACTCCCTCTTCTTTAATAATTTCAGCCTTGGTAAGACTTCTTATTTGAAAATATCTTTTATTTTTCTAAATACCACATCTCTACAATAGATAACCTTCATATATTTTGGGTTCCAAATATTATAACCTTTCAGACCATCTTTATATCCAATAAAGATATGCTTTTGAGCTTCTTGTCTAGCTTTCTGTTATTCTCCTTTAGAATGTATACATAAGCATCATATAAAAATACCCTAATTTGTTTAAGAGAGGGTTTCTCACTAGTCCATACCTCATATGGATTCTTGTCATCCAATCCTCATGAGGGTGGTCTATTTATTAGGTAACACACAATGTATTTTGCCTCTCTCCCAAAATTCCTAACCTGACTTGGTACCACTAAACATGCCCCTTGATTTATCCATCAATGGTATATTCAACTTTTCTACGACTCCATTCCACTAAGGTGTGTATGGAGTGGACTTCTACCTTTCTATACCACACTTCTTACAAAATTATTCGAATTCATTCCCACAAAATTCTCCACCATTATCTATCCTCTAAACCTTGATTTTATTCTTTTTCTATTTTTTCACAAGAGCCTCAAATTATTTAAATTTGACAAAAACTAGAAATTTCTTCTAGAGAATATACATCCATGTATTCCTCAAGAAGTCATGTATAAATGAGACATAGTACATAAATTTACCCAGTGATGGAACCAACACAAGTCCAAATACATAACTATCCACCAACTATAATATTCCTAACACTAGGAGAATATACCTAACTCTACTTCCCATATAAACAATGTTTGTAGAAATTAAAATCTAGAGACCAATTAGACATACCTTCTACCATACCATTAGTATGTAGTATTCAAAAACCCTTTTCTTTGATATTAACCAATATTTGATTCCATTGCATAGTCATTTCTATGGACATTGTAGGAGTTTCTCCTTCTTCTAGTCCATTTTTAGGAACATCAAGTTGTTGCACCCATCACTAATAGTGCTTCCTAGTAGCTTATATAAAGTCCCAATCCAAACTCCTCTTAGTAATACTATAGATATTGAACCATCTTATAGGTATCATTTTCAAACATTGTCTTCACAATTGGATTGATCAAATTTCTTATAGAAATCAAACTTTTGGCCAGTACTGGGATGTGAAAACATTGGGCTGTGTTCTAATCCTTCCACCCATGAGCTTCAACTTGACTTGTCCATGTCCTATGATTCTATCTATCGAGTCATCCCCTAGGAAATTATTAGCAACAATATCTCTTTCATACTCAAAAGAACACTTCTTGGGAAGAATAGTATCAAATGGTGCCCCTAAATCGATCAATCATGCCTCATGCTCTACATGTACACTTAAAGAATCCAAGTACACATCCCTCCATATAAAGAGGTTTTCTTCTTATGTAGAAGGAATATCATTAAATCCATTTCCTTTCTTCATGATTTTAGATTTAGAATCTTGCTTGTAACTTCATTCTTTAACACATCTCCAACGTACCTTTACAATTTTTCATCAAGATTTAGATATCCCATTTGAGGAAATAATTTTATTTCTATTATGGGAACATCCTCTTATAAACAAGGAATTTGTGTTTACTTATTTTCCATATTTCTCTATAACATCTCCTTTGATAAGAAGGATGATATCGCAATTCCAAAACTTAAAGTAGTTACATGTTTATGTTTGTAGCTCAAATAGGTACTTCTACATAGGCCTAAGTGTCTATCATGTAGAAATCACCCAAAGTATCCTTGAGCAAGTTTCTATTATAACTTAGCTTAAGTCTAACTTACGTAAAACAAATATTAAATTAATTGTATTGGTTATTGAACAAAATAAACTTTGGAAAAGTAAAGTATTTTCTTTAATGATGATATTTTAATCTCAATCGTTGATCTCTAGAAAGGTGAGATCTAATATTGGCTATCCATACTCTGGGAGATTAGGTTAAGGGATTTAACTCAATGAAAAGCTTAAAAAGCAAGATTAAGGAGAGGAGGACACACCATATAGTGGAATAAGCCATTAAGAAACATTTTTTGTCAAGTGAGGAGTGAGATACTTTAGTTTCCAAAGTCTGAGGAAGGTCCATGAATACAATATTGAAAATCTAGATCAACCACGTAGATCAAGGATAGATCTAGGACCTAGTCATCTATATCAGATCCATGGTATGTTTTATTCGTATATTCCTTAATTGGGTCATTATCTTAAAACACAAACCCAAACAGGTTCATATTATTCATTTAATAAAGAACTATGTGTCATATGTGATTGATATTGGTTGAAAATTGTGCTTCCCTTGAATAATCTTATTAAGAACCTAGTTGTGTTTTTATTTAATTGATCTATAATATTTTTCTAGGAACAAATTATTATGTTTAGGTAATTTAACATCGTATAAGAGAAAAAACTCTAATAAGTTGATCTCAGGGTGCCAAGTTTGTAAAAGCATAGTTGGAGTCAAGTTTGGATCATACGAGATGCATATTTAAAAAAACAAACAGGGCATATGAAGGTCACATCGTATATATTGGTCAAGGAAAATTATTTTGCAAGAAAAATATCATGTTGTAAAATGGTTAAGAAAAAAATGAAATGAAATTAAAAAAATTGAGATAGTTGAGTGGGCCATGAAGAGGCCCATCCAAGGTTTTTCAATGGCCCAAGGTTGCCAAGCCTGCCACTAGGGTTAATTGGCTTACGTAGTTTGTGTGTCAATGGTGGTGCAAGGTTATGTAGTAGGAAAAATTGAGGAAAATAATGCACAAGGAATTTGTGTAGCATGGGATCACACAAAGAATGATAACTATATAATAAAATGACAATGAGCATAGACAAATAATGAAGGGATTCAGGACTACATGGCAAGAGCATGCATAATGAGAGGTGATAGAAATAATTGCAGGGTGCAGGGGACATGTCTGGTCAACAACATGTGGGGCTAAGGATGGATATTAGCTACAAAGAATATATTGAATATGTTGTCAAGAGAAGATAGTAGGACATGTTGTTTTACATTATAGGAAAATACCATTGAAATTTTTTCAACATGCAAAGGGAGCGATGGGGTCTAGTGTAGGTGATGCTGCGGACTAGATATTTTTGTAGTGCTAGTCAAGCCATGTCGGGAGTTGACCATTAGGAGATGCTATGAATGTATTCTCAAAATATTGGGTTAAGAAATCATAGGTAAAGCATATGGTTAGGATCCAAGGAAACTCAAGAAGGGAAGCCTATTGGGTGGAGAACATAACCTTGAGTATTGATTCATGGACACTATTAATTCAAAAGGGTTGAGAAGCGACACGACAAGATACTAGAAATGAGACGGTGAAAATTGACGAGAGGAATGAACTGGAAGTATACAATAGATATGGTAGCAGTCAAGAGGGACATCCAATAGAGTTTGTATGGGAGTTATGGGTGCCTAAAGGACTAGGCATATTTTTTTCTTCAGTTAAGAATGCTAGAAGGACTTAACACATATCTCCAACAAGATCTAATAAATATGACCATAGTGGGTCTTCAATTTGAAGACATGACAGATGCAACCTCAATTTATCTACCTTGGAAGGCTCGGGTTACCATGGTTCTCAAAGAAAATGATCTCTGAGAGATTATTGAGAATGTGATATTCGGGTTGGAAGATGAAAAGGAGAAAGTTGTCCTAGCTAAGAGGGAGATAAATGCACAAATGGTACTACTAGATACAATGAAGGACCATTTGATGCCTCACTTCTCTGAGAATAAGTCGTCGAAGGAGAGATTCAATGCTTTGGTGGGTGTATAGTAGTGAAAGACCATTAATGAGAGAAGGATGTTGAGGGACAAGCTCTGGTTTATGCAAATGAGTAGGTATGACATAGTGAAAAGTTACTTGATAAAAATCACAAATATTTATGATCATTTTGTAAGAATGGAGGTAGAATTGAACGATGTAGAGTTAGTGAATGTGGCATTGAATGGTTTCCAGTGATGTTGATACATTCATTTAAGGAATTTGTGCTAAAGAGAACTAACACTCATTTGTTAGGATATGGGATGACTTAATCTAGGAGGAAATGAGGGAGCAGCCAAAGCCCAATGCCAAAAACTAATGTTAGATGTCATTTTTTCACATCCAATCAAATGGCCTTAAAACCAGATAAATCAACATCCATTGACACTTTGTATTCATCCCCTGTAAAGCCAAGAGAATCCTCTCTCCAAAAGTTCCCAGAATTCTTGATGAAACAAGTCAAAAACAAAAAATTTAGCCCCATCACACATAACCTTCATGCAAAATGCATTTTTGAAACTTGTACACAAAGAAAATGCACTAAACAACGCATGTTTCTTTTGCTACAAGTACGATGGCCTCTAGAATTTGGTAAAATAAAAAATAATTTTGAATATGCTCTTTATAGAAGCTTCCCGAGTGGTTTTAACCATTTAATGTTGGATTAGATCTTTAACTCCTACTCTTGATGTATTATCTCTTATCCATATAATTATCCTCCCTCTAATGTGGATCTAAATCTTAAAATGGTAAATCCCAAACCACCTCTTTTACCCTATAAATTCATTGCTTCCCATAGAGTTTGGGTTGGATTTTGGAGACTCTTAGTTATACCCTCCTGTTGTTGCTTTGTTCCTAGGGATCCATTATCCATACATGAAATTGAGTTGTGATTGAAGGATTGATTTGTGGCAAAGCAAGGAAAATATCATTGGGATACATCTACAAGGTCAAGATCTGAAAGGGTTGTATCTTCTCCTACATTCGTTAATACAAAAAATGTTTTTTTCCTATACTTATGTCTCATTTAATGTGTATGTAGAAAAATGCCTCCTTGAATCAATGTTTAGAGATGTTAGTATATGTTATTTGTATATTTTGGTTCTCTTGCTTGTTTTAGTTGTTTTACAGGTTCCACTTTTAGCATTTGGAGTTGGAGTTGGAGTTTATAAGCAAGGAGAATACGAGAGATTGCATTGGATTCTAGGTAAGTCTTTCTTCCATAGTCTAAAATTCTTTGAGGAAAGAATAGTCCTTTTCTCTATGTTTTTTCTAGATCAAGCCACTAGATCTAGGGATTTTTCTTCTATCTGCAGAGGGAAATTATCCGTAAAAAAAACCTGGTGACTCCGTTGGGAAACGTAATGTTCCTTTAGATGTTTCCTTTTCCTAGTCTTTTAGGATCCCTTAAAATGAATAAATTTGATTTGTTCAGATATTTATTAGTCTTAGGAAAGTATAATTATGATCTTATTAAGGTTTTTATTTTATTTTTTGAGCAAATTCAACCCCAACACGCTTTCTATTTTGAGGCAGAGTGACCCAATGCACTAGTATCTCTCTGTAAGTGTGATGAATCACACTAGTTGTCATATATATCCACAGGGGCTTCAGTCAACGAACCTATGACCTATCACGTGTGTTCATGGCATATTAAAAGTACCATTAATTTGACTATAGATTGGAAAATACCCCTAAAAATCACATTTTTTAACCCCCTACCAATACAAGCCCAATATACCTTCCCAATTTAAAAAACCTCTGCTTCCTCTAGATATTATAGGTATCCATTTTTTCATTAACATTTTTTATACACCTTTATATTTTTTTATTAACTTTGAGGTCCATTTTTTATACCTACCAATATAAAAATCCTTTACCCCCCTATATATCCCCCAATATATTATCCCATATTTCGTCAATATATATCCCCCAATATGAACCCACGTGGTATGGTATTTCTCCCCTAGTGACACCCCCATGTATGTAGCATACATTAGTTCCTATAGAATGCAAAAATTAGAATTTTTATGCCTTTCTCTAAATTATGTTTTCATTGCAATGATTTTTCCTGTGTCAATGTATTTGTAAAGCCAACAGTCTACTTAAATTTGAGTGTGAGTTCCTTTTGATGAGAGTTTGCTTGTTTTTGTTTCTTCTTGTCAATTAGGGTTTTTGATCACTTGGCTTGATTTTTTATTTCATAAAATAATTTCATATTATAGTTTTAGTCTGTGTGAATGATTTTGATTTAATAATCTAGTCGCATTTCATTTTTCATGGCATTTGAAAAATGAAAAGGAAAAGGAAAAGAAAAGAAATTTTTTCATTTTATTCATATTTTAGGGGTTTGAATTGAAATGGAATAGTGAATTTGAAGATATTAATTAGGAATTTCATGTTTGTTGAACCATTTTTTATTGCATCATTGATTGAAAATCCTTCCTACCCTTAGATGTATCTTCATTGAAAAGAAAGAGTTATTTTAATCATGTTAGTTGCATTATAGGAGTTCAGGGGGATTCATTTTGTGAGACTTGAAATTTAAGCTTAAATCAAGATCAAATTTAAAATTTATTCAATTAAATTAAGGAGAATTTGGAACATTAATGATACACATAGCGGTCTAGGCTAGAAAACATGTTTCGACTCGTTAAACGTAGGAGCTGCCATTACTTTTCAGTGTTACATCCCGGGGATGGTTGGTTTTCCATGTACATCAGAGTATATCGGAACATTCTTCCACGTAGCTTTGGGTATATAGGACAATGCTTCACATATATTTGAGTATACTGGAACACCCCCATCGTATGACTACGCATTAGACAACACTACTAAGGATTTTTCTTCCACATATCTCCAAGTATATTTTGGAAGTCCCCACTAAGTTACAATATTTCCATAGGTAACGGAATCAGTCATCTTGTTAATTGCGATACATTGAACACAACATTCGGGGAGATTTCCTGCATGTACCAATAATAATATATCGTAATTAATAGTGACTTGGTAAACCCTTTTTCCTAGTTACCCATTTTTTATTTATTTATGTTTTTAATTTCTAAAATTAATTAATCCATCATGAAAGAACACCCTGAACACACCCTTCGTTTATGTAGAATGTAGACATTTCCTCCTCTAACTCCATAAGCGACCCTTGATCATCGTAAAAACAAGAAAACATAACCTATTGAACCTGGAAAATTAGAAGTTAACCCTTGTGGAACCACATACGAAGTTAATTAACTAGAATAATCACTTCCCATTAATATCGAACCTGAAGTTATCTCTTTGGAAATAGGTGGGTTTGAAGCATTTTAAACTATAAATCTTGAAACATTAGAACCTGAAGTCATAGAACTTGAATTTGTAGATTCAGACAATTTACAACCCGAGGAACCACATAATAATGGAACCAAATACTTCAAGAACTTATTATTCTTTTTCTCTGCCTTTATCTCAACCACAATCTGTGTTATTGTGTCCTGACGGAGAACAACTTCCACTTGGTATTTTGAACATAGAAGAGATTACTAAATAGGATTATCCTAGCCCTCAAACTCCTATCTCAATACCATTATAATAGGATTTTTCTCTTCTGTACCAATTTGACTCTAATACTCGAATACAAGCTCCCTTACATCAAACTCCTGAATTTAATTCACCTTCAAAATTTCCTCGGAAAATTCCTTTGAGAACTATAACCATGCTTGAGTTAGAGACGATTTATAAACCTCTATATGCTATCATGAGTGAATCGAATGAAGTTACGACATCCTCTATGTTTGCAACCTCACTAGAAACTCACTTGTATGGTGATTCATAAACTGTGCCATTTAGCTAAAGGTCATTGTCTGGAACTTTTTCTATCTGTCGACTAGTCCTTGGGCTTCTCATTTACACTATTCATCTAGAACAACATATGTCCCCTCCTTAACAAGTACCTCACATTTTGTTCAAGTTATTGTGCCTCAACCTCCTCTGGAGTAGCAATATGGTGCATTTTGAAGTGGATTAGGGCACCTACAATAACCTACTCCATCCTATATTGGGTACCCTTCTCTTAGGTGGAAGTTTCCTCTGTTCATTCCTTATCCTTTAGTAGGGGGGAAACTTGTTCCTAGAATTTTCCCTTCTACTAATCAAATTCTACAATTTGGTGCTTTGCTTTATTCAAGTCCTCTTCATACGGGTGCTCCATTTTCGAGAATGGTTGCTACTCCTACAAATCCTACCTGACCTGTTCAACCTAGTTTGGTATTAACTCAAATATCGATCTCTCAACCTACTTAGACTATGGCTTAGGTTCCTACTTGTCAATCTCTTCAATCCATACCTCAACCTACCCAAGTTATACTTCAAATGATCAACTTGTTCAAGTTTTATCCCAACTAAAAACTAGTCAAAAGGTAGCAAAGATTTCTCAAATCCTGTCTATCTAGCCTATTCAAGGTGTATTACAGATTCCATTTAACCCACTTGGCCAGAATATTCCACAGATGTAAGTTTACCAACTTGTTCAAAGCATGCCACAGGTGACAACTAGTTAGCCTAGTATTGGAATGATGCAAATTCCATCTGGGAAACCATTCCAAGGTATCCCACAAATTCTTGTTGGCCAAACAACTATACCAAAAATACCTTATCAAAGAACACATATCCAAAGTTAGATTTTCCCATCTTACCAAGGTTTCATGGAATTAGGAAACCTGGTCTTGCTCATCCTGTTTATAAAATTCTTCCTTATCTAGGTGGAATGCAATTGCTCATAGCTCAAAGAATTCCATCGTATCCCGTATACCCTCTATTTCTAGTTAACCTTTATCCATAAGGTCAACCTCCTCCATTAGCATTTAATAGGAAATTATCATTCATTGAAATGCTAGAGTTACCAAATCTCTCCCAGCTAATGAATGATCTGATTTTCCATTCTCCTTAGTGGCGGCCTATTCCATCCAAATTGTTGAGTGGCGTTCTAAATTTTAACGGAAATCCTGGAGAAGATTTGTCAAATTATGTCATGAACTATCACTTTTGGTGTTCGTTGAACTCCTTAAATGATGACTCCATTTAAGAGTTCATTTAAATGCAAACTAGTATTAAGCTTTTCACCTCTTTAAATAAATTTGACTCAACTCATATATTGAATCATATATATCAGTGGAGGTGTCGATGTCACCTGGTCAAAACTTATATTTATGATCAGTTGTTAGCATGATGGTTCATTAAATCCCTCTTGTTTACTATAACTAAGGACGTTGCCAAAGGCGAAGTTGTTACTGAAGAGAAAGTCATTTCTCATTCTCAATGTATGGATTTGATTTTTACCCAATTTGGCACGCTCTATGACAAGATACTTAATTCTCCATGAACTTCATATAATATTCTACCTGATCCCTCGATTGGTTCTTTTGGTCAACAGTCAATGCTCAAATCTTCTAATAAAAGTAATTCAAAATATGCGCCAATAGTGATAAATCAAAGCCCTTCTAATCCTTCTCCTATGAGTGATTTTGAGGTTAACGCCATTTAATCTACAAAAGGAAAATATCAGCAACTTGGAAGTAAGAAAAATCGTAAAGGTAAGAACAAACAGGAAAACCCTCCATAGGATAAGAAGAAGAATTAGTGTCCTGACGAGAACTGTAATCCTTGTTACCCTTGTCTTATCAGTAATGATAATCATTTTAATAATTATTGTCCACATCGAGGATAAATCAATTGATTTTTTAAAGTTACATCCATTACACTTGCCATGTTGACAAACCCCTTCCCAAACCAGGAGGCAAAAATGGTTGCACAAAATCCATCTTCCTCTTCTCAAAACACTATTTTTATATGTTAGAAAGATGTCTTGATGGCCACTAGAAACAAATATTATGGTAATTTGAATCCTTCAACTAGAAAGGTTATTGATCAACCTTGCAATTCTACTCCACCCACATCTAGTCCTCTCCAAATCAAGAAACTTGCTCCTGAGCTTACCATTAGACCTCCCAAAGGAGTGATTCATAAATCATCATTTAACCCCCATGTGGGAGATGAAAAAAATTATAATATAGTTAAATATGTAGCTCAAGATCCTTCAGTTATGTCTACTCTCAATGTTTTGCAGAATTGTCTCGCTTAGAAGAAGTTTCTATTAGCATCCATTGGAGGCATACATCCCTCAAGCTCGGGTCTCGTTGTGTTCAATCATGAGAATTATAGACATACACTTCGAACCCAACTTGCATTTATGATTAAGGTTGTGGTTAGAGGCAGAAACATTTTCCACACCATTATGGGTGAAGGTACCTCTACTTGAATCATGTCGACGTCATGTTGGAAAGCTTTAGGTTCCCCTTCCCTTACTCAGTCACTCACGACACTCAAAGCCTTTGATGTAATAGGATTTAATACTTATGAAATTAGAAATTCCTTACCAATAGAATTAGCTGGTAAACCAGTCTCGATAGAATTCTAGGTCATCAATGGAAAATTAGATTACAACCTCTTACTGGGACATACCTAGTTTTATGCTATGGCAGTTGTAGTCTCATCCTATTTTCGGATTATTTCTTTCCCCCACTAGGGGGGCATCGTGGCCATTGATCAACTTTCGTTTTTTGTTGTTGATTCTTAGACTACTAGAAACAAACCTTTTGTGGTAAAGACCGCACTACCTTTTGAAAATGTAGGAGTTGGTTTATTAAAAGACTCATCCTTAAAGGGAACTTTCACACTTCCTCCTCTTGACATTCCCTCTACAGTTGCTCCGATAAAAATGATTTCATCCAGTAATATTCCATATGATCCCTAGATAGTACCTAATAGTTCCAACGTTGAATCTTTTTGAAACCATATGCCACTCAGCCCCATTGAGTCATATTATGGGTCTATTCACCTAGCTCGTTAGGAAAATTTTGAAAGAGATAACTTAGGAAAATTGGTTGATTATTCCTCTTAAGATTCAAGATTAGTTTTGCAATCTAATCCTTTCAATGACACTTTTCCCATTGACAAAAGTGCCATGGATATCATGATGCCAGATGAGGAACCTTGGGACAATAGTCATCATCATTCATATTTCTTTCCTCAACCCAACACTCTTGAGAGTAATTTTGAAGATATTTTCTCCCCCAAAGTTATTGAAGAAACTAAAAGCCCCGTCTCCATTTGTGAGGTGAATTCTGAAAAAAGCTTGGCAAATATTGAGGACACTACTCCCCTTGACATTTTAGTTAAGCCTAGGATTGTTGAACATTTCCATATAGGCACCTCTTTCCCTGGAGATGAGATTAATATTACAAGAACCTTTTTCACTAATTTTTTTACGTGTTTTCTTGGAAGTATAAAGAGATACCATACATTGATCCAAACATTGTGGTGCATGAAATTAAAACATATCTGGATGCCAAGGCAGATAGACAACATTTTCATTTGGTTCACCCTAAGAAATCTATTGTGGTTAAGGCAGAATTTGAAAGGATCTTGTGGGTTGGTTTCATTTATCTTGTTCCTTTAATTGATTAGGTCTCAAACATTGTTCTTGGGATGAATAAACAGGGTACGATCTGAGTATGTGTCAATTATTGAGATATTAAAAGAGCTTGTCACAAGAACAAATACGAAACCCCTTTCATTGACCAAATTGTTGATGATTGCATCAAGAGAGAGATTTTCCCGTTTATGGATGGCTTCTCTGGCTACAATCAAATCAACATACTCCCATTTGACCAGCATAAAACTGCATTCATTTTTTCATGGGGTAAGTTTTCTTATCACAAACTTCCTTTTGGTCTTAAGAATGAAGGAGAAAATTTCGAATGGTATTAATCATATCAGGCAACAATGCCTTAATGATTTTACTTCCCACTCTAAGAGTTGTCAAGACCATCCACTACATCTCAAAACAATTTTCTTTTGATGTCGACACCATAATATATGATTAAGCCCACATTAATGTGTCTTTTGTGTTCAATCTGGTTGACTTCTAGGATTCATTGTGTCCAAATAAGGAATCCAAATTGATCCCCTGAAAGTCAAGGCAATCCTCAATTTTCCAGCTCCTATTTCTCTTGTATAGTTACAACGCCTACAAGGGAAGTCTAACTTTATATGATGTTTCATTCCTAATTATGTAGAACTTACCAAATGATTTACTCGTTTATTAAAAAAGGGGGTTCCCTTTCATTGGGATGATACACTCAAAAGGATTTTGATGCCTTGGAAGGTGTATTATCCCAAGCATCATTACTATATCCCCCTAATTATCATCATGACTATTTCATGTATCTTTTTGTGACCATTACCACTATCGCTATGGTATTGGTACAAGAAGATGATTTAAGAGATGAACACCCTATCTACTTGCTACATGTCATTTTGTCACATTAGGAAAATGACCTTCAATTTGGATCTTTCGCTATCCATCAAATTGTTCCAAAGCATCCCCCTCTAAGGCGAGAACCCAAAATATCCCAAAGATAGTGAAATTCCTAGATCAAAAGGCTCAAAAGAATATTTTTGGCTTCTTACGTAGTTCCCTAGTTCATTTTTGCGTGAACACAGAAAATTCCATTAGAAGCTATGCATAAGTACGCTCTATCTGACACTATGGCCTGCACACATGAATCAACACAACTAAAAATAAAAAGTAAAGTCTAGAATCATTGTTAGTCGAATATTTCCCAACTAACAAGCTTCGAATAGATACCTATTCATCCTTGATCCCTCTCTTTGTGGAACCCCTATCACACCATTTGTGGATCTCATCCTTTAGGAATTGGATCCCAAACTTCCTCCTCTTGTCCTATAAATCAAACACAAGCCAAAGGATTGAAAAATACTATTGAGGGTAGGATTTTGCTATAGAAATAAGGGTAGGAGGCTATTCATACAAGAAGAGGGTTGGAGATTGTGAGAAGATCCTTGTAACATAAAGGCTTTGGGGTTGTAAGTTTGTTCTCCATTTTATTAATATATATATATATATATATATATATATATATATATATATATATATATATATAGAGATATATAAAATAAAAATAAAAAAAATCTTTCCTAATTATGTCTTCTTTGATATCATTTACGAGATTCCTTGATTACTCACATAGATTATGGTTGGTTATCTATTCAATTTATGATATATGTTGAGTTAAATAGTTCATTTATCTTTTGTTCAATATACTAGATGCTTTGATCCTTTCTGGGTTTTTGTCTTTGCAGATGTCCCTCAAAACATCAGGGAGAAGCTGTGGAAAGTGTTGTAAAGGTCTCTAATGCATCAAGAAGAATATAATTTTCAAAGGCACTAAAATGGATTTTGAAAGGAATTTCAATAAACGGTAAGTGATCTCTCTCATATTGTTTGTTTTACTCAATTGTAAGCCAAGGAAAGGTAGCAGTTATTTCTTGTTTGTTACTAGATTTCTTTGAGGTCTAGGGATATCCATCTTGTCTGCAAGGGGAATTAGTTTTCCTAACACTACTACTTAAGTTGTAATTTTACTAACATTGAAGCCAAGTATTCCCATGTTGAAAATTTATCTTTGGTAGTTGTCCAAGCTGTTCAGAGATTTCACTACTATATTATGCTTCACAAGACTATTGTGGTTTCTAATTTGAACCCTATGACCAATATCCAGTCACGTTAATTGTTAGGGGAGAAATACTCAAATTGGATTTTTATCCTCCAAGAGTTTGATTTGGAATTCTTCAAATCAAAGTCTAAGAAATATCTAGTCTTTGCCAAACTAATTTGTGACCTTCCCTGATCTTCTACATCAGAATCAACAACTGGATATTTTGTCCCTGATGAAACATTGTTTCTTATTGACTCTCTTGATCCTTTGTATGTATATATCATCATTTATCTCCAAATCCAAACATTCCAGCCTGAAACCGCTCGTTCTAATCAACGTTGCATTCAATACGAGGCTCGTCATTATATCATAATTGGAGACACCCTTTATCAGCGTGGTATTGATATGATATTCCAATGGTTCCTCACTCATGAGGAGGGCAACAAAGCTTTGAATGATTTCCATGATGGAGCATGCGACAAACATATGTATGGATATGCTACTGCGCAATTTTTTTACGTGCTAGTTAATTTTGGTTGACTATGTTCAAAGATTGCATTCTAACATTCCAAAAGTATCACACATACCAGATCCATAACTGAAAAGTCCATGCTCCACCTTCTCTTTTTCACCTAGTCATCATTGTTGTACCCTTTGAAAAATGGAGTATGGCCTTTATGACCTGTAACCCTTGTTTGTTTGGGGGCATGGTTACATAATTTTTGTAGTAGATTATTTTACTAAATGGGCTGAAGCAATGCCTACAAATGAAAATAGTGAAAAAACTACTTCATTGTTCCTATTTAATCACATTATCACAAGATTTGGTGTGCCACAGGCTATAGCTACGGACCATGGTAAACATTTTCATAGTTACATGATGTCTGAACTGACTGCCAAGTTGGGCTTATGACATGATAGATCAACTCCCTACTACCCACATGACAACAGTCAAGTAGAAGCCATTAATAAGGTTTTGAAAACAATGCTTCAATGCATGGTAGGGATTCATAAAACGAATTAGCATGCTATTCTTTTTTTAGCTTTGTTGGCATACCACACCTCCTTTTGAACTGCAACTAGATTAAAGCAATTTCATCTAGTGTATGGTTTGGAATCCATTCTTCTAATTGAATGTGAAATTTCATTGTTGAAGCTTTTCATCAAACTTCTTGTCACTACCTTTGCCAAAGAAGGATGTTGTTTTCACCTAGCTCGTCTAGATGAGACTCAACATGATTCCACAATGACCAATGAAGCTTACAAAAAATGTATCAAAGCATAATATGAAAAAAATGTTAAACCTCATGCCTTCTTGGAGGGCGATATGGTCCTTTTGTATGACCAAGAAGCCGATAAATTAGGAGCTGGGAAGCTCGAACCAATGTGGTTAGGTCCTGTTGAAGGCTCGAAGTGTCTCCCTTAACATTGGGGAAAACCACCCGGTCAGGACCTTAGAGAAAATCCTTTTCCGTTTAGGTTGGTGGGTCGAACTGGAAATTATGGGACCAGTTTCCCTTAAAATAAATTATAAAAATGGATGGATTATATAAGTATGATGCTATGATATAGTTAAAATTGAAAAAAAAAGGGTACTTAAACTAAATATCTATCTCGGGAAAGCTTATTTGTATATGCAATTAAAAAAAGATCTCAAAAGCAACATGACAATATAGATTGCTTTTTTATTATGAGGTTAAAGCAGATAATGATAACTAATTTAATTAAATTAGTTGAGAAATTTGTCACACATATAAGATTTCATTGTTTATACATATAATATATGATTTCAATCACACATATCAGTAGTGAAAAATGTATGATTGCTTACAATGCATATGATAAATGTAATCAAATAACCATTCAACTCTTAAGAAAAGAAATAATAAAAGAATAGTAGTACCTGATATATCATAACTCTGCTCATGCAAAAATAGTAGTGGTTAAACTTTCTATTAGGAGGAACTTATGTTACAATAGTGCAAACAAAATCTTCCTTTCCAAAATTCAAAATGCCTTCTTCTTACAAATGGAGGGGATTTATAGTCTCAAAATTAAATAAAAATATAGCAAAGTAGAGTAAAAGCATGAGGCATTTTAACAAATAATGCTTAAAATAAATCAACGAGGCATTTTTAGAATTCGTTATAACAACTTGACTAGGCCTATGAAGAGGTCTGTCCTCCCATTCGTTGTTAAATTTCTTAAATATCTGTCATGGGCCTAAATTCAAGTGGAGTCTTCAGATGAATCCGCATTTGAAAAATAAATATGGTATCCCTTAATGCTGGAAACATGTGGGTTGTGGTGTTGGATATGCATCTAGGCATTAACCACCGGCTGTTAGGATTGACTAAGAGCTGCCAATGAACTTCTAAGTCAATTTTAGATAGCTGATCTATTATTTTGGCCTGCTTTGGATGATTACTGTTATGTTTTAGTGAGCAGATTGATATCTTGTAGGGCTCCCTTGGGGCAGCTTGAAATGAGATTTGCCTTAAACATGCTATCATTGATGGTTTCAATGAGGTTATTAGAGATATCCCTTGCATTGAACATTGCTACCTCTACATGCTTAAGGCAAATCTCCCATCATATGAAGAATATTTCCTTGTGTGACTCTTCTATCCAAGGGAGATAAGCTAATCTCCCATCAATGTTGTCCTACCACGTTATTAAAGCTGCAATCTTTTCTTGAATATAATCAACACACATTTTGAGGTGTGATAATTGGTCCACCAAGTAACTGGCTATGTGATACAAATAATGAATAATTTCAAAATTATTACAAAATACAATTTGTTGTTGAGCAATGAGAGTATTTAACTGCCTTGCTTCTTTTTTGAACTTTGTTAATTCAGGATTAACTTTAAGTTGTTCAATCCTGTTTTGTAATTCCTAAATATGAGTTTCTTGGGCCTACAAAGTGGAGTCATGTTGGACTTTAAGGGAATTAAAACTATTCTAGATCTCAATAAGTTGTCATTGCCATTGATAATTAATATTTTGTTTCTCAATCTCGAGACTCTGTTTTAACTGCACAATTATGTATTCCTTTTCTTTAAATACCAACAATTCTTTAGTGGATTTGTCACATGAATTGAGTGAGTCTTCCCAGCTCCTCTAACGGAGTGGAAAAACAACCCTTCCATACTACTTGGAAAGAAGTTTTTCCAGGAACTAAATCCTGAGACTACTCGATTTTCCTTTTCTTCCTTTACATTTTAACAATGGCCTTATGTTTAGGACCATACAATATATAAAGGGGAGGAATATATTCAACTGTTAACACAACCTCAGAGGATGGGAAGGCTGGTATAGCTTCAATGTCTTTATTTTCCAAAGGCTTATCAGAGGCCTTTATTATAATCAGAGTCTGTTCTAAAATTTCAGAAGTATCTGGGACCTTCTCTTGTGATGGAGTCTTCAAAACTTGGGATTCCTTTTCCTTCATAACCTTCCTATCTTGTTCCCATATCTTCTCGATCTTGGAACTTGTAAAAATACCTTCAGTCTAATAAGAAGTAGAAATCATTGTCTCTTTTGGTTGAGGCGTATTAGTAACCTCTGTGGAATGAACAACTATAACCTCATCTTGACTTGTGCTTTCTTGAGGAAGCTTTAAATAATCTATAGGTAAATGGGATGGCCGTGTTGCCTGGTATTGAGTGAATTGAGTCATTTCCTATGGACTCAACTGCTCTTTTGCTTGTCTGGTAACCATTGAATAGGTGGAATATTTTTCAAATAAGCCATCAAACTTGTCTGGTTCATGAAAGACCTGCCTAATGCTTGACTGTGCAGTAACCTTCTTAACAATTTGATGGGGATCATACTATCTGTTAGGGATAGTAGGAAAGTCAAATTCTAAGATAGAATTAATCTCAATGGATGCATGTTTGAAATTCTCCAAAGTATACATACTTCAATGAAGAGGAAAAACATGACACACTTTCTTATTGCACTCTTTTAAGACTCTTGAAATGCCATTGCCTACGGTCTGGTATGCTATCTCTCAAGCCAGGAGTTTTTCCGGGACATATAGAGGCAAGAAATGGGGATTAGAAAGACTACCAAAGACCTAAATGTAAGTAAATAACTCCTCACTAAACCAGTTTCCATCCGGGAGCAAGTCTGTTTCAGCTTCTGGGAAATCATAAGAGTTTTCTTGTCAAAGATAATTTGATAAATAGGCAGCATAACTCTATGCAAGTTTTTATAAAAGTGAGGATGATACTTGGAGTCCTAAAGGATATCATGATTTATATGGATAGGGGTTGGGTCCTCTATGGTCCATTTCCATCACATTGATATGAAATAAATAATGAAGCATAGGGAATCCATTACATAGGGACTCATGTAGAAAGGGGAAATTATGTTTCCTGAAACTCTACGCTTACTTATAAAATTTAGAATATGAGTGGCTAGGCTATAAAATAGTATATTTCCCCAATCTAATACATATCCTTCTAAGGCAGCATCAATTAGTGGTGTCCATTGATTGAATACTTTTTGTGTGTTGGAATAAGAAAAGAGCCTACATATCATGGCGGTTGTTTGACAATAAGGACTAGTGAGAGAGTCAACTACATACATACTCTTTTCCTCATGCTCATTCTTGTTGGGATATCTTCTACATTCCCTAAAGGGTTCTTATGCATTATCAATGTTGCTCATGAATTTCTCCATAATATGGTTGTTATATTTGCACTGAGGTGGTGGAAAATGATACATTGCACTAAAATCGTTTCCACTAAATGAGACAATAATTGTTTGCTTCTGTGGCATGAAATTCCTTTCTGAAATGCTTAAGTTGTCAATGACCCATTAGAACATGTCTATATAAGGAAGGATTTTGGGCCAGGCTGCAAATCTATGAAAGAATGAATTCACCACATCAATGTAAGTGGTATTAGAGACTGGCGTTGAATCCTTGGTGTTGAATCTATGTCCTTCATTCTCAAATAGTTTATAGATATATTCCCAAGAGGCACTTCCAGCATATAGAGAACAAACTATGTCAGAAAAAAATCCTGGCATATTGGCATTTCTAGTTGGAGGAGCGGTCAATTTTTGGTGAGCAACAAGATTCTTATTTGCTCTAGCTACTTTAGACATTTTTTTAGAGTTTCACTTGTCGAGACTAGCCTATAATGAAAAACACAAAATTAAGTGATAACTTCTTCACATGAAAGACATAGCGCAATTAACAAGTTTCGCATAACAATTTCTGTCTTAAAGGGAGAATTATGATAGAACCAAACTATAATGAAGGAGGCTGATTATAATCCCAAAGGCCATAAATTCACCACTTTCATATATTAAATTTCAAAATGCAGATTCATGTGGGTTTCCACACATCAGCGTATCGGAAGAAATATATCGGAGAAATCAATTGGCTACACATTAGAAAATTATGATATATGAAACTCCCGATAAATCATATTTAAAGAAATAATGGATATAAGCGGAGGTGGGAAGTGATATCAAAACTTCTATATTGGTGATACCATATTGGGGATTTAAAGACTAAGTACCTGATATTAAATTCATGATATGGGTTGTAGATGCGAATATCAGACGTTTCATGATATCAGAGGGGACTAGTATCAGATATATCGGATATCGGGGCTGGGAATTATCATAAATATTGAGTATCGGGGATAGTGGATATTAGAGGAGACATGTATCAGAGGTTTTGATATATCGAGAGTTTTTAGCATGACACAATTTAAAAGTTACAATATTTGCGAAGGGACAATATGCCAAGTGGCAGTTGTGGAGCTAGCATCTCTTAAAGCATTTAATTAAAAAAGAAGTGCACAACTTATCTTTGCCTTTTAGCAAAAGCTTCTTTAATAAATAAACTAACTATCAGGAAATTCTTTATCGAGGAATGGATTTATTGTAACTTTTCTAAAAGGAAAGTTACAATATTATAAGAATCTGATATAAATCTTCCGATAATACATCAATTTTATAATAAAAGGCCATATCGAGAATTTCATTTATCATAACATTATTAAGGTTGGGCCTCCGATACTTGGGTTCTGATAAGAGAAATGTTCAAGTCCTTAGATATTTTATAACAAATTCAAAAATTCCCTATCTTTATTGAACACTAAAGAGTTTTATTAATATGAAACAAGGGTCCCCATTAATTATTATATAACTAAAATAAAAATAAATAGGGCGGGGGGGGGGGGGGGGGGGGGGGGGTGTGCTAAGTACTACAACAGGTCCATATATAGTTAAATGTGTACTTGCGAAAGGCACATATGAGCTTGTATACTTTGACAAAATTCCCTTGGCCCAACCTTGCAATGGGTCATATATCAAAAAGTACTATGCTTAGAGATTTTCTACATAGTCACTATGTACATACTGTATAGGTTTGTTGTTGTGTTTGTAGTGTGTTTTCTTCAGATTTTTCTACTGCCTCTACTTATATTGGATTACTTTTGATTTACATATGTCGGTGTTCCCTTGACCATATGTCGGTTATTCTAATGGTGCTAGCTATAGTACCCAGAACCTTTCTTCCATAGCGTGGGAAATCTATGCTCCTAATGACGAGTTAGTTAGTTTGCAAGGAATTTTCATTGGTTGCTCGACTAATAATATCGCTAAGTATATCATGGTGATAAAACTTTTCTTTGTTTCCTTTTCATCTGGTATTCGTCATTTGGTCATCAGAATTGATTCACAACTCATGGTGCTACATAAATAACGTTTATTTAGTCATAAGTCCAACTATGTTACACATGTTTTTGAGAGTTCACCAATTAGAGAGACATTTTGACTACATTTCATATCAACAAGTCCCTAGAAGTCTAAATACATTAGTAGATGTATTAGATAATCATGTTTTAGACATACATTTGCACCACTTGTAAATAAACAATCATCATCACATATTGTACATGATAGTAGAATAAAGTAGAAAACATCCATAGATTAGAAAATTGTATATAGTGTTTGAGTTTTACAAATTGTGTGTGAGACACATATAGTTCATGGCCTACAATATCCAAATACATGTAAAAGAAAAATAGTGGCTCTAAAACCCTAGGTGATTAATCCCCATGGTTATCATGGTAACACACAACCGCACATGAAACCTTGCACAATAGTCAGTTGATCCAAGATAGCACCCCTATAGTGCATCTCTATAAAAAAATTGGGATATCATCAACCCCAATATATGGAATAGGGAGGGTCAAGATCTCCACATGGTTCTTAAACTTAGCTAATGTATCTACCAAGTTTGGATCTCCTAACTCCTCCATCTCTGCCTCATCAACTCTATCATATCCCAGTTATGGCTATGCTCATCGATGGAGTGGGGACATGCCCACAAGTCTCACTTGTCCAATATTTACATGTAAAATCAATAGTTAGTCTCAGATACATTAAAATAAAATAAAAAAATTGTAAAACTTAAAAAACCAAAATATCCAAAATGACATTTCTTTTACTTGCATTGCTCCATTGCTCGTGTTTAGGTAAAATGAGCTATGGGTCTCCACAAAAATTAACTCCAACATACGGGTAGTCCTCGATCATAATCAGTTGCTCTCACATTGATCTAAATAAAGTAGAAGTGAATGTCATCATAGGCCCTCTTCTGTGTTGAGCCATTAATTCTACCCACTACCTGATGCAAGGCTCTTTAGGCCCAGGTGACTCACAGGATATCCACCGAGGTCGTAGCAATGGTACCCTCTGTAAAGAAAATGACGCTATGATAGAACCATAGGCAAAGTTATTCAATTGTTTGGTATTTTCTTTATTGATTTGTTCCTTTAGATTGAACAAGACCCCTTCACACCAGTTGAATACTATAGGTGCCAAACATTATAAGGCATACTGCATTTGGGTCTCAGTAGCTAAATGTAGAGCAACACTACTATCTAACCCAGTAATGGTAAATAATATTGTCTTGAGGGGAAGTTTAATAACATCTTTTATCTCAATTTTCCCATCCTTAATTGCTTCAGAACAAGGTCAAAAATGAATGGATATGTAATCCTTCATTGTCTCTCCACCTCTCCTGTATTCAAATAATGAAATAGGACCGCCTTTATGTGAGAGCTCTGTAAAAAAGTAGAGGTATTTGACATCTATAGTGACAATGTGCTCTCCAATAATGAATTCCTATCCTTATACATACCAGGCCCTTACCAAATACTCCAACAAATATAATTGGTCCCTCATGCTTGGAATCATAAATAAATTTAGTAGAGACCCACAATTTCTTAACACTTTCATTGTTTCTAGATCATTTGCAGCAATCATGTCTTGAGCCACATGCTCCCTTTCTTGCCATCTTAAAACCATTTTCACTCTGGTAGATATATGAAAAATTACAATGAAAAAACACATGAAATTAGCAATGAGAAAAAAAATGGTAGAAAAATAACTCAAAACTCATGTTTTGGAAGCCTTACTATGTCCATCGCATTGTTCATTCCTTAATAGAGTGACCCAGTGCACTTACCCTCCCTTGTAAGTGCATTGGTTCACATTCATCAGTACTTAGTTGACCCATCATACCTCTCAATATAAGAAGAGTGAAGTGGGCCTAGGGAAAATTATAAGTGACAAAACTTCAAAAATATTCCCAAAAAATCCATCAAACGAAAAAAAAATGTGAAAATGAAGAGAAAGGATAGACCTCTTATCTAGGACTAACGATATTGGAAATTGTTCATTTGATTGGCTGCAATCACCTACTAAAGATTCAAGGTAAAGGACACTCAAAAATCTCTCAAATTGGTAAAATGACAATGGTAAGAAATACAATTACTTTTTCACTTTTATGGTCAAAATAAGTCATTATTCTAATATTTTTTAATGTTTTTGACTTAATTTTACCATATATTATGTATTTTTGACATTTTTGTGGTGTTATGAGCAGGTTGAAGGTTAAATGAACGACGTAATTCAGGTTACATTTAAAATGTAGGTCATCTTGTTGAATGAGTATACTTTTATCACTTTTATGATCTCGTTAAACTTACGAAAAGGAACCCCCTGGAGTAATATTTAAGTTCTTTGCAGACTCCCAAAACATGAAAATATTGTCAAGCACTTGTCTTTTCGAACTCGTTAAAGTAAATGAAAAGATGTATACACAATATAATTTTAACCATTTTCCATAATGGATGGACTATTTATGAAAAATGAATATTTTAGTCGAACATGGCTAAAAGGTTCTCTTAGGTATTGTTTTATGCCTTTTCAGGCCGAAGGGACAAATTTATGAAAAGGAACATCTTGAAGTTTTATTTTTTGTCTCTTTTTCAAAATCTCTAAACATGGAAAAGAAGTCGAGATATGCCTTCGCTAGGCTCGTGAAACTATTAAACAACGTTGGAATCATTAAGTTGACAAGACTGAACCACTCTTTCTCAGGGTTCATTAAAAATGCTTAGAAGGATTCATTTGAAGGATGAACCTATAGATCAAGCATATTTTATCCTTGTCAAGATTATCAAAAATAAAGATGTACTGACTAGAAATGGTTGGGAATTTGGGAAAACATGGCATCAAACCTATTAATGGCAGCAAGTTTCTCTTGAACATGACACTCTTGCACTTCATCTCTGTGACTTCTTTGAGTTGGGGAATCCACTTGCCTTTCTATCAATCACACCTTATTGGAAGCCTTTATGATGGGTCTTTGAGTCAATGCTACCAACTCCATAAATTTTCACCAATATTTTCAAGTGAAATTCCACCCTTAGTTGACATCTGCTACAATACCATTAAGCCTTCATGTTTTCCATTCCTAAACCAACTCTGCATCATCTCATTTTATCTCAAATCTTGATACTTGTTTCATGTCATTGATGGGGGATACATTAAGGCCCTCCTGCGACGAGTCACTTCTTGTCGACATAAAAAAATTATCCAAGAAGTTTACTTAGAAACTCCCTTCAGTGCCTTGGATCTTTCATACCTCAATGGAAAGTTTCCTTGCCTTTGGTGATAGGTTCTCATCATTTACCTTCAAAGAAAATATTCTGTGTGGTGTTCGACTTCAACTCATTTATTCAAACCACATAGATTGTACTACAGTACCTTGAGGGTCATTTTCATTATCGGTGGTTCCTCTCGCATATATTAATGGCTTGCATTATTAGTTAGTAATTCTACCATGTTTGAATTCAACACATTTATTCACATGGTTAGACTCATACTATTGAGTAACAAGGTAGAATACCATGAATCTAGTTTCATCCATCTGGGTTGCGATCTCAGGATTCATACAAGATTACAAAGTATGATGTCTATGATCATTCATAAATATATCTAAGAATAGGAACTCAATCTATCATCAGTGGATGTAATTATGATTATTGTACATGTACATGTAAATTGACTTATATGATGAATATGGGTATGTCTACCTCAGCAATAATATCATGATGATTATGTATTGTAACAAAAAATTGATGATCTCGACCAATCTATTGTTGATCTTGACTTGTTACATGGTAAATCACTTCAGTCCTCAACCACTACTTCTAACTTTGTACTTTAGGAGGAAATATATTACAAGTTGTTTTCTCACATCCAATCAAAAGGCCTTGAAACTAGTTAATTCAAAATCCATTGATACTTTGCATTCATCCCCTATAAATAAAAGAACATCCTCTCTCCAAAAGTTCCAAGAATTCTAGGTTAAACAACTCAAAACCATCATTTTTAGCCCCATCACACTTAGCCTTCATGCAAATTGCATTGTTGTAAGTTGTACATAGAGAACCTGCATTGAACATTGGATGTTGCTTTCGGTAAAAATAAATAAATTTGAATCTTCTCTTTCTAGAAGCTTCCCGAGAGGTTTTAACCATTTACTACTAGATTAGATCTTGAAATCCTAAACTTTAGGTCTTATCTCTTATCCATAAAGCTTTTCCTCCCTCTAACGTAGATTTAAGTCCTAGAATGATAAATCCCAAATGCCCTCTTTTGCCTTTTAAGTTCACTACCTCCCATAGAGTCTGGGTTGGATTTTGGAGACTCTTATTTATGCCCTCATGTTGTTGCTTTAAGCTTAGGGATCCATTATCCATCTATGCACTTGAGTTTTGATTGAAGGATTTCTTTGTGGCAAAGGAATGACAAGATAGCTTGGAGACATCTACAAAGTCAAGATATGAAAGGGTTGTATCTTCTCCTACATTCATTAATACAAAAAGTGCTTTGATTTCCTACACTTACGTCTCATTTAATATGTATGTAGAACAATGCCCTATTGAATCATTTTTTAGAGATGTTAGTATATTATATTTGTATATTTTGGTTCTCTTTCATGTTTTAGTTATTTTGCAAGTTCCACTTTTAGCATTTGGAGTTGGAGCTAGATTTTACAAACAAGGAGAAGAGGAGAAATTGCATTACATTCTAGGTAACTATTTATTTCATACTCTAAAATTCTCTAAGGAAATCATATTCCTTTTGTCTCTATTGTTTATAGATAAGGCCACTAGATCTAGGGAGTTTTCTTCTATCCACAAAAGGAAATTATGTTGAGGGACAAGCTCTAGTCTATGAAAATGACTAGATATGACATAGTGATAAGTTACTTGATAAAAATCACTTAGACATGTGATCAAATTGCAGTAATGGAGGAAGAGGTGAACGATGTTCAGCTATTGAATGTGGCATTGAATGGTTTCCCAATGATGTGGATCCATTCATCTAAGTAATTTGTGTTAGAGAGAGCTATCACTCATTTGTTAGGATATGGGATGCGTAAATCTAGGAGGAGATGAGGGAGCAGCTAAAGGCTAAGCCCAACAAATAGGAAGCATGAGATTTATTTGATAACATGGAAAAGTGGGACTCGAAGTCGCATGTGGAGTTTGAGGCTAATACCAAACATATAACAAAGGTATTTGCGACAATTTCATTCCAACTTGAGTAAGGAGGTGTGTTAAAAGTGAAGGACAAGCTATGAATGCTAAAACTTAGGATAATTATTCTCTCATTCCTACGACAGAGAAGAAGGGGTTTGACATAGCATTCTAGGATGGAAAAACATTGATTAGGCCAAAGGGATCTAGTTTAATGATCACCATGTAATTAGGGTTAGAGAGGGAAACATGTATAGGATAAAGGCATAACCTATTTGAGAAATGGAAAGAAGTAAATAGTGGTGGAGAAAAAGGAGTGGGAAGCTCCAAATATTGAGAAGCTCAGAGGGTGTTATCCATTAGGCTCAAGTGGGGAGGAGCGGTCAACATATCTTTCCAAGTATATCAAGAAGTTCTCTTGGTATGATAATACCTTACAGGATGTTCAATAGTAATAGGCTTCTAGAAGGAAGTCCAAAGGGAGCCGATATTTAAGAATGATTCCAAATGGATGGAAATGAAGGCTTATTGTTTAGAGGGAGCAACCATCGAACCCTTCCTCGACAAGAAGGAGTGTTGATATTTTTATTTTGGGTAGGTATTTGTACACAATCCTAAGTATCAAAGGATGTGGAAGTCACCCAAATTCTGCTTAGGACACTTTCTCAAGTATTGAGTAAGTTTTTATCATAACATAGCATAATTCTAACTTAGGAAAATAAGACAATTAATTATGGTGTCTTTTCAACTAACGAACCGTAGGAAAACATAACTATTTAATTTAGTGATCATGTTTTCACTTAAATTCTTGATCTGAAGTGTAGAAGGATCTAATCTCATCCATCCATCACTTTGGAGATTAGAGTTATGGATTTAGCTCAATGAAAAGTTATAAATTCGAGTCTAAGGAGAGGAGAAAAACACACCATATAGTGGCACAATCCGTTCTGAAAGAAGTTTTCTCAAGTGAGGAGTGAGATACTCGAGTGTGTTGGGTTTGAGGAAGGTGCAAGGGTACAACATTAGAGATCAAATAATCCAAGTAGATTAAAAATATGTCTAGGTCATGCTTTAATGGATAAGATACAATGTATGTTGTATTTATAAATTTCTATGTTAGGCAATTATCTCAATTTGGAAGCCCAAGTAGGTATGGATTATTAATTTAATGAAGAATTGTTGGTTTGGAATAATTTGTATGTGTCACATGTGATTGATATTGGTTGCACGTAAATGTGTTTCCACTGAATAATTGTGTTAAGAACTTAGTTGTATTTTATTAAGTATATGAATAATAATATGGTAAGAACTAATTTTTGGTTCTACGTTCATAATTTAACATCTCATTACAACATATGGTAACAACCAAACTATACCATAAGTATAGTAAAGAATATGAGAAATTGATACACTAATTTTCATCTGAAATCTTAATATCAATAGAAAATAGCTAACTTACAACATTATTGAATATGCTTAGATGATCTATAATTGAGTCTTTGTCCTTTATTCTCAAGTTATACAAATTTTTCCATAAGAAAATTTTGCTCATTAGGGACTTAGAGGGGTATAAAGTCCCTAACTTTTTCCATAATGCCTTCTATGTAGTTTATCCTAATATATTTATAATAATAAATCTAAGAAACAAAAATGCCTTATGCTCTTTTCTTTCTATCTAATATATTCTAGTATTTTTTCGACTTCCTCATCGATGCAATACCTATATCTACAGTGATTCAATGATCTTTATCCAACATCATATCTTCCAATTTGAGCTTCAACAACTCAAAAGTCTACCCCTTGAATTTGTAGATCTATATCTTTGAACTACTCATGATTTCCTTCAAACACAAGAATTAATTTCATAGAACTCCCACTATAATAGGGCCTACCATAGGTATTGTTGGAATTTTAGTGTTAGCATTGATGTTAACAAGCTCTTGGTGTTGCTGTTCATATGCATGTGTGATGAGTGATTGGTGTTGGATGTTTCGTAATGGTATTGTTAGTTGGAATTGATTTCAAAATACTTATGACTAGACCAAGTGGCGATGATGTTGTGGCTGCTGAGGAGATGGATTTCAATCATGTTGAGTTGGTTGGAGAGCTGCTATTGGGGCTGCATATGTCTCTACATGTCTTGGAGACATTGCATTTGTTGCTACATGTGTGATATGTAATTTCTTGTGTTGGAGGTGCTTCTACCAGTGATGGAGGAAATTGTATGCCTTGATGTTTCTACTACAAGAGTTGGTGATGCTACTACATGTATTGGAGATGCTTCTATAGGTGTTAGATATGTTATGTTTGCTGCTTCAGGAGATGGAGGTGTTGGTCTCGGTGTTGAGATTGGAAGAATAGGTCTTTCATGTCCCTGAATTGTTCTTGGCCATTTCATTAGTTTTAGACCTGTTGCAAAGGCTTGGATGAGTGTTCACGTATTGGAGAAGTTGATAGAAAAGATGGAAGAGGTTTAGAGCTAAGAGGTTGATGATTTTACTGAGCTTTAGCCCTAGTCACATGCACATAGGCCTATCAGAGAGGTTGGAATGCTCCAGTCACATGGAGACCAGCTAAAGGGAGTGGTTATAGCCCTAATCAACTTCAGACTGTGTTAAGGGTGTGGATGGAGGATTTCTTGATATTTACTCTACGTTTCTTGTGTTGCTGAGCTAATTTTTGCTTTATGGAGACATACTTGATTGGAACTTTGCATTTTATGGTCCAGAAGTTGATCAAAGTTGAAAAGATCAAAAGGAAAGGGGAGTTAGTGGCTTGATAGAGTAAATGAGTTGAATACAGATCTAATATAGCTTATGAACAGAGTTGTGATGCCTAGTAGTTCTAAGTAATTATTAAATTGAGCACTTGAGCTCATCTACATAATATAGAAAGTTCATTGTGAGTTGATTGATTTTCTAGTTGATTTGTCTAAGTTTGCTTATGGAGAAGAGTTTGTAAGATGCATGCTTCTCTAGTGCATAATTTTTGAAGCAGTTTGTAGATGTAGCAACATATAGCTAAATTTTATTTCAGCCATTACATTATGTAGTGAGTGAGGTGTTGATGAGTGATTTGGAGTAATGTTTTTTAGGAGATTGTGTTGGAGTTTGTGTGGAGTTTTTGATTGCAGCTTGTGCTACAAATTTTCTATTTGATTGAGATTTAATGATATGTTGCTGCGGTGCTCATGTTGAGAAAGATTTAAGTGTCTAGTTTGAAAATATATGAAACAAGGCTCACATGGAGGAAGTGAAGGTGTGGAGGCTTTGAGTATCTAGTAATTAGGGGATTCAGTAGATGGAAAACTTTTCTCTGTCTAACAGTGGTTGGATAGTTCGGTAGAAAATGAGCCAGGCTCATTAGTCATGATCGTACCAGTAGATCAAAGTCTATAGAGTCATCGTTAGTTCAATATTAATTGGCTAAGGATCATTGATCATGGTGGCCTTCAACAAATGATAGTCCATAGATTCGAGAGAGAAACAATTTCATGTCTGATAGTGTCAACATACTATGAAAGAAGTCAAGTCTTTTATCTCATGGTAGTGACTAGTTGATCCATGTATAATTTTCTTAATAATAAATGAAATAATTTCACAGGGCAACAACAATAGGGTGATGTTTTTCTTGGGATGGGTTTTCCACTAGAAACACTTGTGTCCATTGTGTGATTGCTTTCATGGTTTCTGATTTATGTTTGGTGCACTAATATATAATTATGTGTTTCAGTTTATGCATGTTAAAGATAAATAATTGGAGAAAATGTTTTTAAGTGCTCACACTATTGATTCACCCCCACTCACAGTAGTGATCTAGTTTCCAATAGGTCCAATCAAAACCCCTTAGACAGAAAACAATTCCTTTGAATCCAAAATCACTTTAATACCAAATGTAGGTTTTAAACCCATAAAAATAATTTATGCAAACAAATTCTTCATAAAATAGAAAATATGGAATTATAAACACACATATAAACACATACATTCAACACTAGAAGCTCAAACTAAGAAACTAGGAATATTTTTTAGTATATTAATATTTATAATATTACAATATAATAAATATATCAGATCAAATCCTAAACCACCATTTCATTTAACATGGATTAGAATGAAATTGTAATTACTGAATTGAAACTATAAAACCATGGGACAGACCACCATGAACATACAAAATCTCTTAAAGAGGAAACTATGTGATGAAAGACACCAAAAATCAATGCAAAAAACTGCCTTTTTTTTTCTCATGGATTCTTCTCCCAAGCTCTTGTGTAAGTGTGCTTCCTCCCTCGTGTGACTCCTTGAAATTCTACACTTAAGGTATTATCTCTTATCCATAAAAATTATCCTCCCTCTAACATGGATTTATGTCCTAGAATGATAAATCCCAAACAACCTCTTTTACCTTATAAATTCACTACCCCCCATAGAGTCTGGGTTGGATTTTGGAGACTCTTAGTGATGCCCTCATGTTGTTTCTTTGTGCTTAGGGATACATTATCCATATATGCACTCTAGTTGTGATTGAAGGCTTTCTTTGTGTCAAAGGAACTACAATATATCTAGGAGACATCTAGAAAGTCAAGATATGAAAGGGTTGTATCTTCTCCTACATTCATTAATACAAAAAGTGCTTTTCTTTCCTACACTTATGTTTCATTTAATGTGTATGTAGAAAAATTCCCTATTGACTCATTTTTTAGAGATGTTAGTATATTATATTTGTATATTTTGGTTCTCTTTCATGTTTTAGTTATTTTTCAAGTTCCACCTTTAGCATTTGGAGTTGGAGCTAGAGTTTACAAACAAGGAGAAGAGGAGAGCTTGCATCAGATTCTAGGTAGCTCTTTCTTTCATACTCTAAAATTCTCTAAGGAAATCATATTCCTTTTTTCTCTATTGTTTCTATATAAGGCCACTAGATCTAGGGAGTTTTCTTCTATCCACAAAAGGAAATTATATTGAGGGACCTGCTCTAGTCTATGCAAATGACTAGATATGACATAGTGATAAGTTACTTGAGAAAAATCACTCAGATATGTGATCAAATTGTAGTAATGGAGGAAGAGGTGAATGATGTTGAGTTATTGAATGTGGCATTGAATGGTTTCCCAATGATGTGGATCCATTCATCTAAGGAATTTGTGTTAAAGAGAACTATCACTCATTTGTTAGGATATGTGATGCCTAAATCTAGGAGGAGATGAGGGAGAAACCAAAGGCTAAGCCCAACAACTAGGAATCATGAGAGTTATTTGACAACATGGAAAAGTGGGACTCAAAGTTGCATGTGGAGTTTGAAGCTAATACCAAACATGTCACAAAGGGATTTGGGAAAATTTAATTCCAACTTGAGTAAGGAGGTGTGCTTAAAGTGAAGGACAAGTTATGCATGCTAAAACTTAGGATAATTATTTTCTCATTCTTACGATAGAGAAGAAGGCATTCTATGTAGCATTCAAGGATGGAAATACATTTCTTAGGCCAAAGGGATATAACTTAGATGATCACCATGTCATTAGAGTTATAGAGGCAAACATGTATAGGATAAAGGCATAACGTATTTGAGCAATGGAAAGAAGTAAATAGTGGCGGAGAAAAAGGAGTGGGAAGCTCCAAATATTGAGAAGTTCAGAGGGTGTTGTCCATTAGGCTCAGGTGGGGAGGAGCGTTCAACATATCCTTCCAAGTATGTCAAGGAGGTCTCTTGGTATGATATGACCTTACATGATGTTCAATAGTAATAGGATTCTAAGAACAAGTACAAAGGGAGCTGATTTTTAAGAATGATTCAAAACTGGATGGAAATGAAGGCTTACTGTTTAGAGGGAGTAGCCATCGAATCCTCCCTCGCCAAGAAGGGGTGTTGATATTTTTAGCTTGGGTAGTTATTTTTACACAATCCTAAGTATTAGAGGATGTACAATTCACCCAAACTATCCTTAGCACACTTTCTCAAGTATTGAGTAAGTTTTATTGTAACACAGAATAATTCTAAATTAGGAAAAGAACATAATTAATTATGGTGTCTTTTCAGCTAAGGAACCATAGGAAAAATAAACTATTTAATTTAGTGATCATGTTTTCACTTAAATTGTTGATATTATGTGTATAAGGATCTAATATCATCCATCCATTACTTTGGAGATTAGAGTTATCGATTTAGCTCAATGAAAAATTTATAAATTCAAGTCTAAGGAGAGCAGAACAACACACCATATGGTAGCACAATCCATTCTGGAAGAAATTTTCGCATGTGAGGAGTGAGATAATCGAGTAAGTTTGGTTTGAGGACGTTGTAGAGGTATGAAATTAGAGATCCAAATAATCCAAGTAGATTAAAAAAAAATCTAGGTCATGTTGTATTTGTAAATTTCTATGTTATGCCATTATCTCAATTTGGAAGCCCAAGTAGGTATGGATTACTAATTTAATGAGGAATTGTTGGTTGGGAAGAATTTGTATGTGTCACATGTGATTTATATTGGTTGTGTAAACGTGTTTCCACTAAATAATTGTGTTAAGAACCTAGTTGTATTTTATTAAGTCTATCAATAATAATATGGTAAGAACTAATTTTTCATTGTTAGGTTCATAATTTAACATCTCATTACAACATATGGTAACAACCAAACTATATCATAAGTCTAGTAAATAATATGACAAATTGATACACTAATTTTCATCTGAAATCTTAATATCAATAGACAATAGCTAACTTACAACATTATTGAATATGTTTAGATGCTCTATCATTGAGTCTTTGTCCTTTATTCTCAAGTTATACAACTTTTTCCATAAGAAATTTTTTCTCATTGGGGACTTAGAGTGGTATAAATTCCCTAACTTTTTCCATAATTCCTTCTGTGTAGCTCATCCTAATATATTTATAATAATAAATCTAAGAAACAAAAATGCATTATGCTCTTTTTTTTCTATCTAATCTATTATAGTCTTTTGTCGACATCCTCATCGATGTAGTACCTATATCCACAGTGATTCAATGATATCTGTCCAACATCATATCTTCCAATTTGAGCTTCAACAACTCAAAACTCTACCCCTTGAATTTGTCAATCTATATCTTTGAACTACTCACGATTTCCTTCCACCACAAGAATTGATTTCATAGAACTCCCACTATAACAGTGCCTACCATAGGTCTTGTTAGAATTTTAGTGTTGGAGTTGATGTCAACAAGCTCTTAGTGTTGTTTTTCATATGCATGTGTGATGAGTGATTTGTTTTGGATGTTTCGTAATTGTCTTGTTAGTTGGAATTAATTTCAAAATACTTATGACTAGACCAAGTGGTGATGATGTTGTGGCTACTGAGGAGATGGATTCCAGTCATGTTGAGTTGTTTGGAGATGCTACTATTGCAAGAGGTTGGAGAGCTGCTCTTGGTGCTGCATATGCCTCTACATGTCTTGGAGACATTGTATTTGTTGCTACATGTGTGATATGTAATTGCTTGTGTTGGAGGTGCTTCTACCAGTGTTGGAGGAATTTGTATGCCTTGATGTTTCTACTACAAGAGTTGGTGATGCTACTACAAGTATTAGAGATGCTTCTACAGGTGTTAGATATGTTATGTTTTCTGCTTTAGGAGATGGAGTTGTTGGTCTTGTCCTTGAGATTGGAAGAATAGGTCTTGCATGTCCTTGAATTGTTCTTGGCCTATTTCATTAGTTTCAGACCTGTTGCAAAGGCTTGGATGAGTGTTCACGTGCTGGAGAAGATGATAGAAAATATGGAAGAGGTTTAGAGCTAAGAGGTTGATGATTTTACTGAGCTTTATCCCTAGTCACATGCCCATAGGCCTATCATAGAGGTTGGAATGCTCTAGTCGCATGGAGGCCAATTCAAGGGAGCGGTTATAGCCCCAATTGACTTCACACTGTGTCAAGGATGTGGATGGAGGATTTATTGATATTTACTCCACATTTCTTGTGTTGTTGAGCTAATTTTTGGTTTATGGAGACACACTTGATTGGAACTTTTCTATTTATGGTCTAGAAGTTGATCAAAGTCGAAAAGATCAAAAGGAAAGGGGAGTTAGTGGTTTGATAGAGTAAATGAGTTGAATACAGATCTAATATAATATATGAATAGAGTTGTTATGCCTAGCAGTTCTGAATAATTATTGAATTTAGCACTTGAGTTCATCTAAATATTAGAGAAATTTCATTTTGAGTTGATTGATTTTCTAGTTAATTTGTGTAAGTTTGCTTATGGAGAAGAGTCTATAAGATGCATGTTTCTCTAGTGCATAATTTCTAAAGCATTTTACAAATGTAGCAACAAATAGATGAACTTTATTTTAGCCATTACATTATGTAGTGAGTGAGGTGTTGATGAGTGATTTAGAGTAATGTTTTTTAGAAGATTGTGTTGGAGCTTGTGTGGAGTTTTTAATTACAGCTTCTGCTACAAATTAGATATTTGATTAAGCTTTAATGGTATGTCATTGCAGTGCTCATGTTGGGAAAGATTTAAGAGTCTAGTTTGAAAATATATGAAACAAGGCTCACATGGAAGAAGTGAAGTTGTGGAGGCTTTGAATATATAGTGATTGGGGGATTCAGTAGATGGAAAATTTTTCGCTGTCTAAAGGTGGTTGGATAGTTCGGTAGAAACTAAGCGAGGCTCATTAATCATGATAGTACCAGCAAATTAGAGTCTATAGAGTTGTTTTTAGTTCATGATTAATCATTCGAGGATCATTGATCCGGGTGTCCTTAAACGAATGATAGTCTGTAGATTCGAGAGAGAAACAATTTCATGTATGATGGTGTGAGCATACTGCGAAAAAGGTCGAGTCTTTTAGCTGATGGGAGTGAGTTGATCCATGTATAATTTTCTTAACAATGAATGAAATAATTTCATAGGGCAACAACAATAGGGTGATGTTTTTCCCGGGATTTGATAGACACATGAGTCTAATCATAATTGTGAAGATCGAAACTAGTTACATTTCCCAGCAATCCCTCTTAACTAGGGAGGTATTCATAATTTTCCAACCAGTACAAGGATAATACTACCTTTGAAAAGTTCTCATAAGAAGAATTGGATTGGTAAGTCATCTATAAGCATCAATATTATAATCAACCAACATTTTTTATGAGGCCTAACTAAACAAGCTCAACTTCATTTGAGAGAATTATGTTGGGAGGCTTTATGTGTGATACCTCATTAGCTCTAAGGAACATACCCCATCTAGATGTTCACTAGGTATATCCTTTCAGGACTATTCTTATCTTGGATTTCCAAACATAAATCCTTAAATAATATTGGTTCTCTCTTACCACTCCTATTTTTGATACTTTTCGTATCCTCAAAGAGTGACAATCCCTTTCCTTTCTTGGATGTTCTATCCTCAAGGAAATTATAGATGCTTATCCAATCCTCCACCATTCTCTCTCCAAGGCCTTCACTTAGAATTACGATGATTAGTCCTAGTCAAGTGAATGACACATGAATAAGCAAATTCTTATATGATGTCCAACATCACTCCCTCTCTCCCAGAGAGGACATCCTTGTTCTCTTTTTAATTAGAGAATAGATCCATGATCCTATTCAAGGAGACTCCTTTACTCCCTCTCAAATCCAGAGGATATTCTTGACTTCATTTACTTCTTGAGAAGTCATAGAATCATTCCATCTTGCTTCCATCAAAGTATGAACTACATTTTCTTGATAGCTAAATGGCTCCCTCTTTCCTCTGCATCTCATTATGTCGATCTTGCTTCCTTTTTCGGTATCATGGAGCGATATTCTTCCTTAATCTATGAAAGGTTCCAAGTCATCAGTCTTGAACACCACCTTTTTCATCTTATCATTGTCACTAAATGCATTATATTGAGCCTTCCTAAACTTCAAGTTGATTATAGCTTCCTTGTGAAAGTGATCTTCTTTGAGCTCTAGGTTATCTTCTTGCACTGCTACCTTTCAATCCCAAGATGAGTACATATTTTATATTTTCCAATTATCAGATATTGATCTTCCATTAACATTCTCCATACTATTGAACTTCCCTTAACTGTCATCATGTATTCTTGCAACATATTTCCAAGTAGCAAAATAATATTTTAACTAGATCACCAAAATAAATATTAACATCAAACTTACCTCATCATGAAAACTTTCTCATCATCAACATCCTCATGGTCCATCTCCACTCAAAGCTTCCATCTTCCATCATAGTGCCCAAGGATCGACCTTGGTTACCAAGTTACCATTTCCTTTTGGAGATTTTACTAGATGTTGATCATTAATAAATATATTCTAGCAAGAAAGTCTTAGCATTTTATCCATTCTAGAGTAAGTCGAATTTATCATCTTAGGCATCATATAACCAAATGAAACACTCACTATGCATATGACCAACCTTTCTTATAGTATTACATGAATCCTACCCAAAGGTTACTTTAAACATGCATTCTTAATCTTTCACGGAATCATCTAGTTATTTGTATCCTACAATGAGCTTGCAACTTGACCAAATGCATTCCTTCATCCTTTCCAAAGTATTGCTTCCAGAAAATATGGAATATATACTAATTCTTGTCATAATGTTTTTTCCAAGAACCTCCATAATGATGCATCTTGTAGGATCTTGAGAATCCACCTTAGAAAAATGTCTTCCTCTAACATAATGTTAAATAATTAATGGATGAACACTTATGTAGAATGGTTCCGACGATTTTCATTCTTAAAGGAATAGATGATTTATTTCAAGAAATTTAAACAAGTAGAATATCATATTATCACATGCTTCCATCTATGATACCATCCTTAGTCAAGTTTCTTCTACAAAATACAATGATGTGTGCTTACTCCTTTGAAATTGTTAGCATCAATTCCTTCAAGCTCCTTACAATTCCCTCCTTCCATCATGATCGTCATCTCCAAGGAGTCATCATCAAGCACGATAGTTTATTTTCTTATTTCCTCCTTCTCATCTTTCTTTTACTTGCAATTTTTAATAGCAAGTACAACCAAGCAAAATATACAAATACAAGAGCATGCCATTTATTTTGTCAATCTAAGGTTTCCATGGTTTTCTCAGAGAGTAGACTTCTAGGGTTCTCAAGTACAAACCCTAAATTCCTTGATATTTCCCTTGGAAACATCAACCCTAGGGTTTTTATGTCATATCCTAGATTTCATCCAATTCCACCCTCACTGGGTTTTACCAAGTCTTAGATTCTTTTTGCAAACCCTAGATGTCAAAAGCTAGGGTTTCTATGAGGGAAAAAAATTATTAGGGTTAGGGTTTTTCATTTAACTAGAGTTTTCCTATCCAAGACCTATATAGGGTTTACAAGCCCTATAAATAAAAAATCTTCAACAAGGTGAAGCCTCCAAACCATAGATTCTTTTACCATTCAAAACATGCAACACAAACCCTAATGCATTCAAGACCCTTTATCCATAAAACAAATATAAATACCTTACAAACAATTATGAATACATTTTGAAGTATAAATACTAGTTAGGGAACACTTGTTTCCCATGTCAGCCCTCCATCTATGGCCAAACCTCCTTCAGAAATCAGTGGCCTCCTTATCTCTAAAAGCCTATGCAACTTGCTACCCTAGAAGACACTTCCAACACCTTTTGTAGGCCTATTTGACCCTCCCAATAGTTATGACAGGAGGTCAGCCTTGTCTTCATAGATCTTTGTACCTCTCAGATCGATTCTTTGAGAAATTTTCTTTCAATGTTATCATAGATCTTCCCGAAATAACCTTCTTCAACAGATGAGATAACTACTTCTATAATCACCTCAGAACCCAAAAAATTCTTGCATGGAAATTTGGACTAGTTCTAGAGGTTCATACTCAATGTAACAACTTTCCAAAACTGGGCTAGGATCCTTCTGCCAACTTTGAACTTTCATTCTAGCACTTATTCACCTTGGAAGGCAAGCAACATGCTTCTTTTAGAAATTCAAACCAACTTTGATCTAAGCATGATACACTAAGGATTTCATTCTCCTATTAGGGAACCTATACCTTCTATACGTCTACCCTAATTCAGCCATATTATATCTCCAAAATCAAGCAAAATCATCCTACTTTATCCCTTTCTTTCTGTGTTATACTCCGATATCTCTTGACCTAAAATGAGTCTCTTACTGTGTAGCTCAAACCTCTTGAAATGAACTTATTCATCCCTTCTAGATACCTCAGTAATTTTAGATTCCAATCCCAGCATTGTGACCTTCTCACCAATTGTTGTAACAAAAAATTAGCATGAAAACCAGGTCTCAGATGCTCATGAAATAGTTTATATGACTACAACCTTGTTATTTGAAGGTTTTCTCCATATAAAGGTGTCGAGATGAACCCTTTAAAACTCGACCTTTCTCCTCTTTATATTGTGCAAATCAAAAACCTCAGAAATACGCTAAGATGTCTTCCTACCTTACTTGATTTTCTTCCTCTAAGTATGTGATTGTTTCAGATTGTATTCTCTAATAATGTATGCACTTGTGGTGGTTTGTTTGGCCTTCAAGGCATTCACAAAAAATCTCTTATTTTTGACTTTCAGAGCATTGCAAAAACTCTTCTTGTTATCTTCTAGTTTCCCATACTCTTGACCTTAGCTCTGAAACCATGTTGGAAAATCCATTAGCGCAACATTTAATTCACTTTTCCTTACATGAAATTTACTTGTGATATTACATTCTTATTATTCTTGATTATGTTTATGTTTTTATCATCAAATAAATGCCAAAAAAATAAAAATCACAACCATACAAAAATGAACACAAGATATAGGCTCCAAACTAGGGAAACCCATAAAGAACTTCTCTTCTTATAGAATCAACTTCAAAGGAGACTTCAAAGACAAAATCTTAGACCAAGGCTGCCATCAAGAACCAAGCCAACCAACCTTCGTCCTTTTGTAATGAAAGCGGAGAAGAATAGCCTTTACATCTCATCATAAAAAGTCTGCAAAACCTTCTTGAAGTTTGTAGACCTGTTTCATGACCAAAAACCTTGCTCTCTCGCATGTGTGAGTTGCTATAGAGATAATATAGATTTTTGAACATAATAGAGCTTGAGTCCTTCTTCGCTAGGCTCTTCTAGCCTTCTTATGACTTTCACATGTCTCCTTGTTCGGGTATAACCCTAACCCATTTATTTAGGTAATAATCCCAAGGGCCTCATTATATTCATAGTTAGTTATTTGAGTCAATAAAGCCCATAAAAAATTATCTGCGTTAACAATAATTGTAAGTGGTTGACCCGCATTATAGAAAAGGGATCATAGTTATTTAGAAACTGGCTATAGATAATAAATAAAGTGGTTAACCCATATTATGCAAGGGACCACCAATATTTAGGGTTTTGGATGTCATCAAGCTATAAATAGTCTTATATAACATGGGAAGAATCATCAAGTTTTATTGTAATTGAGCTATGCTCTGTTCGAGGTTGCCCCCTCGAAGAGGCAAGTGAACATTGTATTCTTCTTATGAATAATAAAATATCTTTGTAGCTTGTCTCAATTCATGTGATATTTCTGTGTTTTTGGAAATATTGTTTCATATTTCTATCATTCTACTATTCTCATAGGTCAAGTGCATAACAAGTGTTATTAGAGCAATTTCTAGTGCCAGTTGTACCTCCAACTTTGGCATTTTTTTCTTTTTAGGCTAGAGACATGTTCTGACATATTTAAACCACACGATTTGTTGTTGAGCACATAAACTGATAGATTTGGGGATGCATGTACTTAGGAACTATAAGAGGTGGTCGTGCTTGTTGGACTACCTTGTAACCCTTTTGTGTACCACTTCAAGTAGTAGCACATTAGACAAAACCGCACATGGACTAAAACCATGCAAAAATTTCACTTTCACATACCCTTGGGTAAATCAGAAGCCCCCCTTGGGGTAACTTGAAACCTAACCTTAGACAAGTCGTCAACCATATTTCTACCACGGTACACTGAGAATAACACTCAGGGAGATTACTCACACATATAGAAGGGTAGTTGAGTAATACAACTAAGGGTACAGTCTCTCCACCTTAGTTGGTGCTATGAAATATTGGGGCAAGTACTACTATTGGACCCCTATGTATATTGTGATATGTAGCACATGACAATCCTGTGTGACCATAGTTACCTAAATTATCTGAAGATCCTCCCCCCCCTCCACCTTTTCGTCCAACTCAGATCCAATAGTTAGGGTTTGACCATCGCTATACAGGTGAGATATAGAAATTGGGGTTCTGTCGCTATCGCACATATCAGATTCAAGAGTTGTGGTCTTCCTAGCACAAATTAGAATATTTATGTAGTGAAGGTTTTGGTCACTTTAGTATCGAGACTTTGGGGTTTCTACTACTACAATCCAACCCCGATTTTCGCAGGATATTTGGAAGTATCAAGCATTTTCGATTTTTTTCACTCTAGTATTGATCAACTAAGAGTAAAACTCCTTTTAGAGTAAAAAATATTGCCTAGGGACATCATGGGACACTTGCAAGAGACCTATCCCATAACATTCAGGATGATGAGTTGATCGTAGTTGTTAGACTCAGTCTTGTCAGTCCTCTGTCAGAATCAAATTCACCAAGGTTCATTTCTCGTCATTTGCAGTCATCAAATGCCATTTTGGTCAAAAAGAGTCATTTTAATTCTTGAGTCCAGGGTTTTGTCTCCAGAAGTGTGAAATAACGCTTGCAGGCCAAAGGGAGCTTCAATAAGGTTTCACTTCAAGATTCACATTATTAATAATGCTGAAGGACATTTCTTCTTCAAAACTCTGTTTTAAAGAAGAAATTATTAAGTTCGTTTAATACATGATTGATAAGGTTTTACAGTTCTTCAGGCAGCCCTGCCCATCTTGCTAGGTTCAGCAGCTCCTATCCCTGCAAAGAATCAACAGAAGAGTCATCATTTTAATCAAGCAGGACACTAAAAAGAGAAAACTTCGATATTACCCATATAACATAAATTGAAACTATGAATGGCCTCCACAAACATGGAAAGACTCATCTCTTGCAAATGCAGAAATGGAAGGAGCATTTAGTGACAATGATCATGTGGTTTAGATCGGGGAAAGAAAATAAGGAGTATGCACTCAAAGATAATTGCGGAGACAAATGAATCTGGAGCAAAATCAGTGATTAGAGGTAAACTTGGAAAAAAATGTGCTTGAGTTTGCAAGCACGGTGCATAGGCTGAGTGGCGCGACGCACTGGGCGCGCACGGCGCACAAGGGCCTTTTCCGCAGTGCAAAATTGCATGGGCGCGGCGCACACAGCCCGCGCAATGCACAGAGCCTCCAAAGAAATTTTTCACCATTTCTTCCTCAAATTTCCGAAATGACTCAAATTTTCTGCTACAGGCCGGTTTTATGGAGATCAGGTTGCTACCTGTTTCTCATGGACAATGTGAGGGGAAATTACCATTGCTTCATCGCATGGTGAATGACTGAGGCAATCTTCGTTTCATGTCTGCTTTGCGGGCATTCAAGCACCGAGTTTCCTATGCAGATGTGGTCCATGATAAAACAGTAGATTGGAGAATAGTTTAAACATTTTCGTATGATGTCGAACGAAGCATCTGTTGCTCTACCTGCTAGAGAGAAGTCCAATGATGCAATGGTTTATGGGCCTAAGAAAGTTGAGTTGCCCAAGCTGCCCAGATACGTCGATACTCGTGTTGCTGATATTTATCCTGTTACAAAGCTTGGCTTAAAATACTTAGCTCTAAAGACAAGTTTAAGGATGCTCCTTTGTTTCAGAAATAGATAAAAGAGACCAACCGATGTTCCACACCATCTGATGTGAAGCTTTCATCAAAATTTATTTGGAGAAGGAATGGAAATCACACTTCATTTGGTAATCCAGATACCACCATAAATAGTGCATATGCAAATAAGAACGTTGAACTAAAGGCTAAGTGTCAAGAATATAACAACTTTCATAATGTTGCTGAGCTCTCTTCGAGTTCTCCTGCTTTGTCTTCAAGAACAACTGTTGATATGGCCGAGGCGTTTAAGGGATTGGTAAATAATAAGGCCTCAAACTGTTGTCACTCAACCTCATGACTCTCCAGGTTTATCGTGAAATTTAAGATCATCCTTGCATGCTAACAGTTTTGGACATGATTTGCCAATAGTTGGAGATAGAGTACCTTTGGATTTAAGCTTGAATGTTAATATGCACCTAATTTCTTCCTCTTCAATTAGCTGGTGCCATATGTTGAATAATACTAGTAAGTACATGGGGATGAAAGAATTCATGTTTCGGTTTGATTGTTCACAGGATAAAGTACATGCAAACTATAATTATTGCTCACAATTCTCCCAACAGAAGGAGATTTCCTTTTGGAAAGCATTGCGCTCGTGGGTGTACCCACAATCTATGTTACCATCATCTCTTATTTCTACTATGGCATTATCTGCTGCTCGTGGCAGTGTTGTAGAGAGTGAGTTCCTATCAAAACAACAATCAGCTTGGGAAGATTCATTTCGTTCCATATATTACATGTTTAGGAAAAAGACATGTGATATCTTTTATTTTTGCATTCAACAATTTATATTCATGTTTTTGGGAGGCAGTTTAAATGCGAAAATGGAGAATACATGTGCGGAATGTCTCACAACATCCACTCGTGGGCTTCGAGCTTTTCTAAAGAAGCATGATGTAAGCTTCTCTATGCCTCTCTGTAGCATGGAAGTGGAGCAAGCTACAACAGAGGATTTGTAGGAGCTAAACCAAGTACTCTGCAAGAAGTCAGAAGATAAAAAGAAGAGAACCACAAGCTCAATGATGATTCATCATCACATATTGCACGAATCAGTGAACTTGAGGGTCAATTGTGCATACTGAAGAAGCAGAAAAATGAACATATCGAGGAAGGAAAGGCTTTGAGTCAAAAGCCAAAATCTGAAACTCAAGAGAATGATAAACTTGTCTTAAAAATTCTGAGCTTGGAAGCAAAATTGGTATCAGAGAGAGAAAACATACAGACAAAACTTCAATATGAATTCTCTACTCCTGAACACAGAAATAATGGGCAAGCCCTTGCTAATTTACAAGAAGAACTTTTCAAGTTCCATCATGAGAATCACAATCTCAGGGTACAGGTTATGCCAAGGGCCCAGTAGTTGCAAAAAGCCAATGAAGAAATCTAGAACTTGCAGTAGGCTCTTTTAAAATCACAAGCAGAGAATGACACCATGATTTTTTCAGTATCAACAAAGCCTGAAGTTGTATGAGTCTGTTGAAAATAGGGCACAGGACCTGTAGATTAAAATGGCCCATCTAAACGAAGAAAACAAAAGAATCAAGGATGAAATTGCAGATGGAGTTCTTTGCTTGAATATTAAAGAGGAAAGAACACATAACTTGGAGAGAGAGAAAAATGCTTTTCAACAGGATATTTGGCACAGAATTGAGAGGAAAAATTCTTTACAGGATGGACCCATAAGAAAATATAATGAGGAACAGGATGTTGGCATTAAACTTCAAGATGAGTCTGCACAAATGTTTAAGTTTGATGTTGTTCTTAAAAACTACCAACAGTCAATGAGTCAATTGCAAGAACACCAAAAAATGTTGTCAATTGAACTCCAAGCGAGGAGTGAGAGGCTGGAGGATGCTGATAAACGAATAAAGGTTTTAGAGGAAGAGATTAGTCATTTACAAGAAGATAATTACAATCTTAAGGAGAAATCGTCATCTGCAGTTGTTTCTATTAAGAATTTAGAAAAGGAAGTCTATAAACTGGAAAAAGACAAGAATATTTTGTTAAATGAGGTCACATTTCGAGTGGACCAGAGGAATGCACTACAGCAAGAAGTTTATTGGTTGAAAGAAGACATAAATGACCTTGACAGAAGATTTCAGAAAATGCTGAAACAAATTCATTCCTTGGGGCTAGATGCAGAGAGCATTCAGTTAGTCTGTATTAATTTGTAGGATATTAGCCAGAAATTGAGGGAATACAGGCAAATAGGTGTGGAGGATAATGCCAATGTTCCTCAAGTTCTCCAGAAAATGGAGGAGTTCATGAAGAAAAATGCAACCCTTGAAAATTCAGTGGCATCTCATCATTTAGAATTAGAGAGGCTTGAGTTAGAAATAAAGCTCCTTCAACAAAATGTTTAGACCTTACAAGAGGAGAAGGTTGTCACAATGGCTGAATCTAATCAACACAATGGTCGAGCCAAAGAGTTGGAAGCGGAATTGGAAAATGTCCACCATGCTTATACCAAATTACAAGGAGACAACCAACAGCTCAAAGATGAATTGGCAGATGCGCTTGTACATATGAAACACCTTGAAGAGCAAACAAATGCAGCCCCATGCTTGATTCAAGCATCCATTGTCAACAACAAACCTTTATTTCGTTAATATGCCAATGAAATGATTTTATCATGAAGCGCGCCTACGTAGGGAAAGGATGAGAGAAAGAAAGAACGTGGAAGGTAACACAGACGTGCTGAAGCTTAGGCAGCATATGAAAAAGACGAAAGCAAGATAAAACCTCCACATGTAAATCAGGAGGGACCACTGGTGGCTTCCCAGGCGGAACGCATGGTGATGTTGATATGAGTAAAATCTTGAATGATCCAGAGCTGATGGTTGTGTTTAGTGATCCAGATATAATGACAACACTTCACTATATGATGAAGAAGGCTACTAACTGGCAAAGTATCAAGCAAATCCAAAGATTGCACCTGTCATTGCTAAGATGACAGGCAAAGTTTGCGGGCAGATAAACGGTATCTTGATTCGAAGTCTTTAATTTGGTTCGGAAGTAGTTTGGTTGCCCTGTTTAGAGCATCACTTTAAAGCCTTCGTTGTTGCAATACATTTTTCCCATCATCAAAGGTGAAATCTCCATTCAAACCGCTATGTTTATTAAAGGTTAACTTTGATTTAAATAACAAATGCAAATTGCCAAGTCAAAGCACGCCAAATTAAACGAAAAATGCCTACCACAACAGAGAGAAATAGGAGCAGATACTCTATTTTTTACTTCAGTTGCAAATCAAAGGGATTTACATCTAAAAATGCCACCTCTCCATTGGTCATCAGAGATTTTCAAATGGAATAATGTAACGCTGCTCTGTCCCTAACACAGATGGACAACTCTTTTCCTATCTTCTTCGATTGGTTTTCCAGCTCCCTATTTTTCATCGATTTGTTTTCCCACAGATGAAATTTATTTATTGTATGACAAATCATTTGTGAAGGGTTCTGAGTTCTGGAAGAGGTGTGAAGGAAAACTTCACTCTACAACTTTTGACGGGGATTTAATGAAAAGATACAGCTCTGACTCCTGAGATTCTTGTGGCGTGAATTTAGCATTTGTCTTTTCTTTTGTTTCATATGTAGCTTGTTATATTTTACATTTCATTTCATAATCATTTCTAAATGAATACATTTAAGTGAGAAGGGAAGAATCCAGTTTACTGCTCTTGCTTGGCAAGGTATTCATGTTCTGTGTTTTCTTCTATTTGATAACGATTCATCTATTGCCCTTGTCAACTTCTCAGCAGTCTTTTCATTCCATATAATTTCAAAATTGAATGCTAAATTTATTGCTTGTCTTTCCTCCTGAGATAATCTATGTCTCGAATTTAATCTCTCTTCTCATGCTGTTCTGATCCCACGCTGCCCAGAAAACCTAGTCATTTATCAAAATACCCTTTCTTATCTATTTACTAGCCTAAAATTAGTTCCCATTTAATTCATCTCGCACCCTATTGCTCATTTTATTGAGATTGACTGGAGAGAGCCCTCTCATGTCCTTGTAGGGCTAGCTATGAGGCTGAGCTTGGTTTGATATTGCCTCGAGTTTTGCCTTCTTCAGCCTAAGGCAGATTCGAGCAATAACATAGTGGCAACCATACTGGGGAACACAAAATGGTTTGCTTGTAGATTGTTTCGCCCCAGTACATCTATCAAGCTCAGATCTGATGGTTGATGGTGAACAATGATCAGACATGAGAAGACGGCTGAAATCATTCACCTTGCAACTCCATTCATTGAAGAATCCAGCAATCAATCCTTCATGGTGACTCCACTGTAGAGAGATCAGTAGCGGTAAGATTTTCAAGATGGATCGGATTGCAAGAAGATACGCTCCCATGAGCCGAGATCACATCCCAGGTTTTCCAAATAAAATGCCCAAGGTAGATTGGTCAAAGAATTTGCCTGTGTTCAGAAATGTGGAAGGTAATGATGCTGCTCTTCATCTGGTGAAATTTCACATTCACATGCATAAATTAAAGATCGATTTTCCTAAAGACTATTTGATGAAAATGTTTATGGCTACTCTGGAAGATGAAGCCCGATCTTGGTATGAAAGTTTGCCACCTGCTTCCATTTATTGTCTAAAGGATTTTCATTCAATATTCTTTGAGAAGTATAAAGAATCTTATCCATCATTAAATTTAGTTCAGGATTGTTGCAAGCATGCTTATGGTTTTATTGAGAGCCTTGAAAAATACTATGAGGATGATAATTTTATGGACGAAGAAATCATGGAAGCATTGTATGAAAATCCGTTTCAGCAGCCTACAGAACTCTTAGAGGAAACTTTGCAGCAGGATCAAAATCAGCAGGTTAAAGATTTCCATATGATTGAAAATGATAAAAAAAGGAGTACTATTTCAGATCTGGTTGAAATGAATAAGGATACGTAGGAAAATGATGTTCCAATCTCCGAAAATGATGATGATAAACCAGATCGAGAGACGGATTGTGATGAGGAAAAGCATGTTGTGCCGGATCTCATAGAAGAGAATTGCATTGTTGAGGCTGCCTCAAATGAAGAAGATAGAGTTTCAGGCCTAACTTCCCTCATCTCATCAGAACACAGCCTTCCGACTGAGGTAATCCAGTCAATTCATGAACAACAAGAGGATATCTTTGTTCAAGTAGGTGAAAAAGTTTCTCTAGATGAATTTATGATAGATGATAGAGATGTCATGCTTGAGTTTCAAGAGTCACCTGAAGTTTCTTTTCTCATGATTGATGAATGTGATGAATGTAATGAGAATCTGGTTGTCGTATCATGCCAAGATGATCAGAAATATATTCAAACTATAGCCGACCAGACCATTATGGATTCCATTTCAGATTCTTCTTCATATGTTTCATGTTTTGAAATGTTATTTGAAGAGGAAATCTACTCATATACTTGTTCATAATTTTTTGAAGACCAGGAACGTGCTCTTATTTATGAAGAAAAATCAGAAGCAAGAGAAAAAGACATCTCATTTTCTCAGCAGGAGGTGGCAATGGCAAATCTTCATGTTTTTCAAGATCCTCTAGCAAGTTTGTTGCAGCCAGCAGTGAAGGTGATTATTGTAATGTTTAGTGATGAAGGAGATCATGGTAAATTAGCTTTTTGGAGACCCAGTTACAAGCATCTACTGTTGACCAGAAGATCTGATAGGAAGAATTAGTCAAGAAGCCATCTTCTTGATTGGTTGCATTGGCATTTTGATATAGTTTGAGGATATATTGTCTTGTAAGAAACACAGGTGGCCATGTACTGCCACCAAGCTTTAAGTTTTAAGTCCAGGTCTTTTCCATTTTGAGTTAGTTTGTTAGAGTCAAGTTTTTTCAGTCATGTCAGTTTGCATTGAGTCAGTTTGAGTCAAGTTTCAGTCAATAAATTGAGTCATGTTGGTTTGTTAGAATAATGGACTCCATATCCCAATGGACGAAGGCACTGTCTAGCTCTCCCAGAGATCTGATGTTCTTGGCACCTCCACGGAGCGGCAACTGCCATCCCAATTGGAGCCAATGTTAGACTCAGTCTTGTCAGTCCTCTATCAGAATCAAATTCACCAAGGTTCATTTCTCATTTGTAGTCATCAAATGCCATTTTGGTCAAAAAGAGTCATTTTAATTCTTGAGTCCAGGGTTTTGTCTCCAGAAGTGTGAAATAACGCTTGCAGACCAGAGGGAGCTTCAATAAGGTTTCACTTCAAGATTCACATTATTAATAATGTTTAAGGACATTTCTTCTTCAAAACTCTATTTTGAAGAAGAAATTATTAAGTTCGTTTAATACATGATTGATAAGATTTTATAGTTCTTCAAGCAGCCCTGCCCATCTTGCTAGGTTCAGTAGCTCCTATCCCTGCAAAGAATCAACAGAAGAGTCATCATTTTAATCAAGCAGGACACTAAAAAGAGCAAACTTTGATATTACCCATATAACATAAATTGAAACTATGAATGGCCTCCACAAACATGGAAAGACTCATCACTTGCAAATGCAGAAATGGAAGGAGCATTTAGTGACAATGATCATGTGGTTTAGATCGGGGAAAGCAAATAAGGAGTATGCACTCAAAGATAATTGCGGAGACAAATGAATCTGGAGCAAAATCAGTGATTAGAGGTAAACTGGGCAAAAAATGTGCTTGAGTTTGCCGGCGCGGTGCATAGGCTGAGTGGCGCGACGCACTGGGCATGCGCGGCGCATAGGGGCCTTTTCCACAGTGAAAAATTGCATGGGCATGGCGCACACAGCCCGCGCGGCGTACACAGCCTCCAAAGAAATTTTTCACCATTTCTTCCTCAAATTTCCGAAATGACTCAAATTTTCTGCTGCAAGCCGGTTTTATGGAGATCGGGTCACTACCTGTTTCTCGTGGACAATGTGAGGGTAAATTACCATTGCTTCGTCACATGGTGAATGACTGAGGTGATCTTCGTTTCATGTCTACTTTGCGGACATTCAAGCGCCGAGTTGCCCATGCAGATGTTGTCCATGATAAAATAGTAGATTGGAGAACAATTTAAATGTTTGCGTATGATGTCAAACGAAGCATCTGTTGCCCTACTTGCTGGAGAGAAGTCTAATGATGCAATGATTTTTGGGCCTAAGAAAGTTGAGTTGCCCAAGCCGCCCAGATACATCGATACTCGTGTTGCTGATATTTATCCTGTTACAAAGCCTGGTGATAGGCTTAAAATACTTAGCTCTAAAGACAAGTTTAAGGATGCTCCTTTGTTTCAGAAACAGATAAAAGAGACCAACCAATGTTCCACACCATCTGATGTGAAGCTTTCATCAAAATTTATTTGGAGAAGGAATGGAAATCACACTTCATCTGGTAATCCAGATACCTCCATAAATAGTGCATATGCAAATAAGAACGTTGAACTAAAGGCTGAGTGTCAAGAATATAACAACTTTCGTAATGTTGCTGAGCTCTCTTCGAGTTCTCCTGCTTTGTCTTCAAGAACGACTGTTGATATGGCCAAGGCGTTTAAGGGATTGGCAAATAATAAGGCCTCAACTGTTGTCACTCAACCTCATGACTCTCCAGGTTTATTGGGAAATTTAGGATCATCCTTGCATGCTAACAGTTTTGGACATGATTTGCCAATAGCTGGAGATAGAGTACCTTTGGATTTGAGCTTGAAAGTTAATATGCACCTAATTTCTTCCTCTTCACTTAACTGGTGCCATATGTTGAATAATACTAGTAAGTACATGGGGATGAAAGAATTCATGTTTCGGTTTGATTGTTCACATGATAAAGTACATGCAAACTATAATTCTTGCTCACAGTTCTCCCAACAGAAGGAGATTTCCTTTTGGAAAGCATTGCACTCGTGGGTGTACCCACAATCTATGTTACCATCATCTCTTATTTCTACTATGGCATTATCTGCTGCTCGTGGCAGTGTTGCAGAGAGTGAGTTCCTATCAAAATGACAATCAGCTTGGGAAGATTCATTTCGTTTTGTATATTACATGTTTAGGAAAAAGGCATGTGATATCTTTTATTTTTTCATTCAACAATTTATAGTCATGTTTGTGGGAGGCAGTTTAAATGTGAAAATGGAGAATACATGTGTGGCATATCTCACAAGATCCACTCATGGGCTTCAAGCTTTTCTAAAGAAGCATGATGTAAGCTTCTCTATGCCTCTCTGTAGCATGGAAGTGGAGCAAGCTACAACAGAGGATTTGCAGGAGCTAAACCAAGTACTCTGCGAGAAGTTAGAAGATAAAAAGAAGAGAACTACAAGCTCAATGAGGATTTGTCATCACATATTGCACGAATCAGTGAACTTGAGGGTCAATTGTGCATACTGAAGAAGCAGAAGAATGAACATATCGAGGAAGGAAAGGCTTTGAGTCAAAAGCCAAAATCTGAAACTCAAGAGAATGATAAACTTGTCTTAAAAATTCTGAGCTTGGAAGCAAAATTGGAATCAGAGAGACAAAAAATCCAGATAGAACTTCAGTATGAATGCTCTACTCCTGAGCACAGAAATAATGGGCAAGACCTTGCTAATTTACATGAAGAAACTTTCAAGTTTCATCATGAGAATCACAGTCTCAGGGTACAGGTTATGCCAAGGGCCCATCAGTTGCAAAAAGCCAATGAAGAAATCTAGAACTTGTGTTAGGCTCTTTTAAAATCACAAGCAGAGAATGAAACCATGAATTTTTCAGTATCAACAAAGCCTGAAGTTGTATGAGTTTGCTGAAAATAGGGCAAAGGACCTGCAGATTAAAATGGCCCATCTCAACGAACAAAACAAAAGAATCAAGGCTGAAATTGGAGATGGAGTTCTTTGCTTGAATATTAAAGAGGAAAGAACACAGAACTTGGAGAGAGAGAAAAATGATTTTCAACAGGATATTTGGCACAGAATTCAGAGGACAACTTCTTTACAAGATGGACCCATAACAAAATATAATGAGGAACAGGATGTTGGCATTAAACTTCAAGATGAGTCTGCACAAATGTTGAAGTTTGATGCTGTTCTTAAAAACTACCAACAATCAATGAGTCAATTGCAAGAACACCAAAAAATGTTGTCAATTGAACTCCAAAGCCAGGAGTGAGAGGCTGAAGGATGCTGATAAACGAATAAAGGTTTTAGAGGAAGAGATTAGTCATTTACAAGAAGATAATTGCAATCTTAAGGAGAAATCATCATCTGCAGTTGTTTCTATTAAGAATTTAGAAAAGGAAGTCTATAAACTGGAAAAAGACAAGAATAGTTTGTTAAATGAGGTCACATTTCGAGTGGACCAGAGGAATGCACTACAGCAAGAACTTTATTGCTTGAAAGAAGACAGAAATGACCTTGACAGAAGATTTCAGACAATGCTGAAACAAATTCATTCCTTGGGGCTAGATGCAGAGAGCATTCAGTTAGTCTGTATTAATTTGCAGGATATTAGCCAGAAATTGAGGGAATACAAGAAAATAGGTGTGGAGGTTAATGTCAACATTCCTCAAGTACTCCAGGAAACGGAGGAGTTCATGAAGAAGAATGCAACCCTTGAAAATTCAGTGGCATCTCATCATTTAGAATTAGAGAGGCTTGAGTTAGAAATAAAGCTCCTTCAACAAAATGTTCAGACCTTACAAGAGGAGAAGGTTGACATAATGGCTGAATCTAATCAGCACAATGGTCGAGTCAAAGAGTTGGAAGCAGAATTGGAAAATGTCCACCATGCTTATACCAAATTACAAGGAGACAACCAGCAGCTCAAAGACGAATTGGCAGATGCGCTTGTACATATGAAACACCTTGAAGAGCAAACAAATGCAGCCCCATGCTTGATTCAAGCATCCATTGTCAACAACAAACCTTTATTTCGTTAATATGCCAATGAACATATTTTATGATGAAGCGCGCCTACGTAGGGAAAAGATGAGAGAAAGAAAGAACGTGAAAGGTAACGCAGATGTGCTGAAGCTTAGGTGGCATATGAAAAAGCAAAAAGCAAGAGAAAACCTCCACGTGTAAATCATGAGGGGCTACTGGTGGCTTCCCAGGCGGAATGCGTGGTGATGTTGATATGAGTAAAATCTTGAATGATCCAGAGCTGATGGTTGCGTTCAGTGATCCAGATATAATGACAACACTTCAGGATATGATGAAGAAGGCTACTAACTTGGCAAAGTATCAAGCAAATCCAAAGATTGCACCTGTCATTGCTAAGATGATAGGCAAAGTTTGCTGGCAAATAAACGGTATCTTGATTCAGAGTCTTTAATTTGGTTCGGGAGCAGTTTGGTTGCCCTGTTTAGAGCAGCACTTTAAAGCCTTCGTTGTTGCAATACGTTTTTCCCGTCATCAAAGGCGAAATCTCCATTCAAAACACTATGTTTATTAAAGGTTAACTTTTATTTAAATAACAAATGCAAATTGCCAAGTCAAAGCACGCCAAATTAAACGAAAAATGCCTACCACAGCAGAGAGAAATAGGAGCAGATAGTCTATTTTTGACTTCAGTTGCAATTCAAAGGGATTTACATCTACAGATGCCACCTCTCCATTGGTCATCAGAGATTTTCAAATGGAATAATGTAACGTTGCTCAGTCCCCAGCATAGATGGACAACTATTTTCCTACCTTCTTCGATTGGTCTTCTAGCTCCCTATTTTTCATCAATTTGTTTTCCCACAGATGAAATTTATTTATTTTATGACAAATCATTTGTGAAGGGTTCTGAGTTCTGGGAGAGGTGTGAAGGAAAACTTCACTGTACAGTTTTTGACAGGGATTTAATGAAAAGATACAGCTCTGACTCCTGAGATTCTTGTGGCGTGAATTTAGCATTTGTCTTTTCTTTTGTTTCATATGTAGCTTGTTATATTTTACATTTCATTTCATAATCATTTCTAAATGAATACTTTTAAGTGAGAAGGGCAGAATCCAGTTTACTGCTCTGCCTTGGGAAGGTATTCATGTTCTGTGTTTTCTTCTGTTTGATAAGGATTCATCTATTTCCCTTGTCAACCTCTCAGCAATCTTTTCATTCCATATAATTTCAAAATTGAATGATAAATTTATTGCCCGTCTTGCCTCCTGAGATAATCTGTGTCTCAAATTTAATCTCTCTTCTCATGCTGTTCTGATCCCACGCTGCCCAGAAAACCCAGTCATTTATCAAAATACCCTTTCTTATCTATTTACTAGCCTAAAATAAGTTCCCATTTAAGTCATCTCGTACCCTATTGCTCATTTTATCAAGATCGACTGGAGAGAGCCCTCTCCTGTCCTCGTAGGGCTAGCTACGAGGCTGAGCCTGGTTTGATGTTGCCTTGAGTTTCGCCTTCTTCAGCCTGAGGCAGATTCGAGCGCTAATAGCAGTGATACCATTGACCTATAAGTCCCCCAATTTTTATGCAATCCCAAATTTTTCCCGATAGAACTTCAAGTGAGCCACATCACTAGACTTCTAAGATTGCCCTCTTCCAACCATAATACTCTTAAGCAATTTCAAAATTTGACCAAGACTAGTGTATGCATAGTACTTGGTCTCAAGTTATAGATGTAAAGAAAGTCAAAGCCATCAAGAAAAAACTCAATGACTTCTAGACATCCCTTAATGACAGAATCACGATAGTAGTACTATAATACTTGAGGACATGTCACTAACCCAAGAAGGGAGAACAAAATGTTGATTCGCACGTAGAAGGAGAATCCAACCATCACATTCATTTCCATGGAGGTCACCGATATTCGAGCCACCAAACACCCAAGATAGACATGTACAAATTTGATGGCTCTAACTTGACATTATGGGTGGAAAAATGGAACAATATTTCCACCATAGTAATATTTGGGATGATGAAACAAAAATACATGTGGTAGATACTTACTTGGACCAAGAGAGATGGTAGTGGTGGTAGTAGCATAAAAAATTCTATCTAGGGAGGCTAATTTGGAACATGTTCTCAAAAGCCATTTGGGACCGCTTTGATCGAGAATCTTACTTTCTATTTCACCTCACTAAGCTCAGGAAAATGGGTATAGTATGAGACTACATTGCAACCTTTGAAAAATTGGCCATCCAGACTGAAGGACTAAGAGATGCCTTTTACTTGGAATGTTTCATCAGTGGTCTAAAGGAACCCATCCAAGCCCATGTCTAAATGCATCACCCAACTACTTGGTTGGAAGCATACAACAAGGCCTTAGATGTAGAAGTCACTTTAAATTCCCATTCCAATCGTCCAAATTTCATTACATGGGCACATCCCACCCCGACTATGAGCCCCACCCAAACACTTTGGGTAAAAAAGTTGTCATTGAGAGAAATGGCTCAAAGAAGGAAATAAGGACTCTACTACTATTGTGTTGACAAATACTTCCTGGGACATAAATGGAAGGAACCAAATTATTTCAAATTGACACTATTGAAAGCAATTTTGCCGATGAAGCTCCATCCACTGAAGTTCCTGAGGAGGAAGAGGGTGAAACCCAAACAACCTTGGACACTAATATTACAGATATGCCAGATGAGCCAATTATCTCACTCCATGCCCTGACCAACATTTATTCTCCCCAAACTCTCAAAATTTGAGGTTTTATTAAACATCAACTAGTAGTGGTGTTGATTGATAGTGGTAACACACATAACTTTGTCTATAAGAGAGTAGTAGAAGTCATTCATTATTTTGTTAGGTGATCCAGGTCCGAGTATGAAGAAGGACCCTTCCAAGACCTTTTACTTTCGTGATGTGTTAAAATTTCTTTTTAAAAGAACATTAATGAATACATTTGCATGCAGAAAAGAAGAGGAACATAACAATCATTAGCACATGAGAACAAAGCCTTTGATAATGGAGTTCGTCCAGGAGGGACTACGTCTCTGGGCCCTAGTGTCAAGATGGTGTAGGCCACTGCATTAAGTGTTGTCAATAAAGGTGATGTACACAAGAGATGATGTCTCAATCATACAAGGAAAAATGTCCTCACGTAGGAGTGGCTCTAAGAGATATTCCACAACAAAAATTCTCAATCAAAAGACTCCTATTAGTATGATACAAAAACATGCATGGTGAGCACCCTGCCCTGGCACAAAAGGGATGTCAAAACAAAAACACATGCATGACGAAAACAAGAGTATCCCAACAACATACAACAAGGGATCTCAAAGCATAACGTACATCATATGAAAGATTCCTCATAACCTAAAGCAAGGAATCATGACAACATGAAAGTAAAGAAGATCCTGCATCAATATCAATCTAGGATATACAACATAACGTAAAAGAAGAAATATATGAATAAATCATATACCTCGTACCACCACGGGCCATCTGAAGGTATGAATGAAGAAGTGGAAAAAACTATCCAGAATGAACATCTGTTCACATCATTATTGTGCAGGCACAGTTCGCTCCCAATCTGTCACGACCTCACTATGAATGGCCATATGAAGAAGCGTTGTTCTGAAGTAGTTTTCAAAGTGATGAAGCTTGCTTAAACATTGATTTCCCAACATTGATTGCAAGGAGAAGAACTGATCAATAATAATCAATCACACATGAAGAAGAATCGATCTAAAACGAGAATAATTAATCAAAAGAGCAGAATTGATCATAAATAAAGAATTGATAAAAGAATAGCAGTGTTGGACTTCTCGCTCTGTAGCTCTGTGATCTATCAAAACTCCAAGAATCCTCTAGCTTCCTTGCTTCTCTGTAGCACTACAACTCTGTGGATTTGAAGCGCTGCTCTAGCTTCATACTGCTCTGCATACTGAGGCTCTCAGGCCTCTCTCCACGTAGCCTCCCCATGCAACCTCTCCATGCAGTCTTCTCGGACTTTCTATTAGACTGTGCTCGCCCACTAATAAACAACCTTTCACCTCTCTCGGCTTCCTACATCTATGCTCTCCGCACTCAAGCACATGCTTTCGGGCTCTCTGGCACTCTTTGGCATGTAGGCTTTCTCTCCCTTCTTCCCCCTTGGCTCTTTGTTACTCATCATGTTTTATAACATGTTTGGGACAAGAGTGCTTCAAAATCAGAGGTTTGTTGCTTAAGAATAGAATTCATTTATATAGAACAATTAGCGGATACAACAACCTTCAGAAAATAGCCTTTTTATCATTTTAAACAAATATTACCAAAAACCAGCAAAACACTGAGAAACATCGAAAAATCCGAAAGTTTAGATTTAAAATTTTATAAGATTAGACCTACAATGCCCATTGGCTCTGCGACTCATCGCTTATCACTTATCACTTTGACCCAGGGTCCTTCCTTCGACATCCACCAATGTCGATTGCTGATATCAGTGATTGCTAATCACATCACTGATATCTAAGATTCCTAGTCCTTAGCCTTTGGGCTCTGTCGATGCCAATCTGTTGATGTCGGTATCGTCAATCGCATAACATGACTCTCCGCCATCGCCGATTGCCTGCCCTGATCCCAATTAGTCAGAGGTCGTTGATTGGGGGTTCCAAAGGCCTGCCTTAAGTCCGCCATTGGCATGATTCCCAATGTGATTTGCCTTATAAAGGCTTTAAGTCCATCTTTTATGAAAAAGCCTCCTTTTTCCAAAGGAACTAAGGCAACATGTTTCACGATAACTTCGTCATCCAGACTCGGATTGACGAACCGTTTGCACCTCCATGATTAGGAAGATGAGATCTACACTCTGGTCCTAGTTTGACATCATTCCAAGCACTTTGATTTTCAAGCGTTTCCATGCCATTGTGTCTGAAGATCCACCTAGACCAATCCTCCCCACTAAGGAGATTTTGGTCCTACAAAAGCATAAAAAGTAATTTGCATCTCTATCTGTACCCTAGCGACATCAAAAATGTCCTGAAAAGGTCTCACTTCCATCTCCTTCACCTTTGTTCTTCAGACCCTTAACCAACAAACCGACACCTACTTCCCCTGCAGCCTGTAGTACATTGCTTGCAAATGACATGCTTTGAATGACATGACCAAACTAAAGACCCAAATGTCCCATACTTTCCATGAGTTTATAACTCATACTCGGTGGTCAAGTTTACAATAGGATGGACATAATACTCCAGATATGAAAATAATGCCAACCCATCATGGTCGCTTCAAAAAGTGATGGAAAACACATCATCACCGCAACGCATGATTTACGTACATAAGGCCAAACACTATTGTTTTTCCACATGACAGAAACATAACATTACTTTCAGAGTTTTAACATGCAACTCAAATACGACTCAAAACATGACCAGACATCATTGTTTCTAACTACGTGATGGAAACACATCATCACGTTTACATTTTAAAATGCAAGAAATTATTTACAAAAGAATGACAATGAAATGACAACATGTCTAAAAACCATTTCTCACTTATCTTTGTGAATGAGTCACCTCCTTGAGGTGGTTTTGTTGGTCAAACAACTGATCTTCCTGCTTCATGCACTGACACTTTATCTTTAAGGCACTACTCTAGATGGAGCTACCAGCAAGTGGCTCTTTGATGGCGATTTCTGTCACAATGACTGCAGCAGGATTTCTTCATCCATATCTACTTAACCTGTTTCTTCTCATGTTGTTGAGAGGGTCTTTCATGCCTCATGAGTGCTATCATTCTTTTCCAACACTTGGAAAGGGTATGGTTAGGTAAACCACAAAAGGTGCATGTATTTTGATGCCTTAATATTCATTCATTATTAACAACATGATCATAATCAAAATGAACATTCGAAGATGGAAAGTGATTATAACTTCCTTTGATATATTTGATGTCGGCATGGCGATGAGAGCTTGCCCCAGCTCTCTCTCTATAATGGAGATTGCCATGGGATGATGGAGATGCTTTCCCACCATTGTCTCTCATCGACGATGTCTCGGACAACTCTGACACCTTCGAGCACTCTCCTTTAGTCTACCTCGAGCCTACAAATCAACGTTCATGCATAACCTCCAAAGGTTGAGGGATTCCTTGGTTATTAGCACCAGGTTCTTTTTCCTTGTGCCTTGTCTTTGTAAGGAGCCTCATGTTTGTCCCTGTAATCGAGATCTCCAAATCTCCAACAAACATCATACTATCAGAAGATGAAATCAAAATGAACTCCACATATTTTGCCTTCTCTTTCGATTTGGAAAGAACTGATGAGGGATGCTCATCATCCGTTGTTGGTGGATCGCCTTCCCCAACTTCTTTCCTGACATACCCAAGTCCTACTCAACACGGTAATTCCTCTACTTGGATGGGATTGACAATGACTTGACCATTAATTCCCAAGCCTTTTCCTTCATATCCCATTCTCTTCATTAGTTTGGAGCCAATTCCTATGGTATGATTTTCAAACACAGCAAAATCATCATCATGAGATATAAATGAAGATGGAGTACTTTTTACCTCACATGGGTCTCGCTGCAACTTTTCCAAGGCCTCATCCTTTTCTTATAGCTGTAGTAGCAAACTCTACTTCTCCTCTTTCTCTTTATGTAGACACATCTTCAATTCATCATTCTCTGTTTGAAGATTATGTTTGTCTTGTTTTAGTTATTTCATGGCCTCTTCTACAGCTTTCAACTGAAGTTGTAATCACTCCTTTTCCTTAGTTTCTTTTTGTAGAGTTTGATACACAATTTCCACTTTCTTGGAGATGTCGAGCATGGTCTCGCTCATGGCTCTTTCATCCTCTGTCATTGCACGTTCCATTGTTCACACTGCAATTCACATCAACATTAAGACCTGCTCTGATACCACTTGATCCAGGTTTGGGTATGATGAAGGACCTTTCGAAGACCTTTTACTTTCATGATGTGTTAAAATTTCTTTTTAAAAGAAGATTAATGAATAAATTTGCATGAAGAAAAGAAGAGGAACATAACAATCATCAGCACATGAGAACAAAGTCGTTGATAATAGAGTTCGTCCAAGAGGGACTACATCTCTGGGCCCTAGTGTCAAGATGGTGTAGGCTGCTGCATTAAGCACTGTCAATAAAGGTGATGTACACAAGAGACAATGTATCGATCGTATAAGGAAAAATGCCCTCACGTAGCAGTGTCTCTAAGATATATTCCACAACCAGAATTCTCAATCAAAAGACTCCTATTATTATGATACAAAAACATGCATGGTGAGCATCCCGCCCATGGCACAAAAAGGATGTCAAAACAAAAGCACATGCATGAAGACAACAAGAGTATCCCATCAACATACAACAAGGGATCTCAAATCTTAACATACATCATATGAAGAATTCCTCATAACCTAAAGCAAGGAATGAAGACAACATGAAAGTAAAGAAGATCCTGCATCAATATCAATCTAGGATCTGCAACATAATGTAAAAGAAGAAATGTATGGATAAATAATATACCTCTCACCACCATGGGTAATCTGAAGGTATGAATGAAAAGTGGATAAAACGACCCACAGTGAACATCTATTCACATCATCATTGTGCAGGCACAGTCCGCTCCCAATCTATCACGGCCTCACTATGAATGGCCATATGAAGAAGCGTTGTTCTGAAGCAGCTATCAAAGTGATGAAGCTTGCTTAAACATCGATTTCACAGCATCGATTGCAAGGAGAAGAAACGATCAAGAAGAATCAATCACACATGAAGAAGAATCGATCCAAAAGGAGAAGAATTGATCAAAAGAGTAGAATCGATCATAAACGAAGAATCGATAAAAGAATAACAACACTGGACTTCTCGCTCTGCAGCTCTATGATCTGTTATAACTTCAAGCGCCATCTAGCTTCCTTGCTTCTTTGTAGCACCACGACTCTATGGATTTGAAGTGCCGCTCAGGCTTCATGCTTCTCTGTATACTCAGGCTCTCGGGCCTCTCTCCATGCAGCCTCTCCAAGCAGTCTTCTCGAGTTTTCTGTTAGACTGCCCTCGCCCACTGATAAATAGCCTTTTGCCACTCTCGTCTTTCTGCATCCATGCTCTTAGCACTCAAGCATAGGCTTTCAGGCTCTCGGGCACTCTTTGGCATGCAGAGTTTCTCTCCCTTCTTCCCCCTCGACTCTTTGTTACCCATTGTGTTTTATAACTTGTTGGGACAAGAACACTTCAAAATCGGAGGTCTTTTGCTTAAGAATAGAAGTTGTTTGTATAGAAAAATCGACGGATGCAACAACCTTAAGAAAATAGCCTTTTTATCGTTTTAAACCGATATTACCAAAAACCCGCAAAACACTGAGAAACATTGAAAAATCCGAAAGTTCAGATTTCAAATTTTATAAGATCAGACCTATAATGCCCATCGGGTCTGCGCCTCATCGCTTATAGTTTATCGCTTCGGCCCGGGGTCCTTCCTTCGGCATCCGCCGATGCCGATCACCGATATCAACAATCGCTAATCGCATCACTGATATCTAGGAGTCCTAGTCCTTGGCCTTTGGGCTCTACCGACGTCGATCTGTCGATGTTGACAACATCGATATCACCGATTAAAAGTGCTGATATCACCGATCGCATAACATGACTCTCTGCCATCACCAATTTCCTGCCTCGATCCCGATTAGTCGGAGATCACTGATCCAGGGTTCCAAAGGCTCGCCTTAAGTCCACCCTTGGCATGATTCTCAATGCAATTTTCCTTATAAAGGCTTTAAGTCCATTTTTTATGAAAAAAACTCCTTTTTCCAAAGGAACTAAGGCAACACTTTTCATGATAACTTCGTCATCTGGACTCGGATTAACGAACCATTCACACCTCCACGATGAAGAGGACGAGATATACACTCTAGTCCTAGTTCGACATCATTCCAAGAACTTTGATTTTCGAGCCTTTCCATGCCATGGCGTCTGAAGATCCACCTGGATCATTAGGGCGGGTATCTAATTTCCAAGGATTTATCACTAATGGGGGCACCATGAAATGTGGAAAATTATATGAAAATATTAAGCTTCAGATGGGGGATTATCACCTCAAAACTCGTATGTTTTCCATTGAAATGGGTGGTTGTGGCATTGTTCTTGGTCCTAAATGGCTTCACACACTGGGCCCTATCACAATGGACTTCCATGAGTTATATGTGAGCTTTAAGCAGAATGACCACACTCATACACTGTGGGGACTCTAAGCAGGTGTTCCTACTATCATCATCTTGCATCGAATGGAGAAGCTTTTAAAAAAGGGTTTTCATGGGATAGTAACACAATTTAATGCCATCCATGCCATTGAATCCACTCCTCCTAACATTCATTCGATATGCAACAAGTATTAGATCACCACCAGTGGGTCTTTTACAAACCTAAGGAACTCCCACCCTCTAGGGGTGAACATGATGATAACATCCCCTTTCTCCCGAGTACTTAACTGCCAAATGTCCACCCATATAAATATATTTTGTACAAAAGAATAAAATTGAAAAAATCATCAAGGAAGTCGTTGAATCTAGTGTTATTCGTTCCAACACCAGCCATTATTCATCTCAAGTGGTCATGATTTTAAGGAAAGACGGTGAATGACACACGTGTCCAAACATTAGGGCCCTCAACAAGCTCACTATCAAGGAAAAATTTCCTATTCCAATAGTTGATGATCTACTTGATGAATTGCATGGTGCCAAATTTTTTACCAAGTTGAACCTCTGCTTAGGCTATCACCAAATAAGGATGAAGGAAGTGATATTCCCAAGACAACCTTCCGAAGTCGTGAAGGACATTACGAATTTATGGTCATATCATTTGATCTCTATAATACTCCATCCACTTTTCAAAGCCTCATGAACCACTTTTTGAAACCATATCTTAGAAAATTTGTCCTGGTATTTTTTGAAGACATTCTCATCTACAACATAACATGGGACACAGACCTTCAGCATGTTGACCAGGTATCGCAATTGCTCCAAGATCACAAATTACTTGTCAAATTATCCGAGCGTCCCTTTGGCATGGAAGAAGTAGAGTATTTGGGGCATATTGTGGGTCATGAAGGAGTGAGGGCTAATCTGAAAAATATTCAGGAAATGCAAGATTGACCCCAACCAAAAACCTTGAAGGATTTGAGGAGATTCTTGCCAATTAGAGGAAATTTGCCTTTAAATAATTAACATTGAATTTCCATGTCATACTGTGTAAGCCAATCAAAATCCTTTAAAATTCAAAAGAGATACATGTGTGACTAGGCACTAAATTTTTTTTAATAATATAATTAACCTAATTTAAGTGTGAACGGTGCCCAAGTGATCAAAAACTACATTAAATATTAAAAGTAAAATTAATATCTTATTCTATCAAATTTATAATATTGATAATATTCTTAATGAAGAGTAAAATATGAGTTGAGTGTGCTTTTAATGATGTGTAACTAATTTAAATTTTAAATTTACTTGTTTAAATTAAAAAAATTTAAATCTTTTGTTAATATATATATATATATATATATATATATATATATATATATATATATATATATATATATATATATATATATCTATATATATATATATATATATGGTTATTTTGATAAAAGTGCATTTATTTGGGTATTTTAAATTTAAGTTTTTTAATTTAAATTGTATTAATTAAATATAAAATATATCTATTGTTATTTTGATAAAAGTGACATTTATTTGGGTGATTTAAATTCAAATTTAAATTTAATTTAAATTTTAAATTTACTTGTTTTCAATTTAAATTTTATTAAATCTTGTTCTAATACATTAATTTAAATATAAAATATATGACAATTATTTTGATAAACGTGACATTTACTTGGGTAATTTTGACAAAAGTAAAATAATAAAAATGATATATTAAAAAATTTTCTACATGGAATTATTTTATTTTTTTCTTAATTTTTTTCTTAAGTCACTATTTTTGAGTTGAAATGTCCTCTAATCGGGTCTCACAGGCTACTATCACAAATTTGTTAGCCATTATGGATGCATTGCCCAACCCCTCACTAATATTCTCAAGAATAATTCATTTCTCTAAACTAACGCAGCTCAGTAGGCCTTCTTTGCTCTCAAACAATCTATGTGCCTCACTGTAGTATTGGCCCTACCAAGCTTCATAAAACCTTTTGTGATTGAATATGATGCTTCAAGTATGGGCATTAGTGCAGTATTAATGCAAGAAGGTAGACCATTGGTTTTCACTAGTCGACAACTTAGTGAAAAACTACATATGAGAAATAAATGATGGTCATCTTGCATGCAATAGACACTTGGAAACCATACTTATTGGGGTTTTGTTTCCAAATTTGCAATGACCATCATAGCCTAAAATATTTTCTAGAGCAGTGTCTATCATCGCCACAACAAAATAAATGGTTCACAAAAATGTTGGGATATGATTATGAGATAATTTGCAAGAAGGGGTGTGACAATGCAGTGGTTGATGCCTTATCATGCGAATTTAAGGAAGAGGGTACCCTATTATTGCTCTATTTACCCATACTAGATTGGATATAAGCAACTCGTCATGAAGGGTTCTTCAATCTCCTCTCTATCCCATCTCATTAACGTATTACGAGAAGATCCTAATTCCTCAAACGATTACTCTTGGAAGGATGAGGTTCTTTATTGTCAGGATCACATAGTGTTATCCCCAACCTCCACCCTCAAAACCCACATCTTGGAAGAGTTTCACTCCTCCCCAATTGCAATACATTCAAGATTTTTGAAGACTTATGCACGAGCACAATGTTCTTTCTTTTGGGCCAGCATGAAGAACAACATTCTTACTTTTGTAGCTGAATGCAAAGTATGCCAGCACAACAAAGGGGAAATGATAAAGCTACCCAGAACCTTACAACCCTTGCCACTCCCTGCTTCTATCTAGACGAATGTTTCCATGGATTTCATTATAGGTCTCACAAAATCAAGCAAAAAATAAGTCATCATGGTGGTTGTTGACATACATTCAGAATATGCTCATGTTGGTGCTCTACCGCACCCATTTACCCTAACATTGGTGGTTTAGGTTTTCATGAACCAAATATTAAAATTGTATGGCGTGACAAAGTCCATTATGTTTGATTGAGACCCAATTTTCACCATCAATTTTCAAGATATAGAGCACAACACTCCAACAGAGTACAACTGATCATCCCTAAACTGATGATCAAACATAAGCAATCAACAAATGTTTGGAGACCTATTTGTGATGCTTCACTTTAGACAAGCAGCATGAATGGGTATAGTGGATGCCTTTAACTGAATGGTTGTATAATACTAACTATCGTGAAGCCACCAAGATAATTCCATATGAGGCAGTGTATGGAAAATGACCACCTTCACCAACATCGTATATCCCTGGATCTTCAAAAGAACAAGCAAGTGATAAGCTCCTACAGAACCATGCCGCCATGATCACTCATCTCAAAGATAATCTACATCAAGCTCAAAATTAAATGAAGCAATAGGCCAACTCACATTGTTTAGAGAGGTCATTTCAAGTAGGTAACCAGGTGTTCATGTGGCTCCAACCTTAGAACCAAACCTCTCTTAAAGAAAAGGTTTTCCGAAAACTAGCCCCAAAATTCTATGGGCCTTATCAAGTACTTCAGCGTATAGGAGCAGTCACTTACAAACTGGCCCTGCTGACTACTTCAAAAATACACCCAATATTCCATGTGTTATTCCTCAAGAAAGTTGTGAGGAATAGTTGCAGGGTTCAAACAAGTCTACCATAATTGGATGAGGAAGGTTGACTTTGGCTCTGACCTGAATAGGTCCTTGACACTCGCAAAAGACATCTTCGTGACCACATGATCAAGGATGTCTTCATCAAGTGGAAAGACACCTCTCTATAAGATGCAACATGGGAACCAACCACTATTCTTTAGTAGTTTCCACAGCTTCAGCCTTGAGGAAAAAACTTCTTTTGATGGGGTAGGGCATGTTAGGGTCCAACCCTAACCCATTTATTTATGTAATAAGCCCAAGGGGCCTCGTGAGAGTCATAGTTAATTAGTTGAGTCAATAAAGCCTGTAAGCAGTTATCCACATTAATAATAATTGTAAGTGGTTGAATCACATTATAGAGAAGGGGCCACTATTAGTTATAAATGGGCCATAGTTAATAAATAAAGTGGTTAACCTGTATTATGCAAGGGACCGCTAGTAGTTAGGGTTTTGGAAGTCATAAAGCTATAAATAGTCTTAGATAGCATGGGAAGAATCATCAAATTTTATTGTAACTGAGATCTACTATGTTGGAGGTTTCCCCCTTGAAAAGGCAAGTGAACATTGTATCCTACTTCTAAATAGTAAAATATCTTTGCAGCTTGTTTCAATTCATGTGATATTTCTGTGTTTTTGGCATTATTGTTTCGTATTTTTGGCATTATGTTATTCTTGCAGGTCAAGTGCATAACAATCCAATTGCATATCAAACCTAATAGATGCTTTCTTATTCTATTTAAATGAGGTGAAATATCTTCTTTTTATAGCCCTTCAAAGAGGCTCCACTAGTCCTCTCTAGGTTGACTTCTTCCTGGTTGGCTGACTTGATCTTGGGATCATTATAGACAAATGCCCAGAAGGGTATTTTACATTATGACAAGGACACTTTGACTTATGTAAACCCTAAGAGACCTAATGACAAATATTTTGAGCATGAAATCCATGCTTTTACAAAATTAAAATTTTCTTTTGTTATTACATCATTTTATTTCTCCATTTGATAGATACATGAGTCAAATGACAATTATGAAGAAAAAAATTAGTTACATTTTCCAACACTAAGGGCATTTAAGCTGTCAAAATCACCCTTCCCAAGCCTCCGTTCTGTCTCAGCACAGAGAGACTTTGGAATTTTGGTCACTAATTAAAATGCTAATCCCTCGAATGATCACAGAAAGGGAGGTATAACTACATCTTTTTCTTTCCTGCGTGGAATAGGGACGCGTTTTCGAGCACAATAATTTGACTATTGTTTTTGTTCAAACTTGAATTTATATTTTTTATTAAAAATATAGATTTATTTTAATCAATAAATTTATTTAAATTAAATATAATAGGTATATTTAATTTAAAATTAACAAAATATTTATATAATTTATTTATTTATATTGAAAGTCAATTGAGTTTAGCTTGAATTTTTGGGTGGAATAGTTGTTATTCTCCCTATCGAGATTGTCTTGTAAGTTAACATATTATTGACACTCTAGAATAGAGTAACTATGTTGTGTTCTTAAGTGAGTCTATACTAAATGCCCAAAATTTTATTGCCCCAAGGGTTAGCTCAAGTATTCTAGACCCAAGAAGTGAATTACACATTTTACCACTCAGTACGAGAGCAATGTGTGATTTTGTGCTCAATTTGTAGTTGACATGCGTTCCTCCTAGGATAAAAATAAAATATTCTCTATATAGGAAAGCAGTGTTGACTATAATAGAAAACTAAATTGAATACACATGTTTAATTACTTTTAATTAACAAAACATCAATAATCTCACCCTCACCATTCTCACTCAATCTTTTGTTAATATTACAACTCAATGTGGTAAATTATTTCGCTCACACTTAGTCATAAATAAAATATTTCCACATTACTTAACATAATTTGTTATCTAACTTTAAACAAAAATAAAATAATTAGATGTAAAAAGAAGTGTGAATAAAATATTTAAACCTTGTACATTTCTAAAATATTTCACGGAAGGATTTAAATCAATTATTTGAAGATCTATGTTAACTAATTTATGTAGATATCAATTTTATATATATATATATATATATATATATATATATATATATATATATATATATATATATAGAGAAAGAAAATATTATAATGTTGTACATAATAAAATATTCAATGTCCAAAGAAAAAATTAATTAAAAGTTGGAAAATAAAATAAAAAATATGAAATAATTCCTAATAAGAATAATAAGGAGGTGTAATTCATTCAATTCTTAATATAAAAATAATATGTGACATTTAAAGATATTTATAATAATAAACAAATTTAATGTTGTTTACTCATAAAATATTTTAATATCCAAGATCAAGTAATATTGACATATACTTAAAAATATATTAATAACAAAAAAATTAATGTGGACAATGTAGTCCATAGATAAAATGTCTCAATACACATGCTATGCAAAATACTTTAATCTCAACTATGTATATATTATATATTGTTTACATTTTTTTTTTGTATGTGTCCTATAAAGCAACAACAAAAATTAAATTTTAATAGTAAATTTTTTGAAGTAGTCTCACTATTTTTCATTTTGATATTTTTTAGGTATATAGATATTTTTTTGCCAATTTTCCCTGAAATGCAATAATTTTTTTTATACTAACAAGTTCACTATAACATTCAAAAGTACAATTTAAACAATGAAAAAATACACATTCTATATAGAGAGAGAGAACCAAATTCATTAGGATCCATAAAATATTGAGAGGGACACAATTTTTTTCATATTCTACAGTCTAAAAGAGGATTGCACCTGAAGAGATTTATCCCTCTTGCAACATGCTAAATTTGTAATTAAGATATATCTATACTAATATAATAAATTTTCATTAACAAAAAATATGATAAAATCCTTTTTATATTAAAAATTCTTAGTTCATACACACTCTTTTATATTGTACAATTTGAAAGCATTTTGATGTTAGGAGGAATCACCTATAACTTACAACAACCCTTATAATCCATATATTTGAGATCTTTGAGTTTTGCGATTTCATATGGCAATGATTCTAAATGACAACCTCCATTGACATCCAAAAATATGAGATTTTTGAGATCTCTAATTTCACATGGAAATGATTTCAACCATTTACATCCCTTGAAGTGTAAAAATGGATTGTTTAAAATATTGTCAATGCTTGAATGCACATCATCAATTTCAATATAATTCAACTAAGAAATTCAAGTTGTTTTTGTTTTGTTTTTTGTTTTGTTTTGTTTGTTTTTTCATTTTCTTAAGGAAATAAAAAACCAACAACTTTCTATTAATTAAAAATATGTTTACATAAGCATGCATATAACATGTGTTCCAGTATAATCCCAATTACATATGATTGATAACAAGATATAGGGTGCACAAACCCCTCAAAGAAATCCCGAAAGGAGCACAATATATACCCCAACAACGACCATCCACACATCATTCTAGCACTGCTGGAAGATGCTCCAACTGACAAGATATGAAAACGAGGATTCAGTGTATAAAACCCTAGGGTCAATAAGCACCATAGCACATCACAAAGATATTTAAAAAAATTGGGCATGCACACCCAACCAAATAAAACCCCAAGGAATGCAGGCCCGCAAAAATCCCAAGTGGGAGCTATAAATGATGTGAAAAGATGGTCAACCCACAAATAAAAAATGTTTCCAACCCCAACAACCAATGCCAGAGGCAGAACTAGGGATAATGCCCCCATAATATATCTCGTAGGATTAACACCCAACATAGGGATGTGATAATGAAAAATAAGTGAGAAGACCTGACAAATCCCGTGGGCATGACCCTACAGTAATATCAATGAACTTTCACCAAATAAAGCTACAATGATGAAAACTAGAAATAATGCAGTAATGATCCTGAGCAGTAAAGACATAGTAAGAAAAATCGTAGTGAAGTCCTATACCCTAACATGAACAAAGGTTCCACATGGCGACATAGACAACAATTGCAAAGGAGGGGGGCATACTCGAGAATGGCATGCCAAGAGGCATGAACAATACAATTGAGTAGACAAGGTTCACCACACAACCATCCCATCTACAATGACAGTAACTGGAAATAAGGCAATGATGACCCCGAGTAGCAGAAGACACACCGAGAAGAACTACAATGAAGTCCAGAACCCCGACCAATATAGAGCTTCCACATGACAATGAAGACAAAAAAAATAGAGGATGAGGGTACAATTGAAGAAGTTCAGCCAAGATGTCGGAACAAGAGTCCGAGTAGGCTAGGGTTCATTGTTTGACCCTCCCTTCCTCAATGATCGCTCTCCACAAATTGTACCCTTGGTGGTTAGCCCTTACCCATTTTCCGTAGCAACGAGAAAATACAAGGACTAAAATTCAAATTGTTTTAGTTTCCACAATGATATTGGCAATAATTGTAGCCCCATGTCACCTAAATATAACACCCTAAGAGACATAAGGTTAAGGGAGAATGCTTCCAAAATCACTTCCAATTCAAATTTGCATACTAAATTTAGAGTCACCAGTTTTGGATATCTCAACTCCTTTGTGGGAGAGATGGAGTATCACTACCAAAAAGGTGGAGCCATATGAAATTATCACAATAAAATAATATTGCGCCTAAAGGGGCTAGAAACATTATGGCACAGGTAAAATATATAAATGCAAAGATACATAGAATTGATTAACAAGAAAATGTACATATTGTATATATATTAAAAATAAAATATAAATATATATTTATTATATATAAATATTTTAATAATAAGTAAAGTTATATTTCTTATATAACATATATCCAAATGATATTCACCATCCTTGAAAATTTTTAAATTCTGTATTTTGTAGCAAAAAATACTTTAATATAAATTTTATATAGTAAGATACAAAATATTAATAATGTTTGGTTTAAAGATGTTATTTGAGAGAATGTATACATATTAGAGTTAAACAAAATCAAAGTAGACAAAATAAATTTAGCAAAACTCAAGAAAGTATCGGGAATAATGTTGGTTTTTTATATTGAAAACATGCTTTAAACCATTGGAAAGTGAATGTTGTTGTTGCCGACCCCTTTTTTGACAATTATGGTGGGGTTGGCCATGATGTTTGGACGATAATTCATCATAAAAGAGCTTATTTCCTAGCATGTAAGCTTATTAATTTGGTGTTCTAGTGCATTGAGATGATCCATCTGCGCTTTTAGAATGTAAGTGTATTAAATTATTGTTCTAGTGTATCTAGAGGACTCATTTTTGAAAGTATAGCAAAATCAATAGCCTTTAGCAATAGGAAGAGAAAGAAATGATCAAACTCTTCCACATAAATATACAAGGAAGATACATATTGATGCTCTTTGACTCAAGATCATATCCAAGTCTCATTTCAATAAAGCTAGTAAACAAATTTTCATTTGAAGTTCGTGATCATCCAAGCATTAGGATTAGTAAATAAGGAAGCATAGTTAAAGGTAAAAAAACAATGTGAAATTATATTAGTTATCTGTGATTATTTTATTGATGAGGTAGAATTAGATGTAGTTCCCTTTTATGTAAGTGGAGTGGTGTTTGGAAGCCCAAACATATACATATAATATGCAATCTTCATGTGCAAAGGCAACAGTACCAGCTCATCAACAATGGAAAATCGTTCACCATCAATGTGCATAAAGGAAAGTTAAAATTTTCACTAGTAAATGCCAACCAAGCCAAGAAAATGATCATTTATGGAAAAAAGTTTATTTTATTGTTTTTAAGAGAGAATCATCTTGTAGAAGAGTCAACAAGAGAAAAGGCATCCTTGGAGGGGTGTACTAAGTAACATAAGAAAAAACTGGAAGAGTTTCTATAGGCTTACATGGATGTGTTCTAGGAGCCTAAAGGGCTACCACCCAAGAGGGAAGTAGAGCATAAGATCCAAATATTTCAACACCTCCCTCGCTAAACATTGGGTTTTACTGTTAGTGTATTATAGAAGCAAGCTAGGTGAAGAAACAATTTCAAAAACTACTAGAATGGGGTGTCATTTGACTAAGTACACCACCATGTGGGTCAGCCATCATCATAGTTCCAAAAAGAATGGGACTTGGTGGATGTGTATTAATTACATTACATTGAAGAAAATCACACTCAAGAATAGGTACCCCCTACCGAAGATTGATGATTTGTTGAATTAGTTGTAGTAAGTGAAATACTTGACCAAGGTGGACTTAAAGTCTAGATATCACTAGTTTTGAGTCAGAGAATAAGACACTTGGAATAACTCCTTCAAAACTAGGCCAGGTTTGTATGAGTGGGTAGTCAAGCCATTTGGCCAATGCAATGTACCAACTATGTTTATGAGAGTAATGAATGATATGATGCACCATTTTATAGATTCATTTGTTATTTTCTATTTGGATTATATACTAGTATATAATTCTACCTAGGAGGAGAACATATTACCTTTGATGTAGGTGTTGGAGACATTAAGTAAGCACCAATTTCTAGAGAATATCAAGAAGTGTGAGTTTTCAAAGTAGTCTCTAGTGTATCTAGGGTATGTGATAGGTGGAGGAGAGACAAAAATACATCCCACCAAGATGGAGGCCATCATAAAATGGTTCGTGCCTACTAATGCTTCTGAGGTTAGGAGTTTTGTTGGGGCGACACAATACTTGAGGAAATTCATAGCCTCATTTTTAGTGGTAGCAACATCACTCCATGACATAATAATAAGTGGCGAGAGTTTCTAGTAGGGAAAGGGTCAACAAAGGGCGTTTGATGAGTTAAAGAAGAAGATTATTCAAGAACTATTTCTTGCACTACCAAACCTGGATAAGCCCTTTCAAGTGGAGATAGATGCTGGTGAGTATGTTATGGGAGCGATCTTGATGTGGGGAGGAAGGCTTGTATGCTACCATTCTAAATTATTTCATGGGGTAGTTGTTAGCTAACCTACTTATGATAAGGACGTTTATCACATGGCACAATCTACAAAGAAGTGGAAGCATTGTCTAATGGGTAAGGAGAAAATAACCCAGATATATCACCAGCCACTACAGTACTTGTAGCCGCAAAGTAAGTTATAGATGACAGAAGATATAGTTTTTCAGAAGAAGCTTAAAACTACAAGATAGGGATAGAATGAACTTTAATAGATTGGGCTGAGAGGAAAACTTCTAGGTAAAGCTAAATGGCACACCCGAGAGAAGGTGGAATAAAAATCTCCTCACATCATTCACTAGAAGCATTTTAGGACTAAAAGTCTCAAAAAATGGGGAATGATTCATATTTGATAATTATATTTTTTTTCATCCATCTCAACTCTTTTAGGGTGGAAAAAGTGGAGGAATCATCTCATAGGACCATTTTTATCGCCAAGACCCAATTTGGGAAATTAGAGCCTAAAATATTTTGGGAGCATTTTGAGGCATCAAATAGTGTTTTTTTAGGGGGTAAAACTCTGACACATTAGTGTTACACACTTTTCTCCTATTCTACACACAAATACATTTACAAAAATGCAAGAATCAACTTAGTTGGAGTCCATATGGAAAAGTTATGCCACTTGGAAGTTGACCTTCTTGTTTTGGCCAACATAATTTGAGGGGATTCCACGTCATCCCCATTTATTCATAGAAAATGTGCTAGACACATGATAATAATGAATAAGACTCTAGAATGGTCCATATTGTAACTCTGGTTAACAGTTAAGGGAGTCAAACCTAACTACTACTTGGCTATTAGGTTATGTTATAAATGGGCCACTAGGAGGAAAAGGGGTTCCATTATTTTCGAGTGAATTTTGTTGCATAGACAAATAGAGTAACTAGGATGGATAGGGAGAGAGAACACATAGAGTATTTTTTCATTTTGGTAGCCCACGGGCCACATGCCTTCTTTTTACTTGCATCCATTTTCTATTCAAATAAAGAGAGAAAAGCGACCTCACCTTCCAACTGGGTTTTCTCCCGAAAGGGTTTCCGAAGATATATTTTTTGTCAATTGTAGTTTATGAGTTTTTATTTCATTGTTCTCTATTTTTTTTCGTAATTATAATTAGCATGCATACACAATAATCAATAATTTACATATCTAGAAACATAAAGAGAATTAAACCCTTGTGGTGTAGATTTCAGGTTTTTAAGTATAATTTATGAGATTTGTTGTGATGAATTGTCGAGTGGAATGTCCAAAAAAAATTACAAATCACATATGCAACAATAGGAAAGAAAAGTGGATAATGATGTAGGAAAGCAAAAGGATGAAGTGAAAGAAGATGGAAAAAAAAAGAAATAGAAGCATGGTTAACGATGAAGAAGAAAATGAAGTGAGTTATAAGTAAAAGTATTTTGTGTGTGGGTTGATAGGTATATACAATAAATACTTGAAGGAATACATCCCTAAGAAACAGTTCTTGTATAATGTCATTTAATAATGATATTGGTTAGAGATTAAAAACTTTTGAAATTGTGTGTACCTGAGTCAATAAAGTTCATGGTAAAAAACCACTAATGTAAAATAATTTTCATCATGTGTTATTGTGGTAAGCATAAAATAAAGGAGGATGTCAAATCATTAAGAGAGAAACTCTATGTGGGTAGAACCACGGATTTGATGTAGTCTACACCTAATGTCATTGATCTTAGTGAGGAGGCATTTAGGTAGATTTCAAGTAATGAAAAAATGGCTTCTGTAGGAATAAAATGATCATTGAGGATATGAAACAGAAGAGATAACTATGAGGAAAAAAATTGCAAGAGATAGAGGGCACATGGATGTGTTTCTATGATGAGTTTTTGTTCCTAGGGTGTTGGGTCCCTATAATACTAGTGATTACCCCATTACTATTATAGTTATACCCCTTATTAATATTTTTGTGCCCCTATTGCCCCCATATTATTATTACTATGCCCCATAGAATCCCTCTATTGTTATTTTTGTGGCTTTATATTATTATTGTTAGGTCAGCTGGATTATATTGTGACTCCTTAGACTCCTATATATAGAAAGGAGGTTTTGTCATTTGAATCATCCAAGAATTGTTCATATATGTAATATAATGGAGGTTGCCCCCTCGAAGAGGCTGAATTCTAAGGCGTTGATATATCTTTTCTATCTTTTCTTGAGCTGGTTTCATAACATTTGTTATCAGAGCTTTGGATTCTAGGATTTCGCTGCTCCAAATAGGTCTTCGTGGCATTTTCGATATAACTTTTTTTCTGCGACGTTTCAGAAGTTGCAAAAAAATACCATTTGAGAAGAAATCACGCTGAACCTCGGGTCCGAATTTCAGAGCTTTTCGTGCTATATTTGCGGAGATATGATCTGAGGAAGTTTGTCTTTTTGCAAACTCTTGAATTACATTCCAAACAGGTGACCTGGGGAAAATCATCATAACTTTCTCTTTGGGGGTCGGATTGAAATTTTGTAAGAAGGTACAAAAATAGGACATAATGTAGTTTCTTGTATGCATTTTTTAGATCCAAAGGTCGAAACAGTGACTCGTGGCACGTCGTACAAGTTCGCTCTACTGAACTAGTCTATAATCAAGTCACTGTGGGAGATTTCGCATAACTCTTCCTTGTAGAATCCAATTTGGGTCATATTTGTGGCATTGGAAAGAGGACACAAAGGGCTACTGCAGGTCACATATTTAGAACTAGATGATTAGAAAGTACAGAGATACATGAGAGGCAATATCGAGCTCCTACAAAGTGAAAAAAAGGTGTGTAGTTTTTTAAAATTTTTGCATAAGATTGGTTTGAAAAATTAGTTTGAAGGAATTCAAAGGGCATAGTAAAGCATTATTATTGGTAATTGATGCCCCGAGGAAAGAAAATGCAAGCACCTAGTAGGCAACCTGAGAGCTCTAGCATGACCCATGAAGAAGAGGAAGAAATGCAACATGATATATCAAAATTACGAGACCAAGTGCAACAATTGTCACTTGCACAAAAAGGAACAGAATCTAAGATGGATGGTTTAAAGAAAGGCATAGAAGCTAAGATGGATGATTTGAAGATAGATCTGAAGACAGACATGGACGAATTGAAGATAAATATGAATAAGTTGCTACAAGAAATGGTCACTAAGGGTGAAAGGGTACTAAAGGAAACTCATGATGACAACAAAAGAAATGTTAATCATGATTCCATAGACTCTAATGTTGGATCGAAGACTCACCTTTTTCCAAAAATCGATATGAGGAAGCTTGATGGCAAGGATCCCGCCACATGGATATTACAGATGGAGCAATTCTTCGATCTCAATAATGTGGAAAACACACAAAAGGTATGTATGGTAACTTTATATTTAGAACCAAATCAGTTTGTATGGTATCAATGGCTTTGCTCTTGTAAACAATTTTTCACTTGGGCAATTTTTATGGAAGAATTGATAGCACATTATGAGGATACAAAAAGCAACACTCTTTTTAGCCAATTGATAAGTATCAAACAAAAGGGTTCAATAATGGAGCACATTGAGGAGTTCAAAAAATTGAACATAAGGGTAAAAGATATTCTAGAGGAGCATAGGATTGATGTGTTCATAGGGTCTTTAAAGGATAATATCCAACATGATATTGGCCTTTGGGAACCTAATTCATTAGAGAAGGCATTTAGGTTAGCAAGAAAAATGGAAAGCAAAATTATGGGAACCAAGAAGCATACCACTCACAACTATAAAGACAGAAGTGTTGTTTCCCCTAGTCTTCCACAACCTATAAGGTTGACACCACAACAATTGGAAGAGAAAAGAGCAAAAGGGCTTTGTTATAGTTGTGATAGCAAATACACTAAAGGTCATAAGTGTGCTGAGAAGAAATTATTCTACATAGATTGTGAAGAGGAAGAAGAAAAGGAGCAAGAAAGGCCAAAAGAAGAGGATATACTCCAGGAACAAAGCCTAGATGAAGAAGAAATAAATCCGAGCATATCTTTTAATGCATTGGCAGGAATTACCACTCCTCAAACCATCAAGATAGAAGGACAAATCAAGAAGAAAAAGGTAATAGTGTTGATTGATTCAGGAAGCACCCACAATTTTATTCATTGTAAGGTAGCAAAAGAATTGAATTGCTTCCTATATCCAGCACCAGAGTGTCAAGTGATGATTGCAAATGGAGGAACAACAAATTGCTCTAGAAAGTGCCATAATATCAAGCTATCCATGGGAGAATATGTATTGACTAGCCCAATGCTTTCCATTCCAATGGGAGGTGCTGATGTTGTACTAGGACTCCAATGGCTACAATCCTTGGGTACAATAGCTTTTAATTTTCAAGAACTTTTCATCAAATTTTCTACGGAAGGAAAGGAATTTGAATTAAGGGGTATTGTAGGGAAACCAGGAAAGATAATCAGCTCTAATGGTATGACAAAGCTTCTAAAAAATGAGCAAAGAGGTGTAATTGCACAATTATGTTCGCTAGATGTTTCCACATCGGAATCATCTATTTCTCCAGATCTCCAAAAAGTCCTGGACAATCATTCCAAGGTATTTGAGAGTCCCAAAGGTCTCCCACCTATAAGTAATCATGATCATGCTATTCATCTAATTCCAGGAAGTGTTCCTCCAAACATCAGGCCGTACAGATATCCCTATGTCCAAAAGAGTGAAATTGAACGTATGGTTGTAGAAATGCTAGAGGCTGGTATAATTCAACCGAGTCAAAGTTCTTTCTCTGCTCCAGTAGTATTGGTGAACAAGAAGGATGGATCATGGCGCATGTGTCCGGATTATAGGGAGCTCAACAAGCTCACTATTAAAGATAAGTTCCCTATTCCTGTCATTGATGAATTACTGGATGAATTGCATGGATCAATTTACTTCACCAAGTTGGATCTTCATTCAGGATATCATCAAATCAGAATGAAGACTGAAGACATTCCGAAAACAGCATTTAGAACTCATGAGGGTCATTATGAATTTTTGGTCATGCCTTTTGGCCTTACCAATGCACCTTCAACATTTCAAGGTTTGATGAATTCAATTTTCAAACCATTCCTTAGAAAATTTGTGTTAGTATTTTTTGATGATATACTAATCTACAACAAGTCTTGGAAGGATCATGTTGAACATGTTGACAGGGTGCTACAACTATTGGAGGAGAAACAATTATATGCAAAAAGATCCAAATGTTTCTTTGGAGTCCAGGAGGTGGAATATCTAGGTCATATTGTATCTCATGAAGGAGTTAAGGTAGACCCTAGCAAAATTAAATCCATTAAGGAATGGAAAATCCCCACATGCATAAAGAATCTACGAGGATTTCTCAGGTTGACAGGGTATTATCGCAAGTTTGTTAGGAATTATGGGAGAATAGCAGCACCTCTAACAACATTATTGAAGAAAGATGCATTTTCATGGACTCCGGAAGCAACAAAGGCCTTTGAACATCTTAAAGAGGCAATGTGCCAAGCACCGGTCTTAGCTACACCGGACTTCACAAAAACCTTTATTGTGGAATGTGATGCTTCAGGAAATGGAATTGGTGTTGTTCTAATCCAAGATTAAAGACCCATTGCTTTTGAAAGTCGACGAATCAAGGGAAAGTTTTTAAGCAAAGCTATTTATGAGAAGGAAATGTTGGCAATACTCCATGCACTTAAGAAATGGCGACCCTACCTAATGGGAAGACACTTCAAGGTAAAAGTGGATCATGACAGCCTTAAATACTTTTTAGAACAAAGATTATCCTCTGAAGAGCAAGAAAAGTGGGTCACAAAGATGTTGGGTTATGACTTTGAAATCATCTACAAAAAAGGGAAGCAAAATCTGGTGGCAGATGCACTCTCAAGAAATGATGAGGATGTGGAAGCATTGTTGAGCGCCATTTCTATTATCCAACTAGATTGGATAAATGAAGCAAGGGAGGAATTGAAGAATGACAAAGAAGTGTAGGCACTTATTCGAAAGTTACAACAAGATTCCAGTATGTCTGATACCTTTAGCTGGAAAAATGATTCGTTATGGTACAAAGATCGCTTATACCTCTGTAAGAATTCCTAGCTTAAACAAAATATTCTTATGGAATTGCACACTTCTCCCTTAGGAGGGCACTCAGGATTTTTAAAAACATACCATAGGGTTAAGAAGGAATTTTTTTGGGATGGCCTTAAGTAATATATTCAAAGGTTTGTGGCAGAATGTTTGGTTTGCCAACAAAATAAAGTTGAAACAATTAAGACACTGGGTCTATTAGAACCTTTATCCATTCCAAGCCAACATTGGGAGGAGGTTTCAATGGATTTTATCACAGGTTTACCCAAGTCTTAGGGAAAGAGTGTCATCATGGTGGTAGTTGACAGACTTACCAAGTATGCACACTTTTGTGCATTATCACATCCATTTAAAGCCAGTACAGTTTCTACTGCATTTATGGAAACAATTCAAAAGCTACATGGAAACCCAAAGATTATTGTAAGTGACAGAGATCCCATTTTCATTGGAAATTTTTGGACAGAATTATTTTCTTGTCTTGGTACTCAGTTAGCTCATAAATCATCTGATCATCCTCAATCTAATGGGCAAACTGAGATAGTAAACAAATGTTTGGAAGGATATCTTCGTTGCTTTGTATCTGATAAAAAGACACAATGGGTCAAATGGTTGCCTCTGGCTGAATGGTGGTATAACACTTCCTTCCATACAGCAACAAAAATGACCCCATTTATGGCAATTTATGGGTATCAACCACCATCCATCACATCATATTTAAGAGAAAATTCTAAGGTTCACGCAGTGGAACATCACATCGAATATCAACAACAAGTCCTCCAACTCTAAAAGGATAACCTCGTGTTGGCAAAGAATAGAATGAAACAACAGGCAGATCAACATCGCAGCGAAAGAAGTTTTGATGTAGGTGATTGGGTATTCCTACGGCTACAACCATATAAGCAAATGTCCCTCAAGCAACCTAAGAAGGATATTAAATTATCACCAAAGTATTATGGTCCATACAAGGTGTTGCGACAGATTGGTACTATGGCATACAAATTGGAGCTTCCTGCAGCTTCTCGATTGCACCCAATTTTCCATGTTTCATGTTTAAAGAAGGTTATAGGTGACAATCTCCTAGTTCAAACAATATTGCCAGAACTTGACGAGGAAGGAAAAATTATATTGGAACCGGAAGCAGTCACAGAAACAAGAACTCGACAGCTATGAAATCGATCAATTTCAGAGTATCTTATCAAGTGGAAGAACTTATCCGCTGAAGATTCCACATGGGAGGACGAGAATTTTATGCAGAAGTATCCAGAACTACTCAAGCGTTGAGGACAACACTTTTTTGAAGGAGAGGGGCATGTTGGGTCTCTATAATACTAGTGATTACCCCACTACTATTATATTTATACCCCTTATTAATATTGTTGTGCCCCTATTACCCCCATATTGTTATTACTGTGCCCCATATAATCCCTCTATTGTTATTTTTGTGGCTTTATATTATTATTGTTAGGTCGGCTGGATTATATTGTGACTCCTTAGACTCCTATATATAGAAATGAGGTTTTGTCATTTGAATCATCCAAGAATTGTTCATTTATGTAATATAAAGGAGGTTGCCCCCTCGAAGAGGCTGAATTCTAAGGTGTTGATCTATCTTTTCTATCTTTTCTTGAGCTGGTTTCATAACATAGGGAGTATGGTGTAGGAGCATCGACATCAAGGTTACAATTGAGTCAGGAACCCAGGAGATTGAGGATGATGAAAATGAGAGTGGTGATATAGATTAATAGGTATATGTATGCAAAATTTTGATGGAAGAATGGTTGATGAAGCATGTATGAGAAGAAGTTTTCTAGAGAACTAGTGGATATAATGAGTAACAATCCATTTATTCTAGTAGATGGTGATTCTTTCATATGGACTTCAACTAATATTTATGTAGGTACAAGATGATAGCATAGAAGATCAAGAAGGAAGAAGACCAAATAACTATTAAAGATGAAGTAAAAGGGCAACAAAGGAAAAGAATAGAATGAGAAAGGACTAATTTAATGAAGAATTCTTGTTAAAGAGGATACATAAAAAAATAGTACCTATTTGTAATTTTTAATGGATGATATTATGAATATTCTAGTAGTGTATGCATATTCTGGAAAGTCTATATAAGAGCAAGTGCTGCAAGGTAGGGTAGTCCCTGCCACTCAAGTTGAAATTATGCTTTTAGAAAATTTGCAAATTAATATATGAAGTGGAAAAATTAATTATCTGCGAAGGGGAAAGCACTTGCATACTTTTTTGGTAGGAAGTAACCACAACTAAGTCTCCTACCTGTTAAAGTGTTGAAAGACACATAAATAAGGGTGGGAAGTTACTATTGGTAAGTATATTTATTTACATCTTGGTCCTATCTATCTTTTATACAAATACTTAATGGTAAATATGTCATTTATGTGAGTATGAGCTATTTTTGAAGAATTTAATTTTAGATGGTTTTCCTATGAAGCTTAACAATGAAAATTTATTCCACAAATTATCTAAAAATCATGGCATAAATATTGCAACTACATTTAAAAATTATGGAAAAAAATATGAGGCAATTATCCACATGGCATTTTATTGTAAAAATGCTATAATACGACCTTCAATTTATGTTCCAATCAAATGCCTGAAAAATAATTTCTTCAATAATGTTGAAAAATAAATATTCTTTTTTCAAAGTTAAATATTATAACTTGCATTGGTCAATGCTAAACTAATAGTGATCAATAACAAATTGATTTATACAGTCCTGCCTTGGCAGGGACTAATAAGAGGTGGAGAAAATCTAGCAAATATAGGGATGAATATTGTTGAAAAAGTCATTGATGAAATAAAGGATAGATCATAGGAGATAGTTAGGGAGATATTATTGCAGATATTTAAGGAAATAATTAAAACTAATTAGCTAATTATGATGCATTTGTTATGGTCACATATAGTTATAAATATAAATTCCCTTAACAGAGAACTACATCATGCTCCTGACATCCCTTTCTTTTTTAGGGTGTGTATTTTTGTGTTTGTTGTGTGCTTAGTTACATCAATCACAAATCTCCTAATTTCTCTATATGTAAAAGGAAAGAAAGAAAATAAATAAATAAATAATATTGAGTAATATATGATGATCATGATCCTAATGATGAATAAGAACATCCACTAATACCTATATGGTTTACCCAACCTTAAGAAGGTATTCTTTAACATTTTATTTTTATAATAAAAAAGAAGTGTGAGAAGAATTCAAAAATATACATAGTTTTATTGATTTAAAAGATCAAGAAGATTAGTAGTGTGACAAATATTTTTCATCTTCAACCCTCTTAAGATCCCATAGGTGAAACTCTTTCATCCCATGGCATTTTGGGAATTGGAGGATGCTCAGTTTCACTTTGAAGTTGATGAGAATTTGTTATTATGTTAGAAATGTACATTTTCTTCTTAACACTAGTTGATATAGAAAGACAATTTTGGTTTTTAGATTGGGGTTAATCACCTCCTTATAATATCTTAGTTTTCTTTTTCCTTCTAGCTCTTCATTGTCCCATAATTTCTCCTTAAATTTGGAAGTAACAATATTTTTAATATTGTATGGGTTTTGCATGATTATCTCTTACTTTATTTTCCAATGATCCAACCATGATTAGGCATGCTTCTGCCTCCATAGTTTGAGTAAAAGGTGGGTGTTTTAGGTAGAGCTAGAAGAAATTTTAGGAACCTCTTCGCATTCATGTTATATAATTTCTTTTTATACATAAGAATTTTAACGTTTATACCCCTCTCTCTATATATATATCTGTGTGTGTGTGTGTGTAAGAAAAGAAGAATAGTATTATTTTTCTACAGTAGATTAGAATATAAAGGTTTTATATATAAAAGGATGTAAGAGAAATGAAGAAGGAGTTTTATTTAATGCCATATTTTGTACATTCTGGTGCCGGTGCCGAAATATGGCCTGAAAATTTTGAGGTGAAATCTTGATTTGTGTTATTTAAACCCGGGGTTACCTATCAAGTTTGTGATTTCAATAAACTCCTCGGCGATTTTAGAGGAATTAGACCAGAAAAGCCAACAGGAAAAGCTTCAAACAAGCCTCCCTAAAAGCAACTCTAATGAAAAGTGTTATTATTTTCTACTATGATTTGATTATAATAAAATATAATAAATAGGTGGAAAATGGGAAATATTTAGTATAACAATTGAAAAATTTATTAATAAATTTATTAATATCTATATGTAAATTTAATTTAAAATGTATGTATAAAAATGTAAAAATTGGATTAATCATTTTGTGGAAATATGATTTAACTAATGAACTCCTCATTAACAAATTTATATTATTAATTATTTTATGATTTAAAAAACAAATCACCGATTCCCAATATGTTTTAGAATGTAAATTTTATTATCTTTAAAATATTTTAATTTAATTATATTTTTAAGTTTTTAAAATTAAAATAAAAAAAAGAAAAAAGGAAAAAAAAAAAAAATATATTAATGTTTTTATTGGTGACAACGTGCTTTGTTAATGCATTCCATGGTGTAAAGGTTACTAGTTGAAAAGTCTATGGGTAAAAATCCAATCATGGTAAGGGATACTCTGGGGAGCATGATTTTGAAAACTTAAAAGATCCTCAATAATAATTACTCAAACTAAATTAAACATGCTAATCATCTCAAGACTCACATAAGTCAATAAACTATATATAAATATATAATATTTCAACTTGACTTAATAAACTATACATATAAATATGTAATATTTCAATTTAATTAAATATTATTAATATTTATAAAAGAAATTGGGTTACACACTTGAAAAAAAAGTCAGAACAAAATTATTAAAAATTTAAAAATTAAATATTGATATTACTTTTTTTATTTCGATTAAATTGTTATTATTAAGGATTTATTTTCAAATTTTATATAAAGTAGGTTGTATCTTTCTTACATTTATGAGATGAAAATCTATAAATTCTAATTCCATATTTATGGAAAGGATGGAGGGATATTTAACCAGCAATGATGTGGGATGACTGGGAAGGATATTTAACCAGCAATGACGTCTGATGACTGTGTATTCCATTGTTGATTTTACTAACATAGCAATCCTCATGTATGTTTATATTTATATATACTTTATATATAGTCAAGTCAGCTTGCATTTTCAATAATGTTCGTGTTTATATATGATTGTCTCTAGCCCCTTCAGACCCGTGATTCTTCTGTTGCCAAGCCAAAAAACATGGCAATGGCTGCTATTATCGCTGGAGTGGCGACCAATACTGTCAGTAGCGCTATTTCTGCACTCATCAGACAAATAGACGATGTTATTCGGTTGGATGAGAACCGTCAGCTTCTAGAAGGGCAGTTAAATCGTATGAAGACTCTCTTACTCGATGTTAGAGATCAATTTCAAGATCGGCAAAAGACGCCCCCTCAATCTCTGCAAAATTGTCTGCTAAGGATGCAAGACGAAGTTGGAAGAGCAAGAGAGTTGATCGATTGCTCTCGAAGGCGGCAGCGGTATATAGATTGCCTCCTTTGCAAGCCTGAACTCTCTACAAAAATCCGAAAGTGGAAGACAACTTTTGATGAGCTCTTTCACAATCTTCAGACGACTTCTCTGTGTTTCACAGTGCTCAACAAATTGCGTCGTCGGCGCCACAACAGGCGAATCTACTGCTCCAAGACGAACCAGACACCGGACTGGTAGGGTTGGAAATTAGATCTGCTGAGATACAACTTGAGAGGTGGCTTACAGAGGCTCCCCGCGAACGGATATTTGCTGTATATGGGATGGGTGGGGTTGGCAAGACAGCATTGCTAAAAAAGTTCTACAACATCTACAAGGTAAGTGGTGTTTTTGATCATGCGATTTGGGTTGCAGTTGCTCAATTTTCCATTGTGGAGTTGCATAGTATGGCTTCTGCAATCAATTTAGACCTCAGTGCCTATCCTTATAATGATGTTGATTCGCGGAAGATGAAGCTGTCGGCACATCTCAGGACGAAGAAATTGTTCCTAATTTTAGACGACTTGTGGAGCGCAGTCACTCTGAAAGAATTGGGGGTGGAATTTGGTGAGAAGAAAGAGGGCAAAGTTGTATTCTCTACTAGAAATAAAGGTCTGATTCCAGAAATGAACGCAAATCAGTCCATGCAAATACAGCCACTGCGGAGAGAGGAAGCCTGGGAATTGTTTTGCGAAGTAGCTTTCAAAGACGGGGATGTGCCTGAGGAGATAGAGCATATTGCCAGAGTCGTGGCGGAGGAGTGTAAAGGGTTGCCCTTGGCTATAAACGTCATAGCCTCAACAACGATTGGCAACCGGGCTGTAAGTGAGTGGAACCTTGCTTTAAGGCAGATTCAGACAGTGGATTCAAATTTTCCAATTACTCATCCTAGAATTGATCCAGATCTGTATCAGCGATTGAGATGGAGCTACGATAGCTTACCCCATGCTCATTTGAAAACCTGTTTTCTGTATTGTGTGGTTGGTCCAGAGGACTGGTACATTCCGGTGCACATTGTATCGCACATCTGGATAGCAGAAGGTATAGTAAAGAGCAAAGATATGGACTTTTTAATGGATACTGCGCACAGCTATGTAAAGTTACTTGCAGATCGTTCCTTAATCCACTTGCGAGCAGTGGGTGGATCCAGTTATTGGGGCTTTTCTTTTGGATTTCACGATGTTGTGCGCGACATAGCAATTTATGTCGCAGAGAGAGAGGAGAATTTTGTAGGAGAATTTTGTATCCATGGCAGGTCAACATTGCCCCAACATCGACACCCTTTTCCCCGACATCGCGAGTCGCGATAATTGCAGGAGGCTCTCCCTTGTTGGTAGCAATATTACGTCTCTACCAAACAAGGAATTGAGATGTCCAAAATTGGTCAGCCTATTTCTAACACACAACCTTGAATTAAAGGAGATTCCGGAAGCATTTTTGCTTGACCTCGTCTTTCTGAGGGTGTTATGTTTAAGTAACACGGGGCTACAATTATTGCCAAAATCATTGTGGCAATTGAAACAACTTGAATTTCTTGGTCTGAACTATATTCAAATTGAATATGTGCATTCAGGCATTGGCAATCTTTCAAACCTTCAGTTTTTACATCTCAGTGGATGTAAGAGGTTAAAATCATTGCCATGTGAAATGAGAGATCTCAAAAATCTCAAATTTCTGGATCTCAACGGATGTCATAATCTAGAATCATTGCCATCTGAAATCGCAGAACTCAAAGAGCTCGAATATCTGAATCTCAAATACTATCGTAAGTTACAGGTGATTCCTCCTGAGATCAGACTGCTTACAAATTGTGAAATTCTGCGGTAGAGAAGATGGCAGTTGATTCCTCGTGAGATTAAATTGCTTTCAAATTTTGGTGTTCATGTTTGTACTGGAAATTTTAATATAAAAAGGATGTGATCATAATTTTTTTGTTAATAAAATTTTATAGTGTGAAATACATTTTATATATATATAAATTAATTTTCAATTATATTTATATCTATAATTCATAAGATTTATATATCATTTTTAATTCAATTGATTTAATAATTAAAAATATGTATTTGTTAATAACAATTATAAAGTCAAATCCTTCTTTGATTATTGGAGGGATGAAAAGTTGTGCAATTATTAACCAAAAGCCCAATAAAGTCAAATCCTTTTTTGATTATTGGAGGGATGAAAGGATGTGCAATTATTGACCAAAACCCCAATGTCTCGGCTAAAGAGCAAAGATGGGGACACTTCAATGGATAATGCACACAACTATGTAAAGCTAGTTGCAGATTGTTCCTTATTATACTTGGTTTGGAGTTCGGGATGTTGCGCGTGACATGGAAAATTGTGTATCCATGGCAGGTCAACATTGCCCCGACATGGACGCCTTCATAGTAGTGACGTCTCAGCCACCAAAATAATTGAGATATCCAAAACTTGTTAATCTAGGACACGATTTTGAATTGGAAGTGATTTCGGAAGCATTTTTCCTTAACCTCCCGTCTCTTAGGGTGTTATGTTTAAGTAACAGGGGGCTACAATTATTGCCAGAATCATTGTGGCAAATAAAAACAACTTGAATTTCTTTGTGTGAATTATACTGAAATTGTAGATGTGCATTCAGCCATTTGCAATCTCATTTCATTGCCATGTGAAAGGAGAGCTCTAAAAATTCTTAATAATAAAAAATATTATTAATCAGAGATAATTTATTATATATTAAAGGAGTAATCTTAAAATAACTATAATGGTCAAATCCCTTGAATCAAGTTAATAGTGGAAAAAAACACTTAAAGCCTATAGCCGTGAGAGGGTGTTATAAGTAAAATATGAGAGAATTGAACAAACTGGGTTATAAAATGATTTCATTATTCCTGTGATTCATTTTGTTTTTGAGATTGTCTTCCTTAAAAATAATCTAAATAAAACAATAATTTCATTAAACATACAAAAAATGATGAGATGGAATTTATCAAAGTAAATTGAAAAATAAATTTAACATTTTTTTCAAAATGATTATTGAGAAAATATGTTAGTGTAATTAACATTTATGTTAATTCCTATGATTTAGATATATTTTATTAATATTAATAATAAATTAAAACAAAGAAGTAGATACCATCTTTCCCTCTCCCCTTTAATAAATATAAGAAAATATGTTTTCATTTATTGAATGTAAAGTTCATTTGTCACAAGTGGGATTCTTTCCTATTCATTTTTCTCTGTTGTCACAAGTGAGATTTTTTTCCTATTCACTTTATTTATATCTTTGATATCTTTATCACTTTAGTGATTCTATAAAGTTGTGAGCATTGGGTTGTAGTTATTCTAGGGAAATTTGATAGCCTTAATGGTTAGTTTAATTGTTAGATTCTCCTACGCTAAAGTTCAATGAGGTTTCAAGAAATTGAATCTCATTAAGTTTTTGGGGTTACTTGTGAAATGTACAAGGTTGAGTCTATAGAAAATCTTGTCGATTCATAAGCTCATGTAATCTACTAAAACAAGAGACAAGAATCTACTTCTACTCTTTACAGCAGAAGCCCATAAACATCGTGCAAACAATAATCAATAGAGGAAGAGAATCAAAGGCACATAACACAATAAATATCCGGGGAAAGCCACAACTTAAAACCCCACTATCTGTTTTGTATTAATCCGGAAAATCAAGATGAAATTACAATGCTTGTTCTCTCTAGAACAATCCCAACACTCAACAAATTCAATCTCCAACTCATAAGCAAACTCAAGGCTAAATCTTAGCCTCTTCACAAGCTCTCCAAGTCTCTATTCCAATGTGTAATTCCTATGAAGGATAGCTTGTATTTAAAGGGAAATAAAGCCTCTAAAAATAACACAATCCCTCAAGCATGAGTTCCTGAATGCATGCACTATCAGTGCAACTCAGAAAAATCTGAAACAAATAGTGCAATGTCCCTGCACTCTAGTCTCAACTACGTCTTTCTCAGAATCAACATGCATGAATTTCTGATGGTAGAATCTTCAGTTAACTAGAGTAGCACTAATTAAGTCAACAGTGTCCCAACTAGTTGTTTACTCACTGTTAGTTCCTGAAACTGATTGGAACTAATTTAACTAGACTTAACTCAATAAACTGTGTTAAGTAATTACACCTCATTCATAACTCATCTTTAACTCTTATAAGTTAGCGAGAACATATACATATCTTCTAAAAGACTTCCAATTCGAATTTCCTCCAAATTTTTATAAGAAAATAATTCTATTTTAAGCCATAGTTTAATTCAAGGACAAATTAAATTGGAATTTCTTGTTGCCATTTCTCAACACTCATTTTCAACAAGAAAGGGATTATCCACTACCCCGATCCCGTCTCTGTGAAACTTGAATTTACATCTTGGCAATGCCTTTGTCAAGATGTCAGCATCTTGCTCCTCCGTGGGAATGCAATCTAACAACATGATCCTTCTTAATACACAATATCTGAGATGATGATACCAGATATCTATATGCTTGGACTGATCATGAAAAACTGGATTTTCAGAGAGTTTGACACAACTCTGATTATCACAATAAATCATTGTCGGATCCATTTCTTGACCAAACAAGCCAACCAAGATCTTCCTCATCCAGATAGCCTCACATGTTGCTTGAATTGCAGCTATGTACTTTGCCTCTACCGAATTGAGTGCAATTGATCTTTGTTTGTTGTTATACTAAGAAATTGCAGTTGACACAATACTAAAGATCCCTCCCGATGTGCTCTTTCTGCTAGATGGACTCCTCGCCCAATCTGCATCAGTGAATCCTTAAAGCTTCACTCCCTCTATCCATCTATACCACAACCCAAACTGAGTAGTGCCTCTGCGGTATCTGAATACATGCTTTGTCACCTTCCAATACAACTCGGTAGGCCTAACCATTGCTTAACTAAGCTGGTTAATTGCATAACACATATCTGGTCATGTGTTCACCAAATACATGAGTGAACCCACAAGCTACCTATAAACAGTAGCTTCCACTACTTCTCCTGAAGTAGCATCCTCCTTCCTCTAGTTACCAGCTAGAAGAGTCTCCATGGGTTTATTGCTTTCCATGCGGAATCTCCTAAGTATCTCATTGGCATACTTGCCTTAAGAAACAAACAACTGCCCATATCTCTGCCATACCTCCATGCTAAGAAATTAATGCATGAGCCCCATGTCCTTCATCTCAAACTCTCTTGCAAGGTCCTTCTTGCAAGATTTGATGAGCTTCTTATCACCTATCAGTATGAGATTATCTACATAAAGTGCAATGATCAAAAACTTACTTTCCACCACTGTGTGATACAGGTTTGCATCTGCTTCATTCTTCGTGAAGCCCAACCCAGTGAAGTAGCTATCTATCAAAGTGTACCAAGCACGGGGTGCTTGCTTAAGCCCATACAAGGCTCTCTTGAGTCAGCACACATGCGACTCATGGTCCAAGGTTTAAAAACCTTCAGACTGCTCTATGTACGCCTCTTCCTCAATCATGCCATTGAGGAAGACAGTCTTCACATCCATCTGATGGATACTCTAACCCATCTATGCAGATAATGCCAGAATATATATGATAGATGAGTACCTTACAACATGAGCAAAGGTATCATCATAGTCAATCGACTCTACCTGTCAAAAGCCACAGGCCACAAATCTGCCGTTATGCTTCTCCACACTACCATCTACAGCTTTCTTTACCTTGTAAAGCCAACGAGAGCTCACAACTGACTTGTCCTCTGGTCTCGGGACCACATCCAAAACACTGTTTCGAACTATGGAGTTATACTCCTCCATCATTACATCAACCCAAATCGGCTATTACTGCTTCCTGGAAGGAAGATGGCTCTGTCACAACACATGCACCCATAAGTGCCATGTATCCAATGTACCCCTTTGGTGACCTCCTCTATCTACCCTGAGAAGACGGTGCTCCCACCTTCTCCCATGCATTATCCAACAATTTGTTAGCCTCTCTAGTGCGCTTTCTTCCCTCTCTGGAAGACATTGCTTGAGTGTATGTCTCCACTCCTGGAACCTTTGTATCTGTCTGCTCCACATCAATCTGAGGCTCCTCAACCTTAAGAATTAAAATTTCCTCCTCTGTATGTAGCTCAGTCTCCCTCTCAAGGGATACTCACATGGACTTCTCCTCATCAAACTTGACATCCCTATGAACCATTTTCATCTGAATGGTTTGCATGTACACCCGATAGTTGTGGGGAGTATCAGTGTACCCCACAAAGATCCCCAAATATGTTGTTGGCTCAAGCTTATTCCGTGCATCTTTGGTCACATGGAAATAAACCGATGACCCAAAAATCCTAAAGTGACCAAGATCTGGCCTCTTACTGGAATAAGATTCCTCTGGTGTTTTACTCTCAACTATCCGATGTGGACTACGGTTCTGAAAATAAACTATTTTGTTGCATGCCTCAGCCCATAAGTGTAGTGGTAGGCCCTGATCATGCAACATCACCCTTACTGCCCCTACAATGCTCCTATTCTTCATCTCGACAACCCCTTTTTGTTCAGGGTTATGAAGTGCTGGCAACTCTCGTTTAATCCCTTCCACTGCACAGTTCTTAAACTCATTGGAGACATATTCTCCACCGTTATCACTTCATAGAGCTTTAACCTTCTTTCCTAACTTTTTCTCGACCAATGCTTTGAATTCACAAAAATTTGTGAATGTTTCATCCTTTCTCTATATGAAAAATATCCAACATTTATGAGAATAGTCATCTACAAATATAACATAATACCTGTGTTTGTCAGTGGATACTGTTGAGAATGGTCCACACACATCTGAATGGACTCTCTCTAGAATAGACTCTGCTCAACAGTCTCCATCTCCAAAGGAATACTTGGTGTATTTTCCCAAATCACAACCCTTGCATGTATCAACTTTCTTAAGCATACCTTTGGGAAGACCGGTAGAGATTTGCTGCAATATCTTCAAAGCCCCATGATGCAAGTGGCCCAATCGCCTGTGCCACAACTCATCGATGTCTCGACTCAAAATCTTTTCTTCTTTTGAACTCAAAGCACCACAACCCTCTACCTCTATCTTATAGATATTCTGAACTCAAATCCCTATCTTCTTTACTTAACCTGTGGCTATGTGTTGAAGGAACACCTTTCCTTTGTAAAAGATCACATCATAGCCTCTATCATCAAGCATGGTAATGGATACCAAGTTCTTTGTCATTCTGGGTACATGCATAAAATTCTTTAAGGTGAGTGGAGTCGCATGCTCCATTTGAAAAGTAATAGTTCTCACACTCGTAACACTATACTTATCGTCATCACCCATCTTGATATGCATCTTGAGATCTTTCTCCTCCAGTTCAATGAATAACTCTTTGTCTCCAGTCATGTGGAAAGAAGCTCCAATGTCTAAGTACCAGACACTTCCCATCATTGAAGACACCATGCATGCAATGAGGGAAAAGTCCAATTCGAATTGGGAGGCCAAAACCTCACCCGCTGCTCCTCCTGAGGACTTCTCCTTGGACTTATTTAATGGAAAATTTGTAACAAAGTGGCCCATATTGTGACAATGAAAGCATTTAACTTGCTTCATGTCCTTATTCTTACCTCCACGGTAAGAATCTGATTTGGAATGAGAAATTTTACCTTTCCCCTTCCTTGCCTTAATCGCTAGGGCATAGTTCTCTTTATCATTAGTCTTTGATGAAGAGTCATCCCTAGTGTTCCTATTGATCTCTTCCTGCATCAAATCCAACCATAGTCATTCCCAACCTGTGAGCTTCTCCCGACCATTGACAAAGTCTTGATAATTACGAAAACTCTTTGGGAGTCCAAGAAGAGAAATGCTCACCATATCCTCCTTAGAAAATTTGATTCCAACACTTCCAAGTTCATCCCAACATTGAGTAAACTTGGTCAAATACTTTGGAATCATCTTGTGTTTCTCCTTTAGTGCTAACTTCCTTTGGTCACTTCTATTCTGATACAAGTCCGTCAATGTTTCCTACATAGCATGTGGAGTTTGCTTTCTATTGAGACTCGACACAATGTGGTGTCAAACTCCCTCAAGGATTATCCGCCTTGCCTTCGCCACATACTTCTTCCATTCGACCAAGTTCTGTGCATCCATAGCTGCTGGCTTGGGGACTTCTTGATCAATGAATTCCTTCAAGCCATTAACTTCTTGCACAGCCTCCATCCTGTCCCTTCAAGCTATAAAATTCAAGCTTCCTTCTAAGGCATACTCAAGCCTCAACCCATGGAACGCCATCTGTTGATCCTGAAGTATGTATGCAAATTCGACTTTCACTTGTAACCCAGAAACTCAAAACTTCAAAATCTCCTCTAGAGAGATGATTTTAAATCAACGATATCTCCTTCATTTGAACTCCAATTCGGTCGATTTTTTTTTAATTTGGGTATCCTTTCCCAAGGAATCCATATGTGCAAGTTTTTCTAAAAATTTTTCACATAAATTCTCATATCTTCTGTGCAAACTCTCTGCCCCAAAAAAAATCATGCTTCGATACCATGTAGAAAAACATGTTGATTCACAAGCTCATGTAATATACTAAAACAAGAGACAAAAATATACTTCTACTCTTTATAGTGGAAGCCCATAAACATCAAGCAAACAATAATCAATAGAGGAAGAGAATCAAAGGCTCATAACACAATAAATATCAAGGGAAGGCCCCAACTCAAAGCCCCACTATCTGTTTTGTATTAATCTGGAAAATAAAGGTGAAATTACAATTCTTGTTCTCTCTAAAACAATCCCAGCACTCAGCAAATTCAATCTCCAACTCATAAGTAAGCATAAGGCCAAATCTTAGCCTCTTCACAAGCTCTCCAAGTCTCTATTCCAATGTGTAATTCCTATAAAGGATGGCTTGTATGTAAAGGGAAATAAAGCCTCTAAAAATAGCACAATCCCTCAAGGATCAGTTCCTAAATGCATGCACTATGAGTGCAACTCAAAAAATCTAAAACGAATAGTACACTGATCCTGCACTCTTGTATCAACTAGGTCTTTCTCAGAATCAACATGCATGAGTTTCTGATGGTGGAACCTTCATTTAACTAGAGTAGCACTAATTAGGTCACTAGTGTCCCAACTGAATGTTTACTCACTATTAGTTCCTGAAACTGATTGGAACTAATTTAACTGGACTTAACTCAATAAAATGAGTTAACTAATTACAACTCATTCATAACTCATCCTTAACTCCTATAAGTTAGGGAGGACATATATATGTCTTTTAAAAGACTTCCAATTCGAATTTCCTACGTTAATTAAGTTAATTAAACTTAATTAATTATTTTCAAATTTCTATGAGAAAAGAATTCTATTTTAATTCATAGTTTAATTCAAGGACAAATTAAACTAGAATGTCTTGTTGTCATTTCTCAATAGAGTCAAACATAAAAAAAAAAAAAATGTGTACATTTAGAACATCTTTAGTATGAACTATCTAAAACTCATGCATGTATAGAATAATCTCGAGAGTTATCAATGCTTTCTTCATAGAGTGAGATAAACTAAAAAAATTGTTACATTATGGCATAAGTTTGGGAGCCACAATGGTTAGTTTAATTGTTAGATTCTCTTGTTGTTAGAAAAATTATATACTACAGAGCAATGTAACACATAAAATATATTGCATAAATATAAACATAGAAAATACATAAGAGAAGAGAGACATAGATATACGTGGTTCACCAAATTTGGCCTATGTCCATGGGAAACAACCAGTCCTTCCTTTTATATTATCTGGCAAAATGAAAGGATACAACCTACAGCAAATCGTTTGTAATTCCCTCTTTGCTCTCACACAATATCCTCTCTCTTTTTCACTTAGAATATCAATTTACATAGACGCAATACAATTCCCTCATATATAGTAAGGGGTTTCCTTCTAGGGCAAAAAACCCTAAATTAAACGTAAATTCTACCAAGAGATCTCTGTCTAATGAACGACTCAGATTAACTACAAAATTACAACATTTTACAAGGAAATTTTACATCTATTTTTAGCTTCGGGGGCGCTGCTCCCAATCCCTTGCCAGGATGGGTCTCCCAAAGATCGTAACTGCCCACCCCATGGACCCCCCTTGCAGTGCAAATATTACGGGCGGCGTTACCGCCACATTATGAACTAGGGTCCAATGTGGTAATACCTCTGAATAAAGAAGATAATCAGGCTCCACACCCAAAAATCTCCCACTTGGAGACTGATTATAACAACTCCACCGCTGCTTCATTTGCTGGACAATGACTCCACCTTGGACCTGGTTGTTTCTCATATTCTTCATCATACTTGAAGGCCAATTGAAACTGAGAAAAATTTCAATTTCTCCCTTGTTACAACTTTTTTTAACATATCTGCAAGATTCTGACTAGTGTGTATCTTTTCCAGCTTCAACTGTCCATCTTCCAATGATGGCCATATGAAATGGTACTTGAGTTGTTTATGTTTAGTCTTGGAATGAAATGCAGAGTTCTTTGCAAGATGTATGGTACTCTGGCTGTCACTGTATAACCTTCCCAACTCCTGCTTCTTACCCAATTCATCCAAAAACCTTTGTAACCAAATCATTTATTTACTAGCCTCTGTAGTAGCAACATACTCTACTTCCATTGTTGAAAGTTCAACAACACTTTGCAGTTTTGAAACCCAACTGACAGTTTTTCCACCTACAGTAAACACACACTTGTGGTGCTCCTCTTGTTATCTCTATCACCCGCCATATCTGCATCAACATATCCCTGTAGAGCAATGTTTGAACCACCAAAGCATAATGAATGATTTGTGGTACCTCTCAAATACCTGAGAATCCACTTCTCCACCATCCAATGTTCTTTTCCTAGATTGCTCATGTACCTGCTTACAAATCCTAATGCATGTGCAATATCAGGCCTTGTGCAGGTCATTACATACATTAAGCTTCCAACTACTTATGCATATGGAATTTTAGACATATAAGCCATTTCTTCCCGAGTTTTGGGACACCCCTCCTTACTTTGTTTGAAATGGCTAGCCAAAGGTATACTAACTGGTTTTGCATTTTGTATATTAAACCTTTTCAACACCTTTTGTATGTACTCACTCTGAGACAATGTTAATTTTCGATTCTTCCTATCTCTAATTATTCTCATACCAAGGATTTGTTTTGTAGCACCCAAATCCTTCATTGCAAATGAGTTTTCCAATTTCATTTTGAGCACACTTATTTCCCGCATGTTAGAACCTGCAACAAGCATGTCATCTACATACAATAACAGTATAATATAGCTGCCATCATTTTTCCTTTTAAGATAAACACAATGATCAGGGTGACATCTAGTATAACCTTCTTTAGACATAAACCTGTCAAATTTTAGATACTATTTCCTTGGAGTCTGTTTTAAGCCATACAAGCTCTTCCTCAACCTGCACACTAGTTTCTCCTTCCCTTTTACCTCATATCCTTGTGGTTGTTGCATATATATCTCTTCCTCCAAATCCCCATGGAGAAAGGCTATCTTTACATCTAGCTGCTCAAGATCCAAATCTTCAACTGCTACTAGACTTAAAATAGTTTTGATTGAATTCATTTTAACAACAGGAGAAAATATCACATCCAAATCTATACCCTTTTTATGTGAAAACCCTTTCACCACAAGTCTACCTTTATACCCTTTTCTACCTCCATCTTCTTCCTTGAATATATAAACCCATTTTTTCTGCACTGTTGTTTTACCTGTAGGCAACCTGACTAAGTCCCAAGTCTAGTTATGTGCTAAGGAGTCCATGTCTTCTTTCATGGCTTGCTCCCACTTCTTCATGGTTTCTACCTGCACTGCTTCTTCATAACATTATGGCTCACCAGAATCAATCAAAATTACATAATATAATGAAGGATAGTATCATTCAGGGGGTCTACTTATCCTGGTAGATCTTCTAACACCACTTTCAGGTGTTTGAGGTGCTTGTTGTTGTTGTGGTTGTTGTTGTTGTTTTGGATGTTGATCATTATGATTTTCAACCACCTTCACTTTTTCTGTGATGTCATCAAGGACTATGTATTCTCTATTTCTTTTCCTGCATCTGATCCTTATACAAAACCTTTTCATTGAATATGACATCTCTACTCCTAATGATTTTTTGTTTTTCATAATCATAAAAGTGATAACCAAAATCATTAACACCATATCCAATAAAGGTACATTTCTTTGATTTTTCCTCAAGCTTTGTTCTATTTTATTTGTTAATGTGGACAAAGGCTTCACAACCAAAACTCTTTAAAAATTAGTAGTTTACCTTTTTACATGTAGATGCCTCCTCTAGAATACCACCATCCAAGGAACTTGAAGGCCCTTTGTTTATTAGATAAACAACAATATCTACAACATTTGCCCAAAATTGTAAAGGCAAACCTACATGAAATCTCATGCACCTTGCACGCTCCATGATGTCCTATTCATCCTTTCTGACACATGATTTTCTTGTGGTGTTCCTGGAACTATCTTCTCTATGCGAATTCCATTCTCTAAACAATACCTATCAAACTTGTTGCTACAAAATTCACCTCCATTTTCTGATCTGAGACACTTCAACCTTTTTCCTGTCTCATTTTCAACCAAAGCTTTCTGTTTCTTGAAAGTGTCAAATACATTAGATTTATTTCGAATACAATAAATCCATGTCTTTCTGGTTGCATCATCAATAAAAGTAACATAATAACAAGAGCCACTGAGAGATGATACCTGAGCAGGTCCCCATACATCTGTAGGCACAAGCTCTATTTTTTCGATCCTCTTTTCTTTTCCAACTCTGAGGAATCTGACTCTCTTGTGTTTTCCATACACACAATTCTCACATAACTTTAAATCAACATGCTTCAAATCTAGAAACAAATTTTTGAGTGAAGAATATGCATCCCCTTCTCACTCATGTGCCCAAGCCTGTGATGCCATAATGTCATATCTTCTCCTGTAAAGGTTAAAGCATTAACAGAATTAGAAATAACATTGCATAAATACAATGTACCAATCTTTTCTCTTTTTGCTTTTACCAGGGCTCCTTTAGTGACCTTCCAGGTTTTATATATAAAATTAGTCACACAACCTTCACCTCCCAACTACCTTGTTGAAATTAGATTTTTCTTCAGATCTGGAACACGCCTTACCTCCTTCAATAGCCATTGATTTCCATTCCACTCTTTTATGAAAATTGTACCCATTAAAATGATTTTACAGGGTTTATCATCACCCAATCAATATTGTCCAAAATATAGTTGAACATAATCATGAAAATGTTTCCTATCAGGTGTGGCATGGAATAAGGCTCCTGAATCTACCACCCAGGCATCAATAATATTTTCTAATGAAAGAATCAAATCATCTTGCAACACATCGCCTGTCACATTCGCTTCATGATTGTTTTCTTGCTGCGCGTCTCCTTCTTTTCCCTTCCGAGACTCACAGTATTTTTTCACTTGTCCTTTCTTCCCGCATTTCCAGAACACTATCCCCGATCTAGAATTGGATCTGCCTTTTCTTGACTTATTGTGATACCCTGAGCTCTTTCCTCTTTCCATTTTTCTTCTCCTAGTCTTTGCAGTCAAAGCATTACTTGATGTCTCACCAGAGTTTTTCACCGCATTTCCTCACTAAGGATTGCACCAAAAACATCATCAAACTTTAAAGTACTAGATCCAGAGACAGAATTACTAATGACCATAACTAAACCATTCCAACTTTCTGGCAATGAGCATAGAAATAACAGAGCCCTAATTTCATCATCAAAAGTTACCCCTACAGAACTTAATTGGTTAGTAACTGTATTAAATTCATTTAAATGATCAGCAATAGATCCACCTTCTGACATCTTCATATTAAATAAACACTTCATAAGAAATACCTTATTTGAGGCCGAGGGTTTTTCATATAGTTTGGTCAATTCCTTCATTAAACCCTCTGTTTTCATTTCCTTTTAAATATTAATGGCTACTGATGCCGCTAAGCATTGTCGTATTGTTCCAAGTGCCTTCTTGTCAAGAATATCACATTCTGTGTATGTCATACTCATCGACTTCTTTGTCTTTCTGCTCAATGGTAGGTACAGATCTCTCTGATACAGATAATCTTCCATCTGCATCTTCCATAGTTGGTAGTTTTGGCTGTTAAATTTTTCGACCCTAAGCATACCATCTTCCGCCATTGCTCCCATTCGAACCAGGAACCCTTTTCTCCTATGAGTTTATAAGCCAAATAGACCTTCAACTCTGATACTAGTTGTTAGAAAAATTATATATTACATAGAAATAGAACACATAAACTATATTGCAGAAATATAAACACATAAAACACATAAAAGAAGAGAGACACATATACATGGTTCACCCAATTTGAGCTACGTCCACGAGAAACAGCCAGTCCTTCCTTTTATATTATCTAGCAAAATGAAGAGATAAACGTACAACAGATCCATTTTAATTCCCTCTTCGCTCTCACACAATCTCCTCTCTTTCTCACTCAGAATACAAATCTACAAAGACGTAATACAATTCCATCATATATATATAGCAAGGGTCACCTTCTATGGAAAAAAACCCTAAATTAAACATAACTTCTACCGTCAGATCTCCACCTAATGAACAACCCATATTGACTACGAAATTACAACATTTTACAAGGCAATTTTACATCTATTTTTAGATTCAGGGGAAACATGCCAGGGGGGCTGCCAAAGATCGCAACTGCCCCCCTGGACCCCCCTTGTAGTGCAAATATTATCGGAGGCATTGCCGCCACATTATCAACTGGGGTCCAATGTGGTGATACCTCTGAATAAAGAAGATAATCAAGCTCCAAACCCAACACTTATTCTAAAGTTCAATTAGGCCACAAGAAATTAAATATCATTAAGTTTGTTTAAGTTACATGTGAAATGTACAAGGTTGAGTCAAACATAAAAGTTGGTGTGGGCATTTGGAAAATATCTAGCATGAACTATCCAAAGACTCATGCATGTCTAGAATAATCACAAGAGTTATCAATACTTTCTTAATAGGGTCAGATAAGCTAAAAAATTGTTAGAACTTGTAAGTATATTGCACTATCTCTTCTAAACCATTACATAAGGCTAAAAGAGTCTATGCCATCCAAGATCCATCTTAACTCTGAATCTACCAAACATCGAGAGGGATCAAATCTTTGTGAGGTACAAACCTCTTTTTAATTGGAAATATATTTGATCTCTCTCGGTGCTTGGTAGATCTAGAGTTAAGATGGATCTAGGTTGGTTGTTAATAAATTAATATTCTTAACTAATTAGTTAGGACAAAGAGAATTCCATATTTCTGGGCCCTATATTGTACAGTAGATGAATTATATTCTGGAAATGACAATAGATCTAGCAGAGATCAATAATATTTTTACAACATATCAATACTAGGCAATCATTTTCAGGTTCAAAGGTTTTTTGCCAAAACCCGTGGATATTTTCCAGTGGATCTTTACAAAGTGGATGGTAAACTGTGAGATTCACTTATGCTCAAAGGGTTTCTTCATAGTAATATTTGAATCATCAAAGATTAGAGATCAGGTTTTACATGAGGTTCCTTGGTTCTCCGGAAACACAGGATTCTTTATGACCCCATTGTTCCCAAGTTTTGATGCTAATACAATGAAAGCCTCCAAAATATTGGTATGGGTAAGATTACATAACTTACCCCTACACTTCTGGTACTCAAACTTACTAGAATGAATCAACAACATGTTGGGGAGATATATCGATATGGATACACAAATAACTAAAGAAGCAATTTATACTTTTCTAGGATATGTCTAGAGGTAGACTTGAGTAAAGGACTACCTGATTATATCCTTTTGACACACAACAACCAAAGATAGTCCTAGTTCTCATATTCTGAGAGCACTTCATTTAGATGCCATCTATGTCTTTAAACTAGACATCTACAAACCACATGTCCTTTTAGAAAGAAAGACCCCAGGAGGAAAAATTAACCTGTCAAAAAACCAAAGGGATGGAATTTCCAAACATCTAGGAGTTCAAATTTAAATAAGGAACATTTGAGGCAGAAAAAAGAGAACCGACTAATTATTGTAACAACCACTCATGTTCAAGGAGGATGGAAAAATGTAGAAAATAAGAAAGGGAGGAAAGGGTGACTAAGACTTTTTGATTAGCCCTGACTTTGTTTTTTATCTTTTAGTTTTTTTGGCTTTCATTTTATGGGCACCAACGTTTTGAGTGGTGCAACTTGGGAATGCACTATGTGCATCTACGTATGTAACTTTTCATAATAAATAGAAAGTTACAATTTTTCCATGAAAAAAATTAAAATTATAATATCATTGTAGCGATGATGTCAACATTATTATTATATTTTATTGGAAATTATTATAAAAAGATTAATATCAAAAATTAATATATAAGAAGATTAATAATAAACTCATGTAAGGGTAAAAATATAAATTTGCATAGGTAAAATTCCAAAGCAAAATTAAATTAAAGATTGACAAAATAAAAATGTATATAAAATATTATTATGCAATATTTAATGCATGTGGGGGATAGTTAAAATGGCCATTTCAATGTATAAAGTAATGTAAACCACAATATTTAATGTTCAAATCCCCATTGGGTCAAACCAACAAAACTAACATATATGGACTATTTAATGTATTGTTTAATGTATGTTGATGACCACTGTACCACATATATTATTAAGTTGTAAATAGGCTTTGCTATAATACCATGAGTCAATACCATGGCTTATCCAAAAATTGTAACTCATTTCACAATCAAAATAATTTATACATATTTTATTTTATAATTTTTTTTTAATTAAATCTAAAAGTAAATGGCTATAATTACTTTTGACATATATTTGAACTCTATGTCCTCACTATTACTAAAAATATTATGTTGATATTCCTTAGAAATCAAATCCATGTTTTAATAAAATTAAAATGATATGTTGATATTCCATAGAGATTAAATCCGTATTTTAATAAAATTAAACCGAGAATACATTGATATATATAGATGTGAAATTTATATGACTATTTATATCTATTATTATATATTCATATGAAATTGTATGGTATATATTTTTTATTTATACATTTACTTTTACTTGTAATATATCTCACATTAAAACATGTTGACAAACTTACGTACATAATATTACTTACTTACATTACACACCTCCCTTATACTGGGTTGTAAAAGAAAAATAGGGAGCTGGAATCAAGAAATAGAAGGAAAACATTTTGAAAGAGGAAGCTAAGACACTAAACAAATGTTTAAGTTTAATGCCTTCGTTTAAAAAATAAAGAAAATAATCAATGCCACAGGTTCCTTGACACTTAATTTTTTTACATGCTTTGAAATAAATGATTGATTGTTATATATGATTAATTTCATCATTTAAATAAAATGTTAAACCTATAGTTTCAATAATTTGATTACCAATATGGAAATTTGTAAAATAAATAGCCATTTGTTACTTATCTCCTTAGTTGACGCTACGAAATAAACCTTAATTAAAAATATTTTCTACACTTGTGTAGAGCTTTGCTTATGTAGAGTGTTTACTGTGTGGAAAGCTTTGTACACTTCTTTACATGAAAATATCCATATGATGTTTCAAAACTTTAAACACGAGCTGGGAAAAATTAATTTAGAACTTTTTGACATTATGTCTTCGAGACTAAGGCTTTTTCTCTACCAAGAGCACAATATACTAAATGATAGTTTAAAGATCTAACAACTTTTTAGGAAACGTTGTTAGAAAAAATCAATGAGATCATCAACTAATTTTCATTGGTTTTGATTGTACTATCGGTTCATGGCATTGTGAGTGCTATGACAATGTGTTATTTCTCCGCTCAGTGGTGCTAGAATTGACATGTTTGTAAGTCTTTTGCAAAACCAAAGTAAATGGGGAACGTTGAACAAATCTGCAATTAATATTATTATTTTTTCTTCTGTGGAGCATATGAGGGAATATGTGAGATGAAGACCAAACAATGTTTACGCAAATCAATTTCTCAGACTATTCCCTGACCATCTAGTTTGAGAGTCATTTCTATTACGATGTGCTTATATGAAGTGGCAACATGGAAATGCATCATCAATATTCTTGAATTGTCATTTCCAGAAATACCTTAGAAGATGTAGATACTTTTTGGTTTGAATTTTCTGTCATATGCAGAACTTTTGATTACACTATGATGATCAAAAGTTGAAATTATTCCCATCCACTCTCAAGGATGTAGCCCTGCGCTAGGTCATGGGTTTAGCTGGGGATAGTATCACCAATTGGGCTCAGATGCAATAAGATTTCAACAACAGGTATATGGACTGCTATAGGTCCAAAGATACCAAAGAGGAAATTCTTAGAATGACCTTGGGACATGATTGAGTCCTTAGAGGATTATGAGGAAATATTCCCACTCAGCTACAAAAGGGCCAGGTGCATCCTTGATACTGAATCAATTAAGTTAGTCCTTCTCATGCAGATCAGGGGAGATATTCTAGAAACCCTAAGCCTACTGTCAGGAGGGGACATCTACTAGTTACCCTATGATGATATCAAGATAGTTTTCAAGAATCATTCTAGGGAAGATAGAAAGAAGGATAGGCTAGTCAAGCAGTGGCCAGGTCATCCTCTTTCAATACATCCATAAAAAGTGAAATTGGGAACATGTTGAAAGACTTTAAGAGTGAAATGTTGCAAACCCTTGCTCTGCAAATGGACACTATGCAGATCAAAAGGAAGCAGGAGGAAGAAGAGAGAGCATTAGCCATTTGCTGCCCTAGATTCACAAGGTGGAACCCTCGGAATGAATATCCATTGAACCTTATAGAAATCTGATCGGTCTATGAGGAAAACCACTCCATAAAAAAGTGACCTTCTTTGCCTGGATTAAAAGTTGTATATAAGCGAACCAAAGGGGTGACTGAACATCTTTGCCACATAAATCAAAGGAGGCCTCATGGACCTCGACCATACCAGCATTACATGAAAGGGTCATCCTATTCATATTACAACACTAATAAAAACACATCCATTCTCTCTTGGTGTCCCCCTGCTAATCCTTCCTGGTTTACACCATCTCCTTGGTCTTTTTCACCTTAATACCATTCCCAATCGACCAACCAACCATTTCAGCCATATACTCCTCCACAACCTTAGTGGAATGCACCACCCCACGGGTGGAGGCCCCCATATAACCAAACTCTAGCTCTATTTCCTTCACCTCCATCTCAAATGAAACTTATACACCCTACTCCACCTAAACAACCTTAGATTCCTAGCCAACCCAACATGAACCCGAACAATAGACAGGCACAATAGGTCTACAATGGAGAAACATCCTACCCTACCTATGCTGTGGAAATTCATGAAATTAACCTTAGGTCTGGGAGAGTGATCCCAAATAACCAACCTCCATCTCCACCTAGGGAGAGTGAGGAGGAAAGAGAGGAAAGCGTACCTAGAGTGAATCCACCCCCCTTTCCTAAAAGGTTAACCCATCTAGTCCATCACACCCCAGAAGAGACTAAACTTTTGGGTGAGTTGAAAAATCTGTGTGTCAAAATCTCGCTTCTCCAAGCTATCAAAGATGTCCCCATCTACAACAAGTTGATCAAAGAGAAGTGTTTCAAACATCCTAGAAGGTGAGAGAAAGACACCCCTACCATTAATGTCATTAGAGAGTTGTCTGAATTAATGTTGGGGCGAGTAATTTGCCCAAAGTATCTAGATCCTGGGAGTCTTGTAGTAGATGTACACATCGATAGCACCATTGTTCCCCATACCCTGATTGATATTCGTGTTGCCATCAATGTGATGTCTAAGGACATTATTCTGAAGTTGAATCTCCAGGGATCATTAAGGAAGACCATGACGGTCTTGTAGCTTGCAGACCGATCCATATTAGCTTTCAAGGGAATTTTTGAGGATGTTATGGTCTCCATTGATTCCTGGGAATACCGTGTTGAGTTATTAGTTCTCCAGCCTAAGACAAAATTCAATGGTTACCCTCTCATCCTTGGGAGACCTTGGTTAGACACTATCGATGCCTACATAAGCTACAGGGCTGGAAATATGACCATAAAAAATGGGCATTTATCCAAGCAACTGGTCCTATACCCTCTTGCTCAACCATCCATAGAGCATGAGTTACCTTTATGGCTAGAAGAGGAGGAAGAAGATGAAGTCTACTCCTCCAAAATATATACCCTAGAAACTACCATAGGATGAGGAAAGCCTGATGAAGATGACTTGATTGAATAGATACTTCTCTGGAGGAAGTAGTGAAGGAATCCAAGGACAACCATTAGATTGATCTATGCTTAGCTAACTCAAAACCTACTCATGTCAAGACAATAGAATTCAGTCCTGAAAGGGCATTGAAAATCAACCCCTCTCTTTGTACACCAAGAAGAGGAGTTATGTAACATGTTAAGAGATCATTTGGATTCCTTTGCTTGGAATTACAAATGAATGAAGGGTGTGCACCCTTTGGTGTGTACTAACCACGTTTACATCAGGGAAGGTTGCAAGCCAGTCTATCAACCCGAAAGAAGGATGGATCTAGCCCTCAAGGATATAGTCAAAGAAGAACTGCAAAAGTTGTTGGATGCAAGATTCATTCACCCCATCTCGGACAATGAGTGGGTGTCTACTTTGGTGCTGGTTCCAAAGAAAAATGGAAATTGGAGAATCTATGTGGATTACCGAGAGATAAACAAAGCCACAAAGAAGGACCATTTCCCTCTACCTTTGATGGAACAAGTATTAGATGGTCTAACAGGAAAGAAGTTCTTCTCTTTCGTGGATGGATTCAACGGGTACAATCAAATCCAGATCAGCCCATAGGACTAGGATAAAACCACCTTCAGCTGTCCTTGGGGTACTTTTTCTTATGGTGTCCTTCCTTTTGGTTTATGCAATGCCCCTGCTACTTTCCAGAGAGAAGTCATGAGCATCTTTGCAGAGCTAGTCCATGAAGCAGTAGAATTTGTATGGATGATTTCATACCCTATGGGTGTGATTTTCAGGAGGCTCTCTCCAACCTAGGAGAGGTGTTAAACAAATGCGTTGAAATGAACTTATCCCTTAGTCCTGAAAAGTGGGAATTCTTAATGATTTCAGGGAAACTTCTAGGTCACTCAATATCCCAGGAAGGACTGCAAGTAGACCCAAATAAGATAGCCATCATAAAAGGGTCCCCACTCCACAGAAGCAGAGGGATGTCAGAAGTTTCTTAGTGTTAGCTAGATACTATAGGAGATTTATAAAACATTTCAATGAGTTAGCCTCTCCCTTATTTGGATTATTGGCCAACGACTGTAAATTTTTATGGTCAGAGAGCTACTAAGAGACCCTAGAAACCCTAAAGGACAAACTGCACCTATTCTCCAAGGCCCAAATTGGGATCTTCCTTTTCACATTCATTTTGATGCCTCTCACAAAGCTATAGGAAAAAATCTAGGCTAGATAGATGACAAGCTACCTTATGCCGTTTACTTCATCAGCAGGAATCTATCGAAAGTCGAGGTAAACTGCATAGTAACTAAAAAAGAGCTCCTAGTTGTTTTCTATTCATTGAATAAATTTAGGCATTACATTATTGGTTACCAGACATTTGTACATTTGTTGCAACTAAATATTTGATGAGTAAACCTGATGTAAATGCCCAGATTATTAGATGGTTACTTTTATTACAACACTTTTATCTGACTATTATTAATAAGCATGACGAAGAGAATGTAATTGCGGATGTTTTTATCCAGATTGAATTTTCCTGCAGGGGAGGAAGGAATGGTTGACAATCAGGTATCAGATGAACCTTTATTTGCCATATCAATTCTCTCTCCATGGTTCGTTGACATAGAAAACTAATTGGTATCTGCATAGTTCCCTCCAAAATTTTCCTCCAAGGAAAAGAGCAGAATGATAAGAAAAAGTGTCCCATTCACTTGGATTCGGGGCAATATATTCAAGCTAGGTCCAAATCAAATTCTGAGAAGATGTGTCAGGGAGGAGAGGGTTTTTGACATCCTTTTGGCTTGTCATGATGGGCCTTGTGGAGGTCACTTTTCAACCAAAAGAACAAAATTCAAGGTACTACCAGCTGGCTATTATTGGCCCACTCTCCACTAAGATGTAAAAAGGTATACCAACCAGTGTGATCGATGACAAAGGATGGGGAAGCCTAACCCTAGGGATGAAATACCTATGTAAACTCAAGTGACTTTCGAGCCATTTGACAAGTGAGGCATGGATTTCATCAGGCCGATTGACCGTCCATCTAGATAGAAGAAGTACATCATTGTGTGCACCAACTACTTAACAAAGTGGGCTAAAGCCAAAGCTATCAAAGTAGCAACAGAAGAAAAAATGGTGGAATTATTGAGGGAGAATGTGTTTTATAGGTTTGGGTACCCTAGAGAGTTGGTCACTAATCAAAGCAGTCAATTTATATCCCACAAGATTGAAAACCTGTTAAGGCAGCATAAGATCAAGCATAGAAATTCCACTCCTTATCATCCAAAGGCTAATGGGCAAGTGGAAGTCACCAACCGAGCATTGGAAAGTATTCTAACCAAAGTGATTAGCAGCAGTAGAAAGGATTGGGCAAACAGATTATTGGAGGCCACCTGGGCCTACAATACTACTTGGAAGACCACCACTGGCTCCACTCCTTATGATTTTTCCTATGGGAAGAAAACCCTGTTTTCCATTGAATTTGAATACAACACCTTAAGGATGGCAGCACAATTGGATGTAGATGTCACAAGGGCACAATAAGAAAGATTGCTCTAGCTAATGGGTTAGGTGAATTTAGGATGCAAGCCCTCCTGCACACAGAAGTGACTCAAGTACAAAGGAAAATATGCCATGACAGAAATATCAAGGAAAAATTATTTCAGGAAGGCGACTGGGCCTTGCTATATGATTCCTGGTACAAAGATTTCAAAGGCAAGTTAATGACCAAATGGTTGGGATCCTATGTGATAGAAAAGTTCTATGATAATGGAACTGTTCAAATAAGAACCATAAATTCAGAAGGTATCCCTTTGCTTATCAACGTGTATAGGTTAAAAGTATACAAAAATCCCTTATCAAAGCAGGAATTCATCAGTAGCATTAGCAAGACAGTAATGGTGATTAAATAAGTCTTCACTTCCACCTCACGAAGTTCTTAGGAAAAAAAAGAAAAAATTAAAAATAAAGAGACTCAGGTGAAAAGCTCCATGAAGCACCTGAGTCCAACTTTTGGGTTGAAAACCTCTTGAGGCGGCCCAAGAGTATGTATCTATATATATATATGTATATATATATATATATATATATATATACATATATATATGGGTGAAAACCTCTTTTGAGGCTCCCAGGGCAGGCAACAATGATGAAAACCTCCTTTGAGGCAGCCTAATTGTCTTTCAAAAAAGAGAATAGAAAAAAAAGAAGAGAAAAAACATATAAAAATAATAACAATTCCGTTTTTGTAGGTTTGAAATAAGATGATGAGCACATGATACAAATGAAAATTGGCCCTACAACAAACTATGTTTTCCTTCATCCATTTAAGCTCCTCTGTAATCCCAATGTTGTTCCATCCATACTCAACTCGAGATTCCAATTCCAAGCAATTTTGTGTTTTCTACAAGATTCCCTGTAATACTACAGGAGTTTCCTATAGGTATTACAGAAGGTCTTGAAAAAGTAAACGAATGGAAGTCTAGTGGAAAAATGGTTACACAAGCCTATTTTGGAATATGAAAAGAGAGATTGACCTCACTACACCTCAACCAACACCCTTCATCACCATGTCACCCTTGTTTCCATTAAAAAAAAAAAAAAAATCAAGTTAGAAAATAAATAAAAAAAGGGAGAAGAAAAAGAACATCAAAAAGGGGCATGCCAACAACAACCTACCTCCCTTGCCACTCCATAATCACATCTTCCACTCATTCCAATACCCATTCAACTTCAGGGCAGAGAAAATATGTAGAAATTCAGGAAAAAGGCATCTATAGGGCATCTTGTAGGAAATCTTGTAGCAACCTATTCCAAAAAAATGGCCACAACAACTCCAACCCACCTTCAGCACAAGGACTACAGGAATGAGGAAGCTCCTCCAGAGCTTAGCCGCAACAAGAAGCCCAACAGCAACAAAATCCAGTACCTATACATCATTAGAGGAGAAAATCATCAACAAAAGATGAAGAAAAAAACAATGTGGAGAAATGTAGGTAGATAAAAAAAAAAACAAATTACCACCACTCTCCAACATGCATCAACAAGGCAAACGATGAATAGGCATGCCATCTCACCAATACTCCCTCATAGGTACGAATATGAATAAACTATTGGAATATGTAGGAAGTTGATTTTATAAGCGAAAGTGGTCAGTTAACTTGGTCACCCTCAGTTAGATAACAAGAAGAAAAAGGTTAGTCAACTGCACACGTGGCAAGGCCACATAAAAAAAAATTGGTTAAGTTACGTAGGATCAAGGTGGGAGATGATTATGAGGAATGGTGATATGATAAACTAGTAGTGGGACCAACGGTCCAAAAGGAGGTATTTGTACTCAACCAACCATCACTCACCCAATGAAATCATCAAGAAATAGAAATAATCACCGACTCCCATGCGAAGTATTGGTTATTTCAAAAATCTGAAGACAAAGGCAACTTCGAGGAGTCATCAAAGGAGAAAGTTACTCTCGACATCCTTGCAGTGAGCACCTACAAGAAACAATCAACACATATAGCAAACAAGAGAACTTACAAGAAACTACAGGAAAGCTACAAGATACAGGGAGGATTATGACACAAAATTGTAAGTGGACAACGAGGGCAATCAATTCAAGAGTTCTCATAATCAAATCATAGTGAAGGGAGGTAGGTGCCATACCTTCTGTGTTTCTTATTTAAAAAGAAGAAATTCTCATTTATTTTGAGTATTTGTGTACACATAAAGGTAGAAAGATTTTTGTGCAGGTTAATAAAGGATAAACTATGAAACCTCATCACCTACCAAAGTTCTTAAACTATAGCCACCCAAACCTCACTCAAGCAAGAATTTCCAGAAAAATATGACAAGAGGTTTCAAAAAAAGAGAACCCACCAAAACACAACCAGAATACACCAGCATCATCATGTGGTATAAATCTTTACAAGGCATCAATGGATGGGGTTCTTTGAGTTACTGAGAGGATACAATGATTATGTGGCTAGATAATTTGCAATGTCACTCATACCTCTCACTAGAGCTAGTGCCATTGCTGTAGTGAAAGGTTTGTCAGTAGAAATTACCCTTGAGAGTATTAGCAGGATAACTACACTCCCCCTAAGGTTGTAGTGGAGAAAAGAGGACAAGACTAACAACACTCTTGCAAAGAAGGGTTTTCTCTTGGAATGAGAAGAACCAATTGAAGACAAAAATGGGGTTAGAAGGGAAAGCATGCCATACCCTTGGAATGTAGTTACCACATCATTAAGTATATTTCCTGTGAAGGTAGATACAGTGTAGTGTATGGGTACCACTTTAGACTCCTTCATGAGCTAAGATTTGGAGGGGAGACACCTCCCCATAACAGGCTTCGTGTACCTTATTTTTTGTTACAATCAATAATACACATGAGCATCAAGGTACAGGAAGGGAAACATCAACATCTAGCACATCATGGTTTGATCAAACTCATCTTGGAAGATGCTCTAAACAATTTAAGAATCCCTATTCCATGGTCAAAATTTGTAGACAAGTAGGAAGAAGGTGCAATTCAAGCCATTGAGTATGAAAAAAGCCCTATTTCTAGTGAGGGGGAAAAAGAAACAGAGGAGGAAAAAGAAGAACAAACAGAGGAGGAAAAATAAGAAGAAAGAGAGGATGAAAAATAAGAAGAAAAAGAGGATGAAGAAGAGGATAAAAAAGAGGATGGAAAGGAGGATGAAGTGAAGAAGGATGAACAAAATTATAAAAAACAATGTAGGGAAGAAGAAGAATCACCAAGGGTGTCTCCGGAGCCTATAGAGGAGGAGGCAGCAGCTGCTCTAACTACCCTAAGCACACCTATCAAATCAAAGGAAAAAAGACAGAGGAAAGCTCCCCTTTACTTTAGAAGAAGTAAGAGCACTTGTATTAGACAAGGGAGACCTCAAACCCCTACTAAGATTCCAATTATCATAGAGGACTCACCAAAAGAACAAGAGAAAGTAGTCCCTCTAGAGAAGAGGAAAGAAGAAGAAACATCAAAACAAGCTTCTCCTAAGTCACCAATCACCTATGTTAGGTGACCTGTCACCAGGTCAACCTCAAAAGAACAAGTTAAACAACCTTTGACCCCTTCACAAAAATGGAAAGGTCTCCTACAGGAAACACAAACATAACTACAATAAGAAAAAATAGTCCTATAGGAAACACTATCAAAGATACAGGAAACACAAGAAAAAGATTAAGGAAGGTTGCAAGGGAAAAGGGAAGGAAAAGTGGTAGAAAATACTCAAGAAACAATAGAGGAAGAGTCCCAGGAGCTTAATGAGCCTAGCCCACATTCAAAACTCAAATCCTACTACAGATTCGTTAAAGGAGGTAGGGTGATACCAAAAAAATTTGTCATTCCTCTATTCTTTGAACTTGAAAAAGACAGAGCAAGGACACATCAGTGGATGAAAATTGCTAAATCAAAATGGGTGGAGGATGTAGGCCACATGGAAGAGAAGTTGCAAGAAATGGGAAGAGAATTAAGTAGCATAAGAGATAGGGAAAAGATGATCAAATCTCAATTAGAGACTGAGAACACATGGCTAAGAAAGCAGCTATAGGAAAAGGAAGGATGATTGGAAACTATGTCAAGTTTATCCATGGAGGAAATTCAATGCAAGATTCCAGCAAAATCTTATGCCTTATACCTCAAAGAAAAATGGTTGCAGTTTCAGATAAAAACCATTGCACAAAGAGGAACTATGCCTTTCCAAGACTACAGGAGATTCATTGACCTCTATGACCAAAACACCCTCGAGGATAGAGCAAAGATATCTGAATTCTACCTACACAATTTAGCTCTGACACATTTCAATGTGTGGGACCCCAATCCAAAGCTAGGGACTTGGAACTAATGGCCTTGGCATCTTGGATGAGTCATGGGGAAGAGAGAGCTATAGAAATGAAAAGGCTACTGGAAAGAGAAGAAGAAGAACCCCTTTTCATCAGAGTAGAAAAACCTAACTCAATAGTTGTCATCAATGCTCACAACCTCATTGCAAATGATCCCAAGCTTGTACCACAATACCTTGCTGTAAAAGAACAAGGAGTCCATCATTTTGAAGACATGCTAAGATTGCTATGAGATGAGAGCTAGCAAGTCTGCCGAAGGAGATGGAACACCTTACCCTACAACCTAAAGATCAAAGAATATCATTCTCTTGATACAATGAGGGATGATCTACAAATAGTCCTAATGTATAAGAAAACATCAAAGAGACTCAAATTCAACTGGATTGGATTGAAACTCAACCCACCATTGCTGTTGGGTATGTCAGAGGGGAGAAAGGAAGAAGAAGAAAGAAATCAGTGGGAGGAGATAGACAGGAATGTAGGGTTTTATCCACAAGAGAATGAGACTACAGCAGAAAACTGGAATGTCAAGGAGGCCACCAAAGAAATGAAAGACATGGACATAGATTAAGTTGCTCAGAGGATGAGCAACATTTTCAGTAGGGGGTTGATGATGAGGCTCATAAATGGGTAAATTATATGGACCTTAATACACCTCCTGCTTACTAAAATAAACTTATCTCATAATTCTTTACATGTTTTAATTATATTTTTCTTAATGAGGAGAGTAAAGATGAGATGTCATGTCTACTTGTCTAATGTGCATTAACTACAGATTTTGGAGAGAGTTTTGGCTAATTAAAGTGTAGGAAGTCAAATAAAGACAAGCAAGAGGGAATATAGGATCTCCCTGCTTAACTCCTCACTCACTCGAAGATTCCTCAATCAAATCTCATCAGCTCGGAGTTACAAGTAGCCGAGTCATGAGGTTCATTGGTAGCCAAGCCAGTGATAGTTGAAGACCTCTTGATCTTGATATTGGGAGCCAAGGCTCCCTAAATTTAAGGAATTTATTTGTAACTTCAGTTGTATAAATCAAGGGGCCTTGAGACTCATTAGGATTCATATTTTTATTCAAGATAACTAAGAAATTTTCGAGTTGAAGCATTGTAACCATGCACTCTTGTGTATTTATTATATTTTAATGAAAATGAGCAACATTCCCTTGATCCAAAACTGATTTAACTCATAGGGTTGAAGCTCTTGGGTTAGGGCCCAACCCTAGTAGTAGAGGTTCCTCTTGTTGTATCTGTATGCTTAGGTTATACTTTGGTGTTGTTAATTTGCAAGCATTGGTAGGTTTAGTTAGTTTGCTTCCATTATGGATAGTTCTAACAATAGAATTGTAGTGATAAGAAGATATTCCAAAAAGGCTGAAAACAAGTGGTTTTCACCTCATTTATCCCTTTCAAGGGTCATGGCTTTAGGAACACTTCCCATCCAACCCAAAAACACAGATTTCTTTCTTTTTCCATAATCTAAGGTTTTCCTGCTAATTAGGTCATTATCTTTCAATTTCATAAGATAAGTTGCAATTGGTATCTCTGATCTCTTAGCTTTTGCATTGATTTCATATTGCTTTCAAGCACTTCCATGCATGAACTTAGCAAATAAATGGTGATAGTTTTGTTTTCTTCTATTTTGAATAAACCCTTATTGTTTTTAGATGAATTTATGTGTAAATCACAACAATGATGTGTTTTGTTGCAGGAGTCTCTACATTATAGGGATATCTCATCTCATCGGCCTCATCCAAGCCATATCCACCCATGATTGCCAAAATTAACTAAGGTCTCAATCCAAATTCTTGATTTATGAGGAAAACCTGCCATTTCCGTTGATCAAATCCAACCATCTTAAATCTTTGGCTTGAGTTCTGAGTAAATGCCTACCACTCCCATGCCATATTCCCTCCTTATTCACCTATTCTAAGCTCCATCGCACCTTATAGACCACTCCCTAATCTTTTGGCCTGTTCCTATAGTAAAATACAGAATCCTATAGGTGAACTAGTACATCATGTAGGAAAACCTGTAGCAGCTTGTTTTGAGCCCAAATTGAGATAAATAATCACTAAAGCTAGGATTAGGCCCCTACTTGACCTCCAAGCCATCATAACCATTGTACTCCTCTTCCTCCACACCCGTCTCCCCTACGAAAGAACCAAGAAGGATTAGCATTTACATTTTTCAAACAAAAATATAAAAGGAAAAAAGTTCTTTATATTTATTCATGCACACAGCAGTTAGTATTCTCTAGATCAAATTTCATGCTTAGATTAGTTAAAACCTCACATGTGTTAAAGTAGGGCTCTTTTTCAAGTAAGGTATGTTTACAGGTAGATAGAGGATTTCCTATTATTTTGCAAGCATCTCTTTCAGTCTTTCATTCTTCCAATAGGAAACATATCTTTTCTCCCAATTAGGGTAAATTTTTCCTCTCCAAGTTGGTAATCAAACTTCTTATAGTCAATAGAAGGCTGGTTTGAGAAACCCTAGTTTTCTATCGCCCTAGCTCAATAGTGACAAAGAGTATACCAATTACATCTATTTGGGTATACAGCATTGTAACCTCCAAGTTTGTACGAACCTTGAGTTGATGAAGAAAAGTCAGTAGCCCCAGGAGTTGCAGCATCCTTACTGCAATATTGGAGCTCATCACTAGGTTGAAAACATTGTCACACTTGGAAAAACCCATGCCACAATAAAAAAATAACCACATGCAATACCATGCATGCCAAATATAGCAAGGAAAATACACCTGAAAACCGATACCTACAACGATTCCTACTCTAGCTACTTGATCTTGCCTTTCCCTGCTTGATCTTTGCTTCCTCTTGCCTTATTTTCCTTTCTTGATCCCATGCAAAACCATAGCCAAAACTTGAGCCAAGAGATTACACTAACTAAGAGCTTATCAACTACTCCTCAGAAGCCTTTTTATCAATGAGGTCTCTATTTTCTTCCTTTTCCAATATTTTCCTTCATTTTCCTCCTCACATGCAACCTATGACCTTTCAGCTCCTTTTTCTCCTAATTTCCATAATTTTCATAATTAAATGTGCCAAAAATGCCATTTTTCCTTTCCAAAGCCTTTGACATTTCCTTTTCCAATTTCCTTAGCCATAATAAACTGAATCACCACCCACTAGGATGTTTCCCCCACCATTCAGCTTGGAATACATGTCCCATCATTTGTAATCTTATATATTTTTACATGAGTTTTTAATCAGGGTTGTTACAAAAATGATCTATTTTTTCCTTAGAGAGATTAGAATACGAAAAAGAGACCCAGCTAGGATCTGTAACAAGTCATCCTCTTCTCTTCACTTTTAAGTTCCAACTATAGCTCCACAAGTTATAAATGGAACCTACAAGAATGACTAAAACAAGCAAAGGAACTACAATATCCACATAGCATAATCCAATGTCTCTAGTCAATGGGTCAACATGACACAAGTATAATAAAACAAAGTTCTTTTTGTATTAATAAATAAAGGAGAGTTAGAACCATATATAGAAGCTAACTTTGTAGATATATTCCCAATTGTTTTGTCCTTCCTTGCCACAAAAAAAACCTTCACATTCAACCCTAATTCAAATGGATGATGATTCCTTAAGCTCAAAGCAACAATATGATGGAACTAATAATTTCCAAAAGACAACCCAAACTCTATGGGAGGCTATAAATATATAGGGTAAACATGGTAGTTTAGGATTTACCAGTGTAGGCTTAAGATCCACTTATGATGGGGGATAATCTCAAAAGATAAGAGATAAGGCCTTTAGAGAAGGAATTTGAGATATCTATCCATCGTAAATAACACATATTTCATTAAATTTGGAAGTTTTCTATTACAAGGCCTTCAACAACATTCATTCTTTTGTAAATTGCCATATTAACTTAATTCAACATAAAAATAATTTTAGTATGTCTAACATCCAATGAAGATATTATAGTTATGGATAATGGACTAGATTCCTCGATGTTTGAATTTTGTGTCTGATGACTCTAACCCCCTTCTCCCCAACCTACAGTGGATTTATTGATTGAATGATGGTGATGTGAGGATCTTAGTGTAAATGGCAAGGATGTGTGTTCCTTGCATTGCATTGAAACTATTCTACTAAAAACTTAGTAAAATGTTTTTGTGCTCAATTTTCCTATGGTCCCTTCGTGCCTTTATGAAGCACTAATGAGGGGGTGATCATTCATCTTCGTAGCATCGAGGGATCCATTATAAAAGTTAGGCATTGTTGATCTAGTTACTTCAAGAAGGTTAGGCACCATTGATCTATCTCCACTCAAATCCAAGTACATCAAATGATATTTCTTAAATGGGTATTCAAGTCATTCCATTGTGATGGACAGTGTCACAAATTGAAGTAAACAAGAATTAGTGGTCTTCTTGTAAGTAGTGGAGGCAAGGGTTTTCAAAGATTAGTACAGTTGATGGTAGTGTGGATATTGATATCTATTTGTAAACATTGTCAAAACCAATAATAGTCTTGATGTATGTAAATACTAGTCTCAGTTGTATGGAAAACCCTGATTGACCATTACTTTCACTAAGAGGAGAAAATGAAAAGATTTTTTAATGGGGAAAAAATAACTGTGAAACATAACTCATGGATTTTAGTTGAAATTAATATAAGTCCTCGTGTTCTTTAATTATTAAATATTTAATGTAAATACATATAAATTATCGTTAAGATATTGATTTTGAAGATTAAATATGTATTAAAAGGCATTCATCTATGACACTTGATTTTTCATATAGTCTGAATAAACCACTTTAAGCTCATTATCAATTAATTCTAATTAGTTTTGTAAAAGATATATATTTACTTACGTTAAGAGCTTTATTTCAAAAATAAACTACATTTATAAACTTATATCAATACATATAACTAAATGGAATTGAATAAATAACTTCCAAGTCTTGTTGGATTATATGAGATTATTTTAAGTACAAATAGTTTCTTTAAGAATTGAAATTTACAAAATGTTAATCTTGATGGGAAAATCATGTCATATGGTGAAAAAAGTTTAAAGACATCCATTTATGGCTCATCTATTGAATGAGCTTAAATAGTCTACTTAATGCTCATTGTGAATTCATTAATCCATGTTTTATTAGAAAATGCATTTTTTACATGGATTTTTATTCTAGAAATAGCAATGTCACATTTATACATTCATATTAAACCACATGATAGTTAAATAAAAATCAATTAATGGTTTCTTGACTAACTGACTTATATGACATGATTACATATAGAAATAATTGATTTAAGAATGCATAGTTAGAAAAAGTTGTCAATTCAAAATAGAATAAACCAGTTAGAACTCATCAACAATTTGATTTTAAATTATTAATTTTCTAAAAAATATATTTTTACTTACATTAAAAACTTTATCTCAAAAACAAATTGCATGTATACATACATACATACTAAATAGAATTTAATACATACTTGTCTTGTTGGCTTCTATGAGATTATTTCAATTACAAATAATTTATTTAAGAATTGAAATTTACCAAATGTTAATAGGGGTGGGAAAATCAAATGTCGTATGCTGCAAAAAGTTTAATTACATGTATTTATGACTGGTATCATGAATGAACTTGAACAATCTACTTAACATTCATTACCAATTAATTAGTCCATGTGTTGTTCGGAAAAACATTTAATTTTACATGGAGTTTTTTTCAAAAAACAATGTCACATTTATACATTTTTATTAAACCTCATGATAGGAAAATAAAAGTCGATAAATGGTTTTATATAGACCACTTAGAACTCATTATCAATTAATTATAATCTGTTTATATATATCTATATATATATATATATATATATATATATATATATATATATATATATATATATATATATATATATATATATATATATATATATATATATATATATATATATATATATATATATATATATATATATATATATATTAAGAGCTACATTTAAAAAATGCATCACATTTATAAACTTCTATCAATCCATATAACCAAATAGAATTCAAGTCCTATTGTATTCTATGAAATTATTTAAACCACAAATAAACTATTTAAGAATTGAAAATGACAAAATGTTAATATGGATGGGAAAATCAATGTTTTATGGTAAAAAAGTTTAAATACAACCATTTTTTACCCATGTTTTTAATGAGTCTAGATGGTCCACTTAACACATTGTTAATTAATTATTCCATGTTTTATTAAGAAGATAATTTTGTTTTACATAGAGTTTTGTTTCAAAACAATACAATATGAAATTAATACTCTTAATAAATTAAGTGATAGAATTATGGATTAAAAATTGAATGCCCTACAATTTAACTAGTATTCACCTATGTGCCATCGCCCATTAGCCTAAAGTGTCCACTTTAAAGGATTTACAATAAGCATACATTAAAAACATAAAAAACCAAACATGGCGGAAAAGGCCTGAGCCTCACTGTATTATATTCTTCACACTCTCAATGTAATGCAATGCAATGTACAAATAATGATAATAGTACAAATAAATACATGAGGAAGTTTGTCTCAAGATAGTACATCTATCTTGGACACTATGGTTGAGGAAATCTCTCAACCAAACACTAATCTAGGAGTCTAACTAATTGAAGAGAATCTCTCAACCAACTAGGCCTAAACTGACTCCTAACCATGAGGAACAAAATTAATCTAGAAATGTGGGATTAAATCCAAATTTCTTGATTTTAATTAATTAAATTGTTTTGGACTTAGAATTGTTTTCATCACATGAGAGTGAGGCTAACATTTCCCCCCTCAATCATAAGTCCAAAATAAGAAACAGGAACCATCTTCCAAGTTCTCATGCTGAAACTGTTGATCCTCAAAAAACACTGCTTGAAAAACCGCCAAAGTTGGATGCTGGAAAAACTCCAATCTGAAGAGAACATGAATCAGCTGCAAGTCTAATTCATCTCTAAAATTTGCTTGACGACTCCATCATGTTCCAAGCTGAAAAATGATCCATCTATCCTTCAATCAGCATCCTTTGTCTTCTGACAAAATGTTGATGACGCCCACTGGCAAATTTGCTTTGTCTACTAGCAAAATATTGAGAATGCCCACTGGCAAATTTGCTGATGTCAAAACTGCTCACTGCTGCTTTTGTTGTTGAATGCCCACTGGCGAATTTGTTGATGTCAAAACTGGTCATTGTGGTTTGTTGAAAACTGCTCACTGTTGCTTTTGTTGTTGAATGCCCAGTGGCGAATTTGTTAATGCGAAACTCCCCACTAGCTACTTGACGTTGATGATGGAAAAAATGGTTGATCACCCACTAGCGAATTTGTTAATGATTCCGATTGGATACTTTTTCGATGCCCACTGGCTAATTTGATGAAGACTTCCCATTGGATGCTTTTTCTAATGTTGTCGAGACTTTCAGTGTCACAACCTACTTCAATTCCATTATCATTTCCCCCCATTGTTAGCTGAAAGGAGAGACAATTATTTTCAATTGATATTTGAACTGCCCCCCTTCAGATGTAGGAGATTTTTACCATATTCATTTTATTGCAGAATTAGTCTTCATGTGAAACTAAATCCTTCAGTAACAAATAGACAACTATTTGACTGTAGATGACCACTTCCAAGGATCAATCCATGCATAATTGATCTTCACTCTGGGTGGTTGATTTCTCTTCCAACATATTTCAGATGAATGATGTTTCTTGCCATAATGGTGACAAGGATGGAGGTCAAAGCATTTACTCTCCACATGTCCATTTTGTTTACAATGGTTACACTTAACCATATTCTGATCACTGTCTAGAAAACCAGCGCTTACAAACTGAACTGGCTTTGAGAAATATGGAACAAACAAAGTGTTTTCTTTGTTGTATCCTAGGCCATGTTGATCTTTGTTGAAGGAGATTTCTTCCCAAGGTCTGATCACTTTCTTGGAAAGACTATCTTGTTGCTGTTGTTCATACTTGTTGCTGCTACTAACATTCTATCCTTGATTTATTAAACCCTCTGTGTCACACTGGGCATCAATCATTAAAGGTTCATCTATTTGACATGCTGCATCAAAATGATCAATTTGATCTTTGGTACTACTTGTTGCATCATTTAGTAGTACAACTGATTGGATGAGATCACTTGTGTCACAACTTATATCAACTTGTTTGCTTAGATCATTTGTGTTGCAACCTTAATTAATATGATGAACAAGATCACTTGTATCACAACTTTCATTTGTTGTTGTGATGAGGTGTTCTGTGTCACAACTTCCATCTATCTTCTTTACACATTGTTCATCTTGTAAATAGTGCTTTTCACTTAATTTAATTTGAAGTGCATGAATGAGTTTTTCTTTGAATTTGAGCTCAATTTGAAAGTCTTTTGTTTCTTCTAATGTACTGGTAATTTGATTCATTAAGCTTTGATTCTACTTCAACTTCCATTCCAGTATTTCATTTGTGTTCTGTAACTCATGATTGCAATCCTTCAAATCTTCAATCACCAGTTCTGCACTTTGAAGACGTTTTCAACCTTTACCCATGTTGATCTTTGACATGCTCGCTTGAACTTGCTTTAATCAATTTCACGCTCACTTGATTTGCTTTAATTAACTTCACACTCGCTTGAATTTTGTACAAGGATGAGGGTGTCGGATACCACCGAAAATGCACCCAATGTTTACAATGACAAGCTCAAATGATATTGACTCACTTAATTTACTCAGTTGAGGAGAATTGACTCACTTTACCTCCTATAAATTCACAATTTGGGTGTCGGTTTCGACCAACAATGCACCTTTTCAATGTTATTTGAATTTGTTTACAAGCTAACTTACAAATTATGATTTTGCAAGTTGCACAATGACCAATTGTCATTGGAATGTTGATGTAGTCTTTTGAAATGCATGAGTTGGTAGTTACATTAACTTGATTTCCTTGCGTGAATTCATTTGTTGATGTAGAATGCTGATGTTTCCAACTTTAATTATGTGTTGTAGTTGTGCAAATGCATGTGATTATTTGTGTTTGATTGAATGCTCGTTGCAACTTCTTAATTTCAGGTGCTTTGATTAATGTGCTTGTTTCAGTCACTTGCTTTAAAATCCTTGTGTGTGTTAGATAAGATAATTGTAGTGTCAAAACTAGACACAAAAAATAAGCAACATCAAAAATCATGCACTACATAAGGTGTTCCTAAGATACCCTTATTCAATTTCGGGTAGATCTAGGATACTGCAACACCACAAAAAATATGTCTTTATTAAGTATTTTAGTACATCAACCTTTCATCTTTACAACATCTTCACTGAAATTTCTCAAGCACAAAGTTTGAGAACTCCTTGGAGGCAAATTGTCTTCAAAACCCTGGATGTTCACTGACTCAATCTTTCTCAAAATAAAAAATTACTTTGAATTACAACAATGGCTTTTTCTTTTAAAAATATTCCCTTATCACTCCAAATTTACAATATATACATCTTATGACTCCACAAAATCACTTATTACTCCATTACATAAAGAATTATAAATACTCCTTATCTCTCCAAAATGTACAAAAATCACTTCTCACTCCAAAATATTAAAACATACCCTTATTACTCCATTAACTTTATCATGATTACAAATCTTTAAAAAAATGCGTTCATAACCTTATCTCTCCAAAAGCTCCCTAAAACACTTTATGATCATACTTTCCATTAAAATATTATTAAAACTTTATGAAGTCACTTAAAATCAAGTTCCTTTTTAAACTTTCAAATCACTTTATAAAAAATGAGCTAAAATTTCAAATGTGAATGTAAAAATTATAAAGCACACCCTATGATATGGTTGTGCATATAATTGGTTGAGAGGTTGAGAGATCAATTACGCACCATAAAATAACTTGTTGAAGACACAAATACTCCATGCAATTGCTAGTTCCTTTTTTTTAAACACACGCTAATTCCACACTTTTGAATATAGAGCAAGGTATACAGTGATAACAACTCTTCCAGCATTCCTTCCACTGTGTTCGGTCCTTCTACAGGTCTCCTCTTCTCCACCACTCCGCCAATGCAGAAACTATACCCTTCACTATACCCTCTTTCGTTTAACACATAATCTACAATTCGCAACAATATCACCAAGATACTTTTCACCAGACATGAAAATAATTATCTTTAGAAATTAAAGAAAATAAACACTTGACTTAAGATTTTTTCTGTTGTTTTTCCTTTTCTGTGTCAATGGAGAATACTTGCTATTGGGCATCCCCAACGTTTTGGAGATCAGAGTTTTGCACCAGATTTGACTCTCCCCCAATACTACCAATAACAATACACAATTCCATGTGTATTTAAGATTTGCTTAAAGTGCAAACCTAATCCATGAGACTTTGAAATCGTCCACCTTCCAGGGCCTCTTAATTTACCCAAGACATATCAAGTCTCTTTCAGTGTTATGACCCATAAAATTCTGAAGTGCAACCTCCAAGTTGTAGGGTGTCACCGCACCAAATACTAGTGCCCATTGATATCTCAATTGACTTCACTTAGCAACAAGCAAACATGGTAACGCTAATCGCTTTTTCACTCCTCATGCTTTTGGCATCCTTTTCGCAATTCCTTTGAGTAGCGGTAAGTAATATGAATCTTCAAATAGTATGTATGCATCGAACAAATCATAAAATTAACAGCTTGAGATACGCCCTATATCCAGAAATTAACAATTGTTGCACGTAAAAAAGGATATCATCATTGAATACTGAGGGAAACCCTCAATGTAAAAGCCTTTCTCGTGAGTATTGTCATGATGCCTTCCTCATCATTGCTACAAACTCTTCATTGCTCTTTCACTTTTTTGACAAGGATTCTCCATGATTTTAGAATTCAAAGATATCAAATAATGCAACACATCGTTTTATCTTCACACCAAAACTCACAACGATTTGCAGAAAATCTATTCTAAAGCACAAATATTTTCTACACTCTTATAAGGGAGGCAAAGCCGAGGTCCATATGGCTTTGATACCACAATAAATGATTTACAATAAACATACATTAAAAACATAAAAAACCAGACAGGGCAGAAAAGGCTTGAGCCTCACTGTATTATATTCTTCATACTCTCAATGTAATGCAATGCAATATACAAATAATGGTAATAGTACAAATAAATACATGAGGAAGTTTGTCTCAAGATAGTACGTCTATCTTGGACACTATGGTTGAGGAAATCTCTCAACCAAACACTAATCTAGGAGTCTAACTAGTTTGAGAGAATCTCTCAACCAACTAGGCCTAAACTGACTCCTAACCATGAGGAACAAACTCAATCTAGAAAGGTAGGATTAAATCCAACTTTCTTGATTTTAATTAATTAAATTGTTTTGGACTTGGAATTGTTTTCATCACATGAGAGTGAGGCTAACACACTTAATACTTATTATCTAGAAATTATAAGACTTATTTTTGGAAGAAATGCATCATAGAATATGGCTTTTATATATCACATTTATACACTCATATTAATGGACATAAGTAAGTACAAGTCAATATAATTCTAGCTCAAGTGATATGATTTCAGTTTATTTAAAATACAAATTTACGAAAAATTAACTTTAAGTAATAAAATTAGATGTCGTACAGTTCAAAGACATAATTCATCCATGATAGTGTTTAACCAAACCTTGATAGTCCACTTAGCAATCATTATCATTAATTATATGTTTTTTTAAGAAATGCAAAACTATTTACAATATATTTTTATCCCAAAAATTACAAATCATATTTATGCACTCATTTTAATGCATTTTATATGTAAACAATGAATAATTGACTTTGTGCCTCGTTGATTTTCAATATGATATGATTGCAGCTACAACCATCAATTGATTTAAGCATATAAATTTATGAAAATTATGAATTGAGAAATCACATATCTTATGCTTCAAAAAGTTCAAATCATTCACCTATGGCACATTTCTCATTAGCCTTAATAGTGAATAATGAATTGTGAATAGTGAATAGTGCACATAGCATTTATCAGGTAGATTATTATAATTTCTTTAATAAGAATCACACTTTTGTTTGCATGGAGTTCTATTTCAAAACTTATATTTCACAATTATATATGATTATTGATGCATATAAGTAAACAAAAGTCATTAAAAATAACATGTCTCGATGGTTCATCTAAGATAATTTAAAAGGAAAACAATTCATTTAAGAACACAAGCGCACACACACACATTTCAGATTTTAAAGTAAACCAGAAAATTAAACAACCAAAAAAAAAAAAAAACCGATACAACAAAACCATTGCAAAAAAATTTATAAATAATAAGAAATATACATATTAATATAATTGGCAATACCCATATATTTCAAAAAATATAAGGTCATACAAATTGATACAACAAAAGATAATTTAAAAGGCAAACAATTCATTTAAGAACACGCACACACATTTTAGATTTCAAAAAAAAAATTCAATACAACAAAATCGTTGCAATTTTTTTTATAAATAATAAGAAATATACATATTAACTTGGATTTCCTTATGAAATAAGAAATTTTGTAGTTGAACTTGGAGTTCTTTATGACAATTTCCAAAGACTCACGTACATTATTACAAAACTAAAGTTCTACTAAGAGAATTGTAGTAAAGTCATTCATCACATTTTTTCAACAAGAAGTTGAAAATATTCAATATAATATCCCTTCTGGAATGGTCCTTTTTTCAAAGCCAGTGTATCCAGAACAACAAGGTCAGTATGTAAAATTGGTTGCAACTGACATTGGAAAAGAGTGCAAAAGTGTTGACAAAAGATTAGGGCCCCCAAAATGATAACCAAATTCAAAATTGTTGTCAACCTGTTGAACACTTGTTGATCCATTTATCATTCTATCAAGGACTCCACATGCTCGCTGAGAAAGGGACTCTATCTTTGTATTACGTGTTCCTTTTACATAAGTAGACCCCTTCACCGTGTTGCAAAAATTGGAAAATATCATAATGCTCAAGAATGTTGAATTTGGTAAGAGTCTTCTCATTCAATTTCTCATCGTGACTTTGACAATATGTAACCATTGCATCCAATATTGTTCTATTGGTTTTCAATTTAGAACAATAATCTTTTAATTTTATGGCATCTATTGGATGATTAAGTGGAATAGAAAACCAAATGGTTGCATCCAATAGCTTATTTACCACTGAAGCAATTTCTTCCATGATCAATCCCTGAAGGGGTCAAAGAGTAGTTGTTGTCAAACTGTGTAAACTATTTCTCTTGTAGTTCTCAAAATCAAGTTGGCTTGGAGAACACTTTAATGTGCCTAGTTGATAACAGTTAAAAACAGTGTCCCATTTATCCCAAATAGGTTGATCAAGTTATACATTAGGGGATTTTTGAGGTCTAAAATGGGCCTCCTAAAAAAAATGTACAACCAAAATAAACTTTATAAGAACCAATAGGATTCAAGATGATGATGTTAACCATGGGGGATGATTCACCATTTTTGGAGTAAAAAAGTACAAAGATTAAAAAATAATAAAATAATAAAACTATTTTTTCAACTCGTATTTTCAACTTATCTCCCTAAGTTTTTATTCAAATTTCAAGCGAGAGTACTCGTTGGATGCAAAATTTAATTCTTCATCTAAGGAGTACCCATGTTGCATACTTTCGATGGACTCTACCACATGAAAAATGAGAAATACATGAAAAAACGTGATTACAATCACATTTTTCATGTATTTCTCATTTTTCTTGTAGCAAAGTCCATCGAAAGTATGCAACATGGGTACTCCTTGGATGAGGAGTCAAATTCTACATCCAACGAGTGTTTCCGCTAGAAATTTGAGTAAACCCATACGAAGATAAGTTGAAAATACGAGTTGAAAAAATAGTTTTGTCTTTTTTCCCTCTAAAATTTGATGATGTAATCTAATCTTATTTTATTATTTACACTATTATTTTATAATTTCCTTAGAAGGCCCATTTTAGACCTCAAAAATCCCCTAATGAGAATTTTTTTATCAGAAAAAATTGTAATTGGACAATCGAAGAAGGAGCACAACATTTTATCATTGATCTGATAAAATAATAAATATAAACTAATCAGCAACCATTTATTAGCATAATGTCTAACCATTGTAACAAAGTATAAACTAATTTTAAAATTGTCATACCATTTAAAGATTTTGGTGTCGTGTTTCTTCAACTTCTTTTTTCCTTAGATGCTTCCTTTGAATTCTCACTAGCTTCATAGTCCATGGTTTCTAAAGAAAAATAAATAAATAAAAAGCCATTATCAAAATTTTGAATTATTGAAGAAAGTATGAATTTATAAATACTATAACTACACACATCATTTTTTTTGTAACAAAATGAACAAGAACAATAACAAGTGTAGAACTCACAATAATAGCTAATCATGGTGTTGATTAGAAAAAAAGCACCCCCAAATAATTTATTATATGCTTTTAATCATGACTATAGGCAAGCTAGCACCTACTAGCTTTCCTTCTAGCATGAGCATAAGCACATTTCCAAAAGACATTACATTGTGAATAAATAAAAACAACTGTAGAAACTACAACATCATATTTACACAAAATTTATCTTTTATAGTCAGTGTATAGTCTTAGCTTGTTTTAGAAACCATAAAAGCAAAATACAATGAAAGAACATTAAGTATTGCGATCATTAGATTTTCTTCTAGATCTTCGTCTAGCACAAAGACAAACACATAACAACATTGCAAGGTAAAAGAAATAGAGAATGTGATAGAATTACTTATAGCAGAAACACAAGCATATTGCCAACAAGAATGTTGCAAAGAAAAATCAATATTTGCATCCTAGATTTCTTTCTATCACAGACACATGGATATTGTCAATAAAAACATTGTATTGTGAAATAAATCTAGCACATGCTAGAATTATTTTTAGCACAAACACATGCATATTTCCAAGAAAAACATTGCAAACCAAAAAAAAAAATCTAACACAAGCTAGATTTCCTTCTAGCACAAACACAAGCATGTTGACATTAAAAATATTGCAAGGCAATGGAAATGTAACACATGCTAGACTCCCTTCTATCGCATAAAAGAAGATTGCCAACAACAACATTGCATTGTAAAGTAAGTCTAGTGCATGCTAAATTTCCTTCTAGCACAAACACAAACACATTGTCAATAAAAACATTGCAATAATAATCCTTCCTAAGGCATCACCATGCTTATGAAAATTGACCTTGCTTTTTAGAGACAATGAGGTTTTAGTCCATACCTACATAGATTGTTGTTACAATATAAAAAATGTTAAACCCTCAAATTATTAGAAGGCCCTTCATATGGAATATGTGGTCTAAGAATGGGATATGGTACAATCATAAGCATGTTGCCAACAACAACATTGCATTGTGAAAAAAAAAACATTCTATATTACCCTCTATCACAAACACAAGCACATTGCCAATAAAAACATTACAAGGTGAAATAAATATATTGCACGTTAAATTTCATTTTAGCATAAAAACAAACACATAACAACATTGTAGGGTGAAATAAATCTAGCATGTGCTAGAATTACGTTTAACAAAAATACAACATGTTTCCAACGACAATATTGCAAAGAAAATTAAATGTAGTAGATGCTAGATTTATTTCTAGTACAGACACAAGCACATTGCCAATAAAAAAACAAACAAACAAACTCATAACATTGGTAGTTGAAAGAAATCTAACATGTGCTAGATTTACTTCTATCACAAACACAAATATGTTGTCAACAACAACATTACAGGGTAAAAGAAAATCTAGCACATGCTATATTTCCTTATAGCACAAACATAAGTAAATAGCATTATTGTATGGCTGAAGAAACCTAATACATGTTGGATTTACTTCTAGAACAAACACGAGCATATTACCAATAGCATCATTATAAGGCAAAAGGAATCTAGCACCCACAAGATTTTCTTCTAGCACAAACAAAAACGCATTGCGAATAATAACTTTGTAAGGTGAAAGAAATCTAATGTGTGCTATATTTCATTCTATCATAAACACAAGCACATAACAACATTGCAAGGTGTCAGAAATCTAGTATATGCTAGATTTACTTCTATCACAAACACAAGTATATTGTCAACAACAACACTGCAAGAAACCTAGTGCATGCTAAATTTCCTTCTAGCATAGACAGAAACACATTGCAAAATAAAAACAATGCAAGGCATTTGATTTCCTTCTAACACAAATAACTGTATTGTCAAAATTAATATTGCATTGTGAAAAAAATATAACACGTACTAGATTTCCTTCTAGCACAAATTCACAAACATATTGCCAACAACAACATTACTAGACAAAACAAATCTAACACATGCTAGATTTACTCCTATCAAAAACACAAGCACGTTGCAAATAACAACATTACAAGGTGAAAGAAATATAATGCATAGTATATTTCCTTCTAATGCAAACATAATCACATAACAACATTGTAGGGTGAGAAAAATTTAGTCTACATTATATTTACTTCTAAAACAAACATATAAATATTTCCAATGACAACATTACAGGACAAAACAAATCTAGCACAAGCTAGATTTCCTTTTAGCCCAAACAAAAACATGTTAGCAATAACAACATTGCAAGGTAAAAGAAAATCTAACGTGTTAGATTTCCTGTTAGCGCAAACACAAGCACATAGCAACATTATAGAGTGAGAAATATAGCAAGTGCTAGATTTATGTCTACCACAAATACAAGCACGTTGAAACAACAACATTGTAGAGTATAAGAAATCTAGCCTATGCTAAATTTTCTTCCAACACAAACACAAGCACATTTCAATTTGAAATAAATCTAGCGCATCTTATATTTCCTTCTAGCACAAACACAAGCACATAACAACATTGTAGGACTAAAGCAGTCTAGTGCATGCTAGATTCATTTCTATCACAAAGACAAGCAGATTGCAAGCTGAAGGAAACAAAACACATGCTAGATTCCTTCTAGCACAAGCAACCATATTTCCAACAACATTTCATTGTGAAATAAATCTAGTGCATGCAAAATTTCCTTCTAGCCCAAAGATAAGCACATCACCAATAACAACATTGCAAGGTGAAAGAAATCTTATGTGTTTTAGATTTCCTTCTAGTATAAACACAAGCAGACACAAACATTGTAAGGTGAAAGAATTCTAGCGCATGCTAGATTTACTTCTAGCACAAACACAACCATGTTGACAACAACAACATTACAGGGCAAGGAAATCTAGTGCATGCTAGATTTCTTTCTAACACAAACACAAGCACATTACAGGATGAAAGAAATCTAACCCGTGCTAGATTTCCTTCTAGCACAAACACAAGAACATAACAACATTGTAGGGTTAAAGAAATATAACACACTAAATTTATTCTAGCACAAATTGAAACATATTGCCAATAACAATATTGCAATAAAAGAAATCTAGCATGTGCTAAATTTTCTTCTAAGACAATCACATGCAAAATTCCAATAACAACATTGCAAGGTCAAAGAATTTTAGCATATTTCCTTCTAGCACAAACAACCAAATTTCCAACCACAACATTGCATTGTGAAAGAAATCTAGTGCATGTTAAGTTTCCTTCTAGCTCAAACACAAGCACATAAAAACAATGTAAGGTGAAAAAAATCTAACATGTGTTATATTTACTTTTAGAAAAAAGACAAGCCTATTGCCAACAACAACATTATCAAGCAAAAGAAATCTAACACATCCTAGATTTCATTCTATCATAAACACAAGTGTATTGCTAATAACAACATTGTAAGATGAAAGAAATCTAATGAATGTTAGATTTCCTTTAGCACAAATAAGCACATAATAACTTTAACCCTTAGTAGCTCCCACACACATACTTTTATTTGCATGTCTCTTTTTTGACACCTAGCACCCCTCAAGTCATGTCATGGACTTTTTTGAGAAGCCAATGCACTTTTATCATAATTATTATGTTATATGAAACCCGCTCTGTATGCACATTGGGTCTTACCCCCCCATACTCTTTTCATCTTATTTGGTCTATAGTGTTAATGTATTTATTGGTGTGCATGAAATATCATATTTGCAACACCAGATTTTTTAGCCTCAAAACATATAAAAGCATATGCACATCGATACTCTGGTCCCAAAACATATACACATACATGCACTTTGCCTTTAACACCCGTTACCTTTCCCATTTATTATAAGCATTGTAAATTAATTTAAATAATAATGTCTAGGATATTGATTGTTTGATAGCATCCATGGAGGCTGACAAGTGTGCACAAGGGACATGTTGTAAAAATATCAGCTAAGGATGAGGACAAGAGTATGCCTTTGAGTAACTGAACACGGGACAACAAGACCAATGGAAATTTGGCCATGTAGCAAGGAACCAGTTTGTGACTAGGTGCACATAGGATTGTTGGCCACCTGTTGTAACAACAGAAAATTCAAGGAGACAAGGGGGAACAACACACAATTTGGAGTGTCGAGAGGACATGGGAAAGAGAGGAGCAGCGCAGAGGGCGGAGGTAGTGAGCTCCTAAGAGAAATTGAGAATAAACAGCAATGGTAGAGGACATTGTGTCGTAAACAGAAGAGGAGATCCTTCGAAGAAGCTTGGGAAAAGTTTGACAGGGGTCTAAATGGTGAACAAACAGCGTCGAGAGCCCTTGACAATGTTGGGGAAAAACGTGTTGTGAAATCTAGAGCATCGAGATTAAGTGATTTCTCTTCTATTGATAACTACTTGTGAATGCTTTTTACTTCTTATATTAGGATCTTCTTTTACTTATGTTATTATAGTGTTATTCTTCATCAAACAGTTACCAATGCATAAACCATAAAGAGACAAGAGACAGAATATAGGCTATCAAACAGGGCCAAAACCTCTCCCACTTCAGAGGAAAATCCAAACAAATTCTTCTTTCTTATAGAGACTTCAATTGACGAATACAAAACCTAGACCCTTGACCAAGAGCCCTCTAAGACCAATACACAAAGCTTATGAGCTTGACCCTTTCCTTCCTTGAGTCAATGATGGTCAAACTATTAATTATTCTTTCCTTCTCAGCTACTCCTTAGACTTTCGACTTTTTGTTGTACTTGGCTTACTTCAGAAACCCTAGCACATGTGAATCATCAAGATTGTAACCTTAATTTCCTTTGCTTTATGTGGAGGCTACTTCTTTGTCAACTTGGCTTGAGATACACCCTTGCTTCTTCCTTAACTTAACCTTCTAATGTGACTACAATATTTCGGCTTCTTCTGCAACAAGGACAGTCCCTTTTCTTCGCACGTGTGAGATCAAAGTGACCCAAAAACATATCCAAATGATGCCAAAGACTTCGCTCTACTTCTCTCCCTTTTTTGCTGATGATTAGGCTTCCTTCTAAGTGAACTTAGCATATCTTTATTTCAAACTAATTTCTTCACTGAAATTTTGCCTTTTAGAATGAGGCTGAGCTGCCTATTTATAGTTGTTTCCCAGTCAATTAGGCTGACTTGAGAGAGGGTGAGCTGACATGTCCTTTTGTGAAGATTATTTATTCAATCTTGTAGCCGACTTGTAGGAGGTGCCTTTGCTTGATCTTGGAGGACCTTCTTATACATGTAAATACTCATACACAAATGTAACATGCCCAAGAAGGGTCCTTCATACATGACATTGACTCAATTTGACTTTTATGACTAGATAACAATACCTAAAGGTTCACAATGGGAACCTTAACTAAAATAAAATCCCTTGATCATAAAACCCATTATTCAAGTACTTACATAGATAATTTTATTTTCTTCTTTTCATAAAATCACAATTACACATATCATTATGAAGACCGAACCTAGTTACACTTTTCAACAAAGCTGACTAAACATCACACAAGTTGGAGCGTCAAGAGGATGCAGATAACCTGGGAGGGCATTTGAAAGTTTGGTTGAGGACAGCAGCAGAGCTCACCCAAGATCTAAGTAGACAATTCATGCATCCCTAGTGTGAGCAAAGAGTACGAGCTGGAGTGAATAGTGACGAGGAATTCTAGCATCGTTGGAGGGAGCTACACTATGAGAGTGCATTCCCAGAGATCTGCCTTGACGCAGTGGTTGAACGAAGTCAAAAAACACAAAGTAGAAGAAGAAAGGAGTTGAGCATGATAGCTCATAAGAAGCTAATAAATAAGTTGCCTTGTTACACCATTGACATCTTTGAAGGTCCCTGTGCACAATCTGACTTTCGTGTCTCAGCTAATGGGTGGAGGTAGTTGGACATCTAGAACCCATGTTTCAACTGGTGGATTTGGTTTTAATCCTTTGAGCAAATCCCTCACTCATGCTCTGGAATCTGGCTCGAGGGTGATTGGAGTCTTGGATTGCAAGAAAGACCATAATGTAGCCCAATCTAAGGTTGGGTGGAGAGTTGGAGTCTCAGACTCAGTTGTCAGTCCATACTCCAAGATAAGTATCTATCCCATTTAGCATATGCCATGAAATTTCATGTTATATAACCTATTGTTATGATCACTAAATGCTTGAGCATGGTTTACTCGTGTTGGATTAAATTTAAGCTGATGGTTCATAGACTACTGATAATAGTATGATGGGTTCGATGTATAATGCTGACTTACTAACTTGCCTAGAAATTATGAAACACCCCATATGGAAGGTTATTAGTGTTATGGTTGGATCACATAAAGCAGACTCATGGTAGTAGAATCATAACATGTATATACATTATTAATCTCTACTCTATAGCAAGGATGATCATGTACTCATGGGCTTGGAATTCCTAATATATATATATATATATATATATATATATATATATATATATATATATATATATATATATATATATATATATATATATATATATATATATATATCCCTGCGCAATAGTTACAACTTACAACCCTGTGAGCTTAAACTTTGAAATATGCATATGCATTGATATGTGTGCAATTAAGGTGAACAAACTGTACTCCTTTCAATACCAGGGTAGTGACCATATCCCATAACTTGCAATGACTACCATGCTGAATTAGTTATAGGAAAATATATGTGTTTTCCCAATTAGACCTAGGCACATATGGCATGATGATGAGAGTCATGGGATATTATTCTCTGGCCACCATAGTCGCTTTTATGTTAAGTGATTTAAGAATCCTCCATTCATTATTTAAATCACGGAAATGATACTAGTAGATCTGAGTGAGATTCTGTAAATTAGACCTGCTTATCCAACTAACCTTGCTATTATTTATTCTCGAGCACCTGAGGATGTACTTCCTAACGGATAGAAATAATACCTTGTGAATTTTTGAAAGGCAGTCTCCCAGACAGGCCTGTTTCTACTTATGTTTTGGAGAACACATATCATCTGATTGTTCTAAACATCAAAACCCAATAGACAAACTCATTCCTATACCTCCTCAATATTTCTCCATTCCAACTAGGCTGAATGATCCTCAATTCAGAGGCAAAGTAGCAGTCTTCTCTTCATGCAATCTCAAAACAACTCCGAGGGCCAACCCACCTTCATTGGATGAACGGAAGGTATTAGCACATCTATTTAGGGTGCATCTTGATGTGAATTTGTGGCTTCTTCAGCACAGGCGTACACCACGGTGATGATTTGGTTCTGCGCTTGTGTGGAGGTGAGACATGGCATTTTATGAACAATGCTGCTCAGTGTTCCTGGAACAGAGTTTAGATTGTTATCATCCTTGCTGGCATGTGAAGGTTTGTCAGACCTTGTATATTCTCATCATGTAGATGTATTGATTAAGTTAGTGAAATTGGCACCTCCCCATTGACATCTTTTCATTACCAAATTGCCAAATGCTATAAAAAAGGTTGACCAAGGTTGCAGTGTGTGAACTCCAGTGTTTTTGCTGAGGCAGAAGCCATGCTTCTTTCAAGTCAAATGTCTAGTGCTACAATTCTCAGGGTACTTCAGGACTTGATCTCTCTTGCTTCCTCACTTAACAAGGCAAAGGATTATTAGTTACTACCTTATAGAGATCATGATGAAAGTGTTATTATAATCAGGAGTCTTAAATTAGCCGCTGAACTTCTATGGTAACAACTGGGTCTCTGCATCAGTAAGACAGAAAAACTGGTCATCTTCATTGTCTATTGTACCTGTGTCTTCTGGTGCTAATGGAGTTTTACTCCCTTTACCACCAGGAACACAGAAGATCTTTCCATATATTGACATATTTTTGTAATATGTGTAAAGTTGCAACCTCATCAAATGACACCTACACAGCTAGAATACACCAGTGCTACCTCTAGTGAGATAAAATCAGCTGCAAGTTCATCTGATTCCTTAGTGCTCAAGATCCTGGCCCATTGATTACACATAATCGAAGGGAATATCCTTCACTTTGACAAGTGAAACAACCAGTAAAATCAAGGCAGCAATATCAAGATGAGTCCACACATGCTATATTATTAGATTCACATGGTAAACTGATATCTTGTTTCCTGTTCAGATTGTTGGGGCTACCTTTAGATTCTTTCTTTTTTATTGTACAGACTTTAAACTAAACACATACCCAACCCATTTCCTTGTAAGCATTACTAAGCATAGGATGATAATATGGGGCATTTTCCTGGATCAGATTCCAGCTTAGCTATTGCCTCTGCTTTTGGGCATATGGAAAGTTAAGTGCATTCTAGGGGAATTTGATTTCTTGTTTCTTTGTGTCAAGATATCTACAAATGTCCTTGCTGACACTGTGACATCAATGTAAGAGAAGTCCTTATAATGAAATGGGTATTGATCCTAGGAGTTTATTCGTGTGCAATCTCACACTTTCAAAGCTTGCATATGTGCTAGAAATCATTGACAAGTACCTAGACTTGGAAGAAAACTCAAAGTTGCTATGTAGCGACCTAACCCAATTCCAATTCAAGAGGTACAAAACTTAATCAATAATAGCACTTGAAGGGTTATGCTGCTACTGAGCTCCATTCCATAGAAACAGAGATCTCAACGAGTTAAAACTCAATCCATGGACCATTGAAGAGTTAGATCCAGCATTCAGTATTGCAATGAGAATATATTAAATACACCAATCTTATCTATGCATTCATAAGCAACATCAAAAAAACACCTTTGGCATCTAGCCCTTAGTTTTTACTAGAGATGCATGAAGCATCATTATATAAACAGAATGCAATCTTTTGGGAAGTCCATTCAAATGTGGAATCCAAGTTAAGCATTGATATTAGACCTTGCATGCAGATTTCATGGATTGTTGTAGTAGTGTCATAAAAATGGACTAGGTCAGTTATATCATATATGTCAAAGATAGTCTAACTCAGAGTATGAAACTATGATCTAATCTATAAACCTGACTAAATGATCCAAACCTGAAACTATGACCCTTCTTTGCAAATTTCATGTGCTACCAATTAACCATACTTAAAAGTTTTAAATTCAATATGAGAGTAAGCTTATGGAGTAGCCGTTGTGTTTGGAAAGTAACCACAGAACAAAGGCCAATGGTTTAATCTCCTGAAATAAGGTGTTAACATAGTCTTCCAAGAAGCACATTTTGCATCAAGAGGTTTGGAAAGTCACCACAAAACAAAGGCCAGTGGGTTAATCTCCTGAAACAAGGTGTTAACATAGTCTTCCGAGAGGCACATTCTGCATCAGGAGGTTTGGAAAGTCACCACAGAACAAAGGCCAGTGGGTTAATCTCCTGAAACAAGGTGTTAACATAGTCTTCTAAGAGGCACATTTTGCATCAGGAGAAACCCTAGACTGATCTCCTTTTATGAGGAAGCAAAAACATGACAAATGTTTGGTTAGGTAGGAATACAGCTTGTCAATTTGGTCTAGCTTGAGTGATTAAAAGAGAAGGTTGTTAGGCTCTCTACCATTTCATGGATTGATATAGTGATGAGACAAAAGAGGCTCCCCCTTGAGACTTAACTAGGTCATTCATAACAGTTGTGGTGTTGGTGCCTTAACTTAGCCAGAAAATGCCAAAACTCTATTGATGCACAAAATTTATTACTGAATCGACCTCAGAATATGCCATAGTCACTGAATATGACATGCATGTTTGTACCAAGGAGGCCCTAAACTTTTGAACAATGGAACCTTACATTGGTATCATCAACCTACATGGGGAGAAACAAAAGATTTTAATAAGATGCCAGCAAAACCTAGACACTATTGTGTGAGATTATTGCTTGGTAACTGCAGATTGCACAACGATGTCTGTGGTTGAGCCAACAAGAAGTGATCCCTTCAGGTGGATCTTACCAATAAAATATACGTAGCGGTCTCCGATTTCTGGGGTCTGTGAACCACATAGACATAAACCAAATGAAAAATAAATAAATTTACAACAACAACAAAAAATCATAGGTCTAACCAGAATATATATATATATATATATATATATATATATATATATATATATATATATATATATACACACGTCCCATTTCAATGGTGTACATGCCCAAAACTCATGTCCATCTGTCCCAGTGTTAGTGTCATGTGTGACTTAGATTGAGCATAAACAAATATATGTGAGAAAGAAAAAGAATTTACTATGGAAGCCAAGTTAAGCATTGATATTAGGCCTTGCATGCACATTTCATGGATTGTTGTAGTAGTGACATAAAAATGGACTAGGTCAGTTATATCACATATGTCAAAAGATAGTCTAACTTGAAGTATGAAACTGCCATCTAAGCTTTAAACTTGACTAAATGGTTCAAACCTGAAACTGTGACCCTTCCTTGCAAATTGCACGTGCTAACCAATTAATCATAGTTAAAAGGTTTTAGATTCAATACATGAGTAATCTTATGGAGGAGCTGTTGGGTTTGGAAAGTCACCACAGAACAAAGGCCAGTGGGTTAATCTCCTGAAACAAGGTGTTAACATAGTCTTCTGAGAGGCACATTTTGCATCAGGAGAAACCCTAGACTGATCTCTTTTTATGAGGAAGCAAAAACATGACAAATGTTTGGTTAGGTAGGAATACAGCTTGTCAATTTGGTCTAGCTTGAGTGATTAAAAGAGAAGGTTGTTAGGCTCTCCACCATTTCATGGATTAATATAGTGATGAGACAAAAGAGGCTCCCCCTTGAGACTTGACTAGGTCATTCATAATAGTTGTGGTGTTGGTGCTTTAGCTTAGCCAAAAAATGCCAAAACTCTATTGATGCACAAAATTTATTACTGAATCGACCTCACAATATGACATAGTCAACCAGGGAGGCCCTAAACTTTTGAACAATGGAACCTTACATTGGTCTGGTCAACCTACATGAGGAGAAATAAAAGATTTTAATAAGATGTCAGCAAAACTAGACACCGTTGTGTGAGATTATTGCTTGGTACCTGTAGATTGCATAATGACCTTTGTGGTTGAGCCAGCAAGAAGTGATCTCTTTAGGTGTATCTTCCCAATACAAATATTCTGTGGACATAGCGGTCACCGATCTTTTGGATCTGTGAACCACATAGACATAAACCAAATGAAAAATAAATAAATAAATAAAAACAAAAAACTTCATAGGTCTAACCAACAAATATATATATCTATATATATATATATATATATATATATATATATATATATATATATATATATATATATATATATATATATATATATATACACGTCCCATTTCAATGGTCTACATGCCCAAAACTCATGTCCGTCTGTCCCAGTGTCAGTGTCATGTGTGACTTAGATTGAGCATAAACAAATACATGTGAGAAAGCAAAAGCACAACTACTAATTGCAGAGGAAATACAGGGGACACAAAAAAAAGGTACAAAAATTTATATTTTACTAATTAACTAATTCAATTGAATTACTTCTTGTGCCCCACAATGATTGATTGAGACACTTAGTATTTGGGAATCTTTGTATATTATTCCTAAAACTGCATTGGTTCATTTTACTGTAGTAGTGATAGTTTATTGGTTGGCTAGGGCACAATGATTGGTGTTATTTTCTAAAATTCAGTCATAAGCTGATGTTTTTCAATATTCCGTGTCACCCGATTCACCAAATTGAGATGAATGCTTCTCATGGAGCGTTGGGTCCCACTCTTTAGGTGATAAGAATTTATTCTTATGTAAGCAATTCTCTACTTGTAAGGCTACGTGGGCTAGAAAGATAGCAAGAAAGTTTCATACCATCATATTTGTCATTTACTGTCGTTACCTTGACATCTTCTCATCCTTCCTGATAAATATGATGACATCATCTTCCCAGCCTTGCTGTAAACATTATAATATCATCTTCTTATCCTTGCTGGAATTTACTTTGCCCAACTTGAGGTGTATTTTTTCAATGGCTTGTTTTTCTAGTTTATTTCAAAATTTTGGAGACTTTCTTCATCCATTTCAAACAGTTCTAAAATATCCAGTTAATTCCTCTCAATGATATCAAAATCGAAACAATCATTGAACTGACCGACAACAGAAATCAAAACTAAACAAAAACCAAAAACAGAATTGGGCCACAAAACCAGTCAACCAAAAAATAGATAAAATATTCAACTTTTGGAAAAATTACAAATTCATGTGCATCCATATGAATCCAAGCCATCATACACAAATATGAAAAGTTTTTCATGTATGTAGCAAGCAAGGGTGCATATAACCAAAATAGCACCAAGTACAATCCATATCTGAACCAAAATACATCAACAAAGATGTTCTCAAACTCTCCAAATCAACCCAAGATACTCAGCTCAAAATTTCCAAATTGCTGCAATGAATTGTGAGTCAAATGGAGGGTGGGGAGCTCTTTAAATAGCATTAGGGTGGGCCTCAGGTTAGGTTTTCATGTTCAACCTTTTTATATTTTATCGAATTTTTTTTAAATATTCAAGTCATCCCCATCACCAGCTATATGGCTTTGACAGAATGGAGTTGGACGGTTCTGTACAGAACCAGTCAGTTTTGACATTTATCACCAATTCCAGTATGGAACCAGCCATTTCCAGTGTGGAACATTCAATAGAACCAATACAGACCCCTAACCGATTGGTTCAGGCTAGTTTAACCAAAAATAATCTAGTTCTGATAACATTGATTTCTCTGGCTAATGATTTTTTGTCTGGCTTCTGTCAGCATAACTTAGAACTTTTCATTTCCAAACTTTCAATACTAGGTCTAAGAATTTAGAAAAAGACCTTTTTACTATTTGTAAGATTGAAATAGTCCATGCATCTAAATCCATGCACATGTGCATGGAGAAATTGAAACTACAGTTTTAAGTTTGTAGGACATTTCAACTAGCAATTCATGTCGCAAGGGTGTTGTTATAGGTTTAAAGATTTAAAAAAAGATAAAAGTTATGTTACATAATCATAGCTTTGGTTTAGAGCACCTGAAACAATCACAAACTGTTTTATGATAGTTTTGCGGCATTTGGGGGTGCTCACGGTTAGAGTACTCGCTCTGCAGGGGTTTTTTCTTTCCACAGTTTGCGGCTTGAGTGACATTGGTTACACTTGAAGGGGGTAGTTTACAAACCACTATTTTTTGGTTTACCTCCTGTCTTCATACTCTAACTACAGTTTCCACATTGCAACCAAGGGTGGACTTCTGAGGTCACAAGTTTTCTGCTGAAAGCTTACGGGACTGTGGGTCAGTCTGGCAGGAGCATTAAAATAAACCCTTGTCCTTTTTGTGTCAAAGCAAAATCTATTTTTAGCAAGGGGTTTGAAGCAGAGCACAAGGGCGTTTTGCCATGAATGACAGTCTTGGGCAAGTGTAACCCCAACAGGAAGACACGACAGAACGACACACTGTTTTCTTGGGCAGCTGGCTCCCGGATGGATGAACAACTACTTGACTACACTTCTGACTCCCTTGCTGTTGAGGATATTTGGGTCAATTTCTCCCGACCGGCTCCAACTTTGACTACGCCGGTGATAGCCAGTTTACCGGTCACAGGGGTTGAGGCAGTTATAACTCAAATGGAAGATATGGCAGTCTCTCCGTAGACCCTAGAATCGACTCCACCCCCGACAGTTACGGAAGGAATATTCATCCCGGAAGAAGGCCCAGAGTTACCCTTCCTACCCATTCCTTCCCCGTCGGACCTGAACATATGGTCGCAAGCCTTCCCGGCAACAACAATTACCCAAGGTGGTGCGAGTGTTTCAAGAGAAGGACCGAGTAACTTGGGTCAAACAACACAAGGATTGCTGCCTGAACAAGTAGGAATCCTCGAGACTGCCCCCTTCTATACAGCATTCCAACCAGTCGGCTCAGCCCCTCCTTCAGGCTACTTCATTGGCATTCCCAGACTGGACCACACTTCGGAAGGAAATTGTTTTGATTCAAAAGACATTGGCCTTGAGGAAGGAGAGAAAGCAGCTAAAGCGTGGCCAAAACATCCAAAAAAATCAAGGAATTCAAAAATCAGAGAAAGGGACAGGCGGTTAATCTTCAGAGAAGGAATCTCTATGGCTCAAGCGGCCCTCACGGAGAGCATGGTGTTAGTTGGAAGGGTGAGAGGCCGAAATTACTCCCCGATATGCCTTCGAAAGTGGACAGCAAAAATTTGGGGGAATCTCCTCATACAACTCTTAGGTATCCTCTAACTTTCCAGGTGTTGGTTTGCTCTGATTTTTGCTCATCCGGACCAGGTAGACTGGGTCCTCACGTGATACTGGCACATCGAGATGACACCAGTTCTATTGAAGTGATGGTCGCCAATGTTTGACCCAGAAAAGGAAAATCATGGAGCGAGGCCAATCTGGGTCCAATTTCCTACTCTCCCGTTACAATTTTGGGGGGAAGAAATCTTCAAGGTAATAGGAGATGATTTGGGTGTCTATCTAGATCATGATAGAATCTACCAAGACACAGGATGCCTAGCATTGGCACGTATTCTAGTGCATCTAGATACCAAAGAAGGTCTGGTAGAGAGCTACCTGCTTCAGATGGGCAACATCACTCAGAGGAAAATTCTAGATTACGAAGGCATTCCCTTCCATTGCCGCAAATGTCACGAAGTGGGGCATTTATACAAAGACTGTCCAAGAATTTCAAGGAAGAATCAGATCCCAGCCAAATTGTTGGTCTCAACCTCCACTCAAACTCTGGATTCAGATTTCGATTCTCAACTGGACCTCCAAGAAAGTACTTTGCCCTCTAGTTTGACTCCACAGTAGGCCGTAGCTCACCATTTCGAAAGGGCATCGAATCGACCCCCTGAAAAATCCAGATCCCGGGACATGGCTTTCACGGGTACTCCCTTCTCCACTCTTCCTCTTTTTTCTCATTCTATTGAAGGTTCAGTAAATTTATCATCTTCTTTGAACTATGTCATCTCTCAAGCTGAAGTTAATAAGTTATGTTCATCATTTTGTCCTATTCCCGCTGTGCCTCCCTCACTGTCCTCCCCCATTCCCCAACCCTCTGTGGATAGGACCACCTACCTGCTCGATGATCACCCACTATCAAGTGGGCCTCACCGATATTTCCTTAGATCCCTTCTTGTTGCTCCCTCTTCGATCTTAGGCCTGGACCTTGACCCCCCTCCTTCAATTACTCTCAAGCCTCCGAGAAGCCGTCAATCAAAAATTTCTAAGGCTATTAAAAGGGCTAGTGTTGAAGTAGCCTTCGGGGTCCAATCCCCAATCGACTGGGTTCTTAGAGCAAAGAGAAACCCTCACTCCTCTCCCCCATGATCTATATTTCCTTTAATTGTAGGGGTCTAGCCAACCCTGACAAAAGCTGGCTCTCAAGAGGCTCTGTTTGTCTGAAAAGTTGGATGCTATTTTCCTTCAAGAAACTCTGGGGGAAGGTCACCAGATAAATAAGCTTCTCTTAAGTTTTCTCCCAACCTGGGATTTTCATTTTTTGGATGTGAAAAGTTGCTCTGGTGGCTGCGCCTTTGGGTTTAACACTCGTTCTCCAAAAATCCTCAACTTTTTGGGAGGAGAAGGTTTTCTTGGTGTAGATATCTGGTCTATGGAGCTTGGCAGACCATTTAGGATCATCAACATCTATGGCCCTTACCAGAACAGAGAATTCTTCTGGAATAAAATCATGGAGGCTAATTTTATGAATCAACATAATACCATTATTGGTGGAGACTTAAATTTCTCCTTGAGATCAATGGAATCTTGGGGTTTCAGGGGTCAAAGTGATCATCTCACAGCATTTTTTGAAAACTTGTTGGATGCTCACGAATTTCTAAATATTGACCCTGTTAAACTCAAGCCAACTTAGAGGAATCGCAGATTGGGGTAGATGCCCTTGCTAGAAGATTGGAGTGATTCTTGATCAAAGCCCCTCTTATGGCAAGTTTAATTCTCTTTCGTCAATGGGTGGGTAGTGGTGGGATCTCTAATCACTCTCCTATATTTCTAGAGCTCAAGGGTAATATTTCTAAACCCTCTTCACCTTTTAAATTTAACTCCTCTTGGTTGTTGGAGCCGAGTTTCAGGAACTTGGTCTCGGCCACTTGGATCCATTGCTCCCATAATGAAACCTCCTCCCCAGGGGAGCTCTTTGCAAAAAATCTAACAGTTCTAAAAGGAAAAACAATAACCTGGGCCAGATTAAGACAAAGAAAACAAGATGAAGATCTTCAAAGAATTGAAAAGGCTCTACTAGCCTTCGAAGAATCAACTCCCACAGGATCAAACTCGGCAGAACAAAAGTTGCCACTGATTCAACTGGAAACTGGCAGAATAAAGCTTCTTCGCTTAAAAGAAGAAACCTGGAGGCTCAAGAGCAGAGCAATCTGGCTCAAGGCAGGTGATGAAAAGTCAAGGTTCTTTCAACAATATGCAAGGGGTCGGAAAGCAATTAACTCAATCTAGGAATTACAAGACTTAGAAGGAAGGAAAGCGGGCAATTTTGAACAACTGGCTGACATGGGGATTAGACATTACTCCAATATCTACAAATCCCCCATTGGAATAACCCTTCCAAGCATCATTTGCACTGTTGAAGCTCTGCCCAGATTCATCGAGTCGGAGGAAATTGAAGAACTAAACTCTCAAATTACTAGAGAAGAGCTTGAAGCTGTGCTGAAGTGCTTTCATAAGGATAAGAGTCTGGGTACTGATGGGTGGCCAGTTGAATTCTTCAGTTCCTTTTTAGATTTAATTGGAGATGATCTCATCCAAACCATTGAAGAAAGCCGACAGTCTGGCAGAATTTTGGAGGCCTTCAACTCGACATTCCTGGCCCTTATACCCAAACCTGATAACCCTTCCTCTTTTGAAGACTATAGACCCATATCCCTCTGCAATAGCATTTACAAAATTATATCCAAAACAATATCCCTCCGTATTAAACCCTTTCTCTCCAGAATGATTTCCAAGGAACAATTTTCCTTTCTCAGCCATCGCCAAATCCATGAAGCAATTGGTACTGCTTAGGAAGCTCTCCACTCGATTAAGAAGCTCCATAAAAAGTTTGTCATCCTAAAAATTGATCTTTCCAAAGCCTTTGATCGTACCTGTTGGTCCTACCTCAGGATAACTCTCACTCACATTGGCTTCCCCTTTGCTTTGATCAATTGGATCATGAGCTATCTTACTTCAGTTGCCTTTACTATTCTCATCAATGGAGCGGATTTGTGTTTCTTTCATGTAGAACGAGGCCTTAGGCAGGGATGTCCTCTCTCCCCACTGCTCTTTCTCCTCATCATGGAAGGCTTCTGCAGATTGATAACAAAAGGCAAAGAGGAAGGCTCTTTGGCTGGAGTCAGGCTCTCGGACATGTCCTCTATAACCCATCTTTTATTTGTTAATGATGTTCTGATTTTTTTAAATGGATCTTTTCAAGACTCATATGCTTTCAAGGCTATTCTAGATCTTTTTTATATAGCTACAAGCATGCAACCAAATATTGCAAAATCAACTACTATCATAGTTTCCTGCCAGTTGAATGAAGTAAGATTAGCTAGCCAATTTTTTGAATATGAGCGTCAAGATCTGGATGATGGTCTTAAATATTTGGGTTTTAGATTGAAACCAAATGGTTATCGCATAGCATATTGGACTTGGCTTATAGCCAAGATTGAAAGCAGAATCAATATTTGGCAGCAGAGATGGCTTTCTAGAGCAGGTAGGCTAACTCTCCTCAAGTCAGTCCTACAAGCTATTCCGGTTTACTGGATGTCATTGGCCTAGATTCCCAAAGGCATTTTAAAAAGAATTCAACAATTATGCTATCGCTTCCTTTGGTGCGGACAAATTCCAGGGATAACTTTTGCTTGGGTCCGTTGGGACAGCATTGACAAACCCAAAAAACTGGGGGGTTGGGGCATAAAAAATTTGCATTTATTCGCCGAGGCTTTGGCTACAAAACTGGGCTGGAAACTTATTAATTCTAGAAGTCTTTGGCAGGAAATCACTTATCATAAGTACATATATCTGCTCTCAATTCTGGAATGGATCCATAGGCCTTCAGTTCCTACGGCTGGATCCTCCATAATTTGGAAAGCATTATCTCAGTCTATCTCTCTGATCAAGCGTGGTCTGGCTTGGAAAGTTGGCAATGGAGTTCAAGTGAGGATTGGTTTGGATGCGTGGAGTGGATGTGGGAATGGCCATATTCTCCCCCATCCTCCTTGCAATTTCCTTCAAGACTCAGGAATCAACCACTTATCACATATAGCAGATGATATTCAGGACAGGTGGCAAAACCAGACTTGGAAGGACCATAGAACGATCAACATTCCGGCAGCTTGGGTCGATGATTGGTAAAGATTCACAGGCTCATTAGAGGAGGCCAATGTGTGTATAAACGACAATCAAGATGTCCTTATCTGGGCATTGGATCCTGAAGGAAGATACTCCCCCAAATTAGGTTATGCTTATACAATGGCAGCCAGACACACGGGTGATTTCTCTTGGTGGTGGAGTCATATCTGGAAATTAAAGGCCCCTCCCAAATCTAGGCTTTTCATGTGGTGCATTTTAATAGACAAGGTTCCCACTGAACTAACGCTGAGGCATCGTGTAAACTGCGGGCCTTCTGGATGTTGTCTATGTAGGATGCAGGAAGAAGATACTTCTCATCTCTTCTTTACCTATTCTGTCTCGAAAGCCTTCTGGAAAAGGATCCTCACTTTACTAAATCTACATATTGATTGGTCGGGATGAGATATTGAAGAGGCTTGACAAAGATGGTGGATAAAAGCCAACTCTCAGAAACCTAGATGCCTTCCACTGCTAATTCGCTGGGGAATCTGGCTTAATAGGAACAAATCCATTTTCAAGAATGCCAAAATAGATTGGAACTCCTTCAGTATTTCACTGTTGGCTTTATACAATTCGATCCCGGAGGACCAGGACATCAGACCCCCTCAGTTCATTACCCAGGAATCCATAGACATACACTCCCCCTAGGGTTATTTTGACGACTCAGCACTGTGGTGGAGGGGTGGTGTTCCATATGGATAATACAATGTCTTATAGAATCAAGGTCGGCCTTGGGAGAGGCACCAACAACTATGCTGAATTGAGCAGTCTAAAATACCTTCTCCTTTTTTCTTGCCAACAACTTCAGACAGTTGGAAACTCACAACTCATAATTAACTGGACAAATGAAGTTAATCATTGTCACTTGCACACACTTAGAGATATTATGACTGATATCCTTTCTCTAAAGCCCCAATTTGATTCATTTTCATGCTCACATATATACAGGGTAAGGAATGAGATTGCTGATCGTTTATCCAAAGAGGCAGCGCAGCTAAACAGAGGTCAATGGCAGATACAAGAATACATGCGTGGCAGTTTCTACAGTTACTATCATCGTCCTTTTATGGACATGATTGGTTACTATTAGAATGATCGATAGATCATTCAGCAGCTTTTCTTTTACTTTCTCCTTTTATGTATATAACTTACCAGTTTTCAGTATATTTTTGGACAAAACTCATATTCTCAGAAGCTTACTGGACTTCTTATAAGTTTATTATCAGTAAGCATCATAATAGTTTTTGTAAAGTTTATAATAGCTCTAAACAATACTCCCTTTTTGGTGACAGCAGTTCATATCTGCAGTATCATACAACATGTAATTTTCTTATCTTTTTAATGAAAATTACGCTTTTTCAGAGGAAAAAAAGATAGTTTTGCGGCATTTATATTTTTGAATTTACATATTGAAAGAGTCCAGGACCTATATAAGGCACTAAAATGATGAGTCTCACATGACTAGTTGAACTAATGAGACCTGCTAAGTCAAATGCTTAGCAAATAATTCATCTCAAAGATATCAATCAATGACTCATTTATTGCTAAAACACAGTTCAACAAAATGACCATTTTATTTTTTATGACTTCAACTCCTAAAGTTTTATAAACCTTTCGATTTTACTTCGAATAGGGGAAGCATGTTGGCAATTTCTGGCACAGAAACAGTGTTCCATGATTTTGATTCCAAGATATGCATTTCTTGAACAAATTCTAGATCTCTTATTTTTCATTTATTAAAATAGCTCTCTAGCATAATTTTTCCTCTCCTTTCCTGACTTAAAACTTTGACAAATAACCCAGTAAAAAGAAAACAAGAATAAAGCCAAACCATAATGGATAAATTATTTCTCCAAGCATCTTGTATACCATGCAAACAGTAACAAATAACTGACATGTTAGGCGGCTACAATATGTTTCACGTTGGGGCTTTCATTAACACTTCAAACACATGTAATGCTGCAATACAGTACTCTCAGAAAAACTCAGTACAATCCTACTCCACAAATCACCCAATATATTGGCTCTTACACTCTTAGGATATAATGCAATGACTATCCTGTCACCTGGTTGGCACGTGCTAGCCTTGATTTCCCTAACTTCATGCCATGGGGAGTCTGTGAGCCCATAATGGCTAAATCAAACCTTGAATCCAACATTTCTATTAACAAATCTGCTCTAGTTACTGTTGATACCAGTGTTGTTGTAACTGTGTCTGGACATAAATCCCTGAATGATCAAAATTCCCTAGGAAGTTCATTTTAGAAGTCTTCCACAATGAAATGGATCTGATCCTGATGGAACTCCAATAGTCATGTAGCTTTCTGAATACAATTTTTTGTGTGTTAATTATCAACAACAATCACTGCTTGGCCATTTCATGGACCACATTCCTTTGTGGATCATCATCAAGGCATGGATGCAGGAGGTAGGGGAGTCTCAGATGGCTTTGGAAAACTACTGGTAGCTTGACCATGGGCTTCTTTTTTGTTTTATTTTTTGAATAAAGTTGTCTTTGATGAAAGTGTTTCCAACAATCCTCAGTACATATAAACACCTTAGTTGTCTTCTCCTCGTGGTATGAGAAACTCTCAGCGAAGAGAAATGCACAATTATGTTTCCTATTTGCATCAAGTTCATCAGGATAGCCATGCAATATTGGCCTTTCCACAAACATATTTCTGTTTCTCTCACTCACTTTAACTATCACGGGCCTGAGAAACTTTACAACCCTGAGGGGCCAGAAAAGCATGTCTGAAGTTTAACTTGACCAAAGACCTTAAAGAATAAGTTATGATTGAAGTTGGAAAAAATATGTTTATATAACTTGTGAGGTACCTCTCTCCTTAGAGCCTATGGGAGGGAAAATTGCTTCCATCCAAATAAAATGTAAATTTTATCAAAGAATAACGAATCTATAAGACAATGCCTCCATAATATCCTTTTCAATGAAGCACTTCAAGTCGGGGTGGGCACACTCGGTTGTCATCTGAATATTGTCGAGATTCAAAGTGTCAAAGGGACACAATTCCATGGATATCATCCACTGGCTTAAAACAGGCGATAGGCCTACAATAGGATTTTTTATTTTTTAGGGGCCCTATATTCAAAATAAGGCTTGAAGAGAATCTCCACTATCAAATCAACCAAGGGTAGGCTTACTTAAAAGATGAAATTGAGAAACAAATTACTTCTCAGTTCTCCCTACAAAAGATTTTTCAATTGCAAATACTAAATGAGGAATGACCATGCAACCCTATTTTGGAGTTGTGTCACAAACTTTATGAAGCGCAAAGAATATTGTGTGACTAGTCATTGACTTTGGGTAAGCTAGCTGCTACCCTCTCAAACATGAACAATGATGATGGTAAGTCCTGGGATTAGACAGATTCCAATGTGAATTCTATAATGCCACCGAGTACTTTGTCAATCCAGACATTTTGCAGAGATTTACAAAGAATCCATCACAGAGCAATCATTGAGAACCAACTTAAACAAAGGCATTATCAATTTTATACCCAATGTTAAAGATTCCAAAGTGACTATGAGTTGGAAGCCTATCACTCTGTTGAATGTCTCATGTAATAGTCTTACCAAAGATGAACACTCATAATCAAGCATATTCTCATGATTATTATCAAACCTGAGAAGACTTGTTTCACCAAAGGGCAATTTATCTTATTGCAATCTGTGAGGGCATGGAGTGGCCCAGTCGTTATGGCCATAACATCTTATTTATAAAAAAAACCAGCTTCGAAAAAAAAATTACAAGATAGTGGGGTATCCCTTTATTCTACCTCTTGCATTTGAGCCAACTTCTCTAAAGGCTACTAAAATATTATTCACCAAGACCTAACTTTGTCTCTCTCTTAATGGGTGTAAAGTTAAACCAGAGTTAATCCTTTTTTGATCAATTTGCCAAACAGAGGCTAGTGTCTGTCTGATAACTCATAGGGTCAAGCAAGGTCTCATTAAAGTGTATTCGTTTGTACAAACCATACCCAATGATGCTTGTGAATGTGCTAAAACTCAATGTTCTAGAACAGGAGTCAATTAATAATGTGCTATGGATTTCTTAGGCATTTTCTGCAAGGCCCTAAGCTCTAAACATTCAGTGAGCTAAAACCTATTGCTACAGGTAGAGCTCACAGGACATGCCAGATTGACTTAAAGGTAGAGCTCACAGGACATGCCAGATTGACTTAAAGGTAGAGCTCACAGAAGATGCCATATTAACTTAAATTACAAGGGCAGGCTTGTGTCAAGTCAAGCCAAATTTTCAAATTCCTAGGCATTTCTTTCTCTTTTCAAGAAACATTTGAGGAACAATGGGACATGCTTATAAAAATATGGGAAAATAATTTTGGTAAATGGATTTATAAGCCCAACACTTTAGCAGCATGATTTCAAATCTGCACTAAAAGCTGGCTCCCATGCATGTTATTATTTATTGGATGTGCCCTTGGTTGCTTCTTTGTGCCAACTTTGATGGAGGGATGGTCTTCAACTTTTCATAGATTCAGGAACCTTTAATACACATGGAAGGAATGGAGTGGCTTGGGTATCCCCAGAACTCACACTCCAACTCATCCCTCTATGCTAAGTGGATTGTTTTTGAACTGAAAGGAAAGGAAGGAAATTGCATTCACATAGTAAAAATTTCTATTAGGGACTAAACCTTCAATCATTTATCAATGAGCATTACCCCGGACAATTTTAAGATTAAATGTACCTTTCTGGTCCATAGCACATGCAAGAATTGGAAGGTTATAAAGCCAAAACCTCCATATAATCCACCTTGGCATCCCCACAATAAATAATTTTTGATAAATGGCTTGAGCCATGAAAACATATATTTTAGTTGTACCAATTCCCCAACTTTGCTTGGCAATAGGTATTGACCTACTGTAGTCACTTACTTCACATTTCCATTCCGTAAAAGGAATCCCTTCCTTGGAGATTAATTACAATAAACTTTGGACTTCCACTCAACTTGACAGCTTATGTGAACTGAAAACTTTTTATTCATTTCGAAAAACAGGAAATAATATATTGTTTAATCAAACTCTAGTCATTAGTGACTTTTGTTGGGTTGCATATCATTGTCTATACCTAGAATCACCATAGGTGGCCTCATCCTCTAGACCAGCCTCCAAATGATAAGCTAAACAAAGTCCATCGATAATTTTGAAGGGTGAGAAGCAACAAGAAAATAATCACTGAGAAGTTAGTGCCCCAAAGACTAAGCCAAAAAACAATCCATCAAGAAGCCACCAATATAATGACAAAAAGATGAAATGCCCACATCAGGATCGGATACAAACTGTTATGATGTACTAATGATCAGGGCCTTTAATTTTGGACTTTCCTTGATTTTGGTTTTGGCATGTCATATGGCACTTTACTAGCTAGGCGTATTAAGGTCAAGGTTTGAGACTTTATATGGTTTTCTTCCAAACCAGTTTTGTAGCCCTTAGTAGCACCATTTTTTGATTGAAACACACCATCTATGTATTGTCATCATTAATAATAAAAAGAAGCTTTACCCACCAAAAACAAAAAGAGGTCACAAAAACAAAAAGGGGTCTCAAGCTTCCATTCCTAAACTTGAACTCAACATTTTACCAAATAAACACAAGTCTTCAGTAACACATAGAATAATTAACAGGTCCAAAAGGGTTCCTTCACTTGGGGAGAAAACAAATCAAATAAAACAAAAAAAAAAGAGGTCTCAAGCTTCCATTCCTAAACTTGAACTCACCTTTTTACCAAATAAACACAAGTCTTCAATAACACATCAAAAAATTAACAGGTCCAAAACAGTTCCTTCGCCTGGGGAGAAAACAAATCAAATAAAACAAAAAGAAAAATAGGTCTCAAGCTTCCATTCCTAAACTTGAACTCAACTTTTTACCAAATAAACACAAGTCTTCAGTAACACACAGAATAATTAACATGTCCAAAAGGGTTCCTTCGCCTAGGGAGAAAACAAATCAAATAAAAGAAATATCACCAAAAACTCGATCGAACTCAGGTAAAAGTCAAAGAGTGTTGTTAACTCCCAAAATTTTTGGAACTCAACAAAGATTTGCTTGCAAATAAAAAATGCTACAAAAGAAATAAGTTCCAATTGACTGAAGAGGCACTCAAAACAAGACATGTTCACACCAAAATGTGAGTACTAGAAAATAAACTACGTCAACTTTTGTAGAAGTTGCACTGGGAAAGCAATAGCCTCAGTCAATCCCTACTACTACACAAATAATTGTCATGCTTTTTAGTTTTTAATGCAATCAAATCCAATTAATTAATTTATTTTATCTTTCCATGCCAAAAACTTGCTCCACGACCCATTTCATTTTGGAACGTGATGCTTTCAAAAACATCAGGGACAATTATGGAAATATGTTTGCATTGGTCCATTGGCATTGTCTTTTCAGCGAGGTGACTGTTCGAAGGTTGGGTCAGTTAATCATCAATTTGAATAAGAAAATGGCTGAATTACAAAAATCGAAAAGCATGGAGGTTGGTGATCCCATAGACTATTTTTGGTCTCATGGACGTTAAAATTTTATTCATTTATTCATTAAAACAATGAACCGTAATCAAATAAATTTAAAAATAACTCCATGACCATCTCCAATAAAAAAAAAAGATCCATCGCATGGACCCAATAATTAATGAAAATGATATTGTATCTCGATCACAGGGCTCAAAATTATATATTTACAGACAACATATAACATCAACATTATCATTGGTTTTTTATCTCACTATATTTTCCATCACATCACCGCTTGACACTGTGTGTCGTGCAATCGTTGTTGAAACATTATCTATAAACTGAAGGGAATATCATTTTTTGTGGGTCATTTGGTGGAGAAGTAATCATCAATTCAGCGGTTCTACCAGACTTTACTAGTGGATTGTCGAACCTGCAAACTCTTTTATTTGTTTACCAAGATGGTCGGAGGAAGATGCCGCAACAACAGGTGGAAAGGATTTTCCCCATTAGAAAATAGTGAAGTTGCAACTAGTTGCTCTTCGTGGGACGAAGATAAAAATGAAAAAATATCCTAATCGGTCAAAGAATTTAAATTATCTGAGTTGCAACAATTGGTGAATGAAGTTGTCTAGTAGCACCCAGATTCAATTCAGAAGCTCAAGGTAACAGGAGATTGTCATGAACAACAAAATAAAGTAATGCAAAAGAAGGTAGATAGTGTGAGTTGTTTGCCTGAAATCCAAGTCCGGGAGTTTTTTTCCTGTCATGTCCCTTCCCCAAAGAATTTGTAACAGGTTTTGTCTCTCCATAATTTTGTACAAATTCTGTTAAGGAAAAGGACCTAAGCAATTTTGACTTAGGAACTTAAGAGAAATGAAGGCCAGATTAATTTGTTAGTGGAAGGTGGGAGCCACCCACATGGGAAAACACATTGGGAAATTCAAATTGCCTTGGAGGGAAATCGTATGGATATTGGAGGGGCCCACATGGGGAAAAGGGAGGTCCACAAAGTCATTAGAAGGAAGAGTTCCTCACTTGGGGATTCATTCATTCTTGCATATCGAAAATCACTTGACTGTTTGCTCAAGTTGCTTAGCTGAGTCAACTGGTTGCTTAGCTAATAGCCATGAATCTCTCAAGCGGGAGATTCAACCTTACCTTCAGGGGACTACGAGTGCCACCCTAGGAAGGCATTTTCAGAGCACTTTGAGGAGTATCAGGGAGGATTCATAGCCAGCACATTCAGCCACAAACCAGCAGTGCATATTTTTGGGCCAGCAGAGAAGGGAACACGCAGTTGGGGATAGAGCTTTATTGCGTCAGCACTTGCCGGCGGAATCTGAAGAGTTGAGGGACTTTAGGAGGTCAGCACTTGGGAGGAGTTTTGAAGTAGGTGAGTGCAACAATTGGGTAGTTTGAAACTCATCCTTGGAGGATAGCGCAGAGGGCTAGACTGAGCAACACATGTGTCTTGAGGGAGAGAGCCATAGCACCGGAGTTACAGTTGGGAAGGAAGGAAATTAACAAGGGGTCTCATTCCGATGATTTGGGACAGTTTTGGAGAGCTTTCCTAGATTCATTCAGACAGGCCAAGTTTACCAGCTTCAGCAGAGGACAGACTCGTTGGGGATTGAATTTCAGAAGTCTGAACTAGGCCAAACCCTTCCTGGGTTTTGGTGGGTTTTTGCTGAGGATCCGAAAGCTGAAGTTTTATAATTTTCTAAGCACGGGAAGCAGTGATTCCAACCTTTTTGTTCCAGTAGATAGCGCAAATATGTTCTAAAGCAACAGTTGGTCAACTCTCAAATCGGCATTTTCTCACCTAGGTTTTTTCACGCTTGTCCTTGGAGACAAGCCCAAGCCCAGGGGCACCATTCCATTCAATGTTATATTTTCCCTTGATGATTTAATAAAATGGCTCAACAATTCTCTATTTCCAATGTTTTCACAGGTGTATGATGTTTATTTCGCATTTCTGATTATTGGATTGTCTATTTGCTTTGGTATCACTTAATATCCTAGTTAGAAACATTACAGTTTTGCATCACTCCTTCCCCGAGAACTTGACCAGGCGCAATGTTGTACTAGCAATAGATCCAATCCAATATCTTATAGTAGATCCTCGGGATGCAGAGGCAAACTTCGATGAAAGAAATGGGAAAAAGGTAAATGAAATATCTTGATCCCGGGATCAAATCTCTCTTCCAAGATCTCTCCTTCAAAATTGGGCTTTGAATAGTGGCCCTTTAAGTGCTCTGTTCTCCATTCGTCTTAAAACCCTCTCTACAAGGAAAACACTCATTATAGAGAATGTCATTCCAGAGAATAGGTAGCCAAATGGTACGTACAATACCAATGCCAACTTTCATTGGAAGCAAGGCATGTAATCTAGATGCAGAAATTCAAACGACGCATAGGATATCTACAATGATAATGCGACCTTTCTGTTTGTTTGAGTTGAAAGTTTGAATCCAAATCACAAAACTTGTTGGAGAATTTTTTGTAAATCTGAGTGATTGTGGGAAGGCCAGATGCATACGCTAAGTCATTTGTTTTGGTCTCCATTGTTTAATGAAATAGGGGACCTGGTTATGGAAGACTATTATATTTATGCACTATGTGCATCACCTTCATTGTGGTTTTAATTTTAACTAAACAAATAGAGAGGAAATACTTTAAAACGACAACAAAAAATACAACAATATCTCAACAAAATCTGCAAAAAATGCAATCTGAATAATGCGGCAACAGAGTTCATTCAATGCAGCGACAACTTAAAATTAACAGATATCGACTTCAAAAACGTATGTAACTCCATACTAAACCCTAACAGATGTGGATGGGCTCGAAATTTTTCTCACTTGGAGAGATTGCCGCTGGCTGGGGGCTTAGTTGATGAAAATTATGTTAACCAGTTTCGGCCCTATGGTCGACGATGTGCTTCCCATCCTCGAGGACTTCTGCCCCGTGCACCAACTGCGAGGTCCATGAAATTCCATTGATGAATATATCTGGGCATTATGATTATTATTACTGTGATGAGTATTATTACTACCAGCCCCCGCTGCTACTGCCCTCCTCCCATAGGACCACGTTTCACTGGATACCTCAAACTATACGAGGCATCGAGCTTAGCCGGTGGGAACTGCGGCTTATTATTAAACCTATTAATTTGTTAGTCTCCGTGTAACCTCTATAGCTTTAAAAGCCTGGTAAAATCTCAATATTAGAGGAAAATATACCTTGTAGAAAACCTTATGCCAAGAGTCTAACGGTGAAAAAATGGCCAAATCCTGCAAAATGAAAATCCACGGATAGCTGAGGAGGAGGCAAGCTCAAAGATGTGAATGGATCTGGATCGCTTGAACGAATTCCCACAGTAATGAAGCTCTGAAGTCCCTGAATGAAAGTCGAATAATGATTCGAGAGGCCCATGAGTTTGTTTAGTTACATTGTTTATTTTTTTGCAATTTTAGCTGATTGAAAATATTTTAACAGGCAGGGAGGAATTAATAATCTCTTTGTTCAAATTTCATGTGAACAATTAATTTATTTTTTTATGTGTATTTTAATATTATTGAAAATCTCCCCATCACTTATTAGATGACTATGGTGATATTTCTACTTAGGTTCAATTCACTTCAAGGTTTTTTCTTAAAGAGTTTGGTTGATGACATAGGTTCACATGAGAAGAGATTTCGATGTTTTATGAGAATCATATCTTTGTAGTTGTTCTGAGTTTGAATCATGTCAAGGTAAAGGGGTAAGTGCATGGTGGTGCCTTGAATCACAAGGGCTTCCTAGACGACCATAAGTAGGATGCCAAGAAGGAGAAGACATTGGAACTCGTGGCGCCACAATCAATGGTGGCTTGAAACGACAGTTCATCAAACTATTTTTTGAAAGATCATTGGTCTCGACCATGGCCCAAGGCATTGGATTGAGTTGGTCGCTCGGGGTATGGGAGCTACTACAATGTAGTTGTCCAATCTGCCAAGTTGCTTCCCAAATCTACACGTTCTTTGGTTGCTCACACAGTGTTTGAAGAAACACCTGAATGAGCTAAGTGGGGTAGCACTTGGGCCATTTGGGATATGTTTGTAAAAAATTTTCACCATGATGAAGAAGGTAGGCATGAATTTGTCCCTCACTTCCCGTGAAAAAACTAATAAAGCATCGATTTTCAAATTCATACCACCATTTTTCATAATATTTGTAAAACCTCTCTCACAAGGGACTATCTGTATCACAATGTCAACAGCTAACTTGGTAGCCATGCTTGCTACCAAACTCCAGGAACGTATAAGAATTCTAGTTGTGCTTTCGAGGCTTATCTACAAAGGCAGGATGCTACAAGAGGAATCCTTCTGAGCGACTATGGCATTCAAAATCAGGCTTTATGGGCTGCCTGTTAATACATGTTCTCATGCTCATATAAAATTAATGTGAAAAGTTGCTTTAATTGGTTCCCATGCAGAATTGATATTGATAATGGGGTGGTATAAAAATTGTCATGGGCATATCCGTTACTTAGTTATGACAGGTCAACAACATTAAAACCATCCAAGTGACATTTCACCTTGGAACAATCGTTGCTTGTGCGAAAACATGAAGTTTATGTAAATGAAAGTTGTGATTGTAGTGGAATTAAAACCACCGAGAAATATCAGAGAAGACGTTGCCTGCCAGTTTTGAAAGACAACCAAGGCATTGAACAACTATTTGGGTTAGGATGTAGTGAGGGAATCGAAGGAAATTTGGTAGTCCTAAGCTGCCATTACTATTGCCAATCACACATTCAATAGTAACCATAAAAGGTAGCCACATATAAATAGAACCTTAAGGTGTTGACAGTGAGAATCTATTGTAATAGCTTTGACGTATATACAGTTTTGTGTTTAGATGAGAATGAAGTGGGCTTCATCCAGGGTTTGGCTCAATCTTCGTCCATTCCATGCAGTGATGTTTAATTCGCCAAGCAAGAGAATATTACGTGAGAGTTAAGAGTTAAATCAATAGAAATCGAAGACGTGCGATTGTCGAATTATTGCTCCTCCCTTATGATTGAGCGCTTGATGTGATGGTCAATATCCTTGGGTGATACTTTTATTCCCCATTTGCTATTGAAAAAGTATCGTTTTTTGTTCGATTATGATAGGATTGGATGACCGTCGGTTTTGGTGGATGTAGACCCATGTTTTTTTGTGGTGATCTTCAAATGTCTTGAGGATAAGAAAAAAATCCTTGACCAAGGTCCATGGTTTTGCGGATGAGTTGGTCTTCTAGTGAAGCCATGGTTTCCCAACTTCAATCCTCTCACTATGTTGCCGATGACTACTCTAGTATGGGTGAGATTCCCAATTTTCCCATTCACTTTACCCATCTAGATCTCTTAGAAAAAGTGGGCAATTTTATTGGAAGATTCATCAAAGTAGACGGGGAAAGACTTTTGAAACGCATTTTCACGTATTTCTGCATATGTGTTTAGGTAGATCTCAATGAAATTTTGCAAGATAAAATTGAGCTCAATTTGATGGGCATTGTGTATTCCCAACCCCTGGACTATGAAAATACAACTTTTCGATATAGGAATTACCAACAAGATAGACACCTTCAAACTGTTTGTCCCTTTCTGAAAGGGGCTTCCTCCTTACAGTCATCTAAGAACTCTAGCCGCAGTTGGAGGGATCTTAAGGAAAGAAATGGATCCAAAATGTAACACCCCTCCCTTGTGTGTCAAACTTTGCAAACCTAAGCTGAAAAATGCTAGGTATGATTTGTAATATAAAGAGTAAATACATTATTAATAAATTAATCAGTTGGAAAAGCATGACACCAAGAGATAAGATTCTTGCCAAATCACATTGGTGAATGGGAAAGGATAATTCTTTCATGATATAGATTCTAGACTTAATTCTAGATAAGTTGGATGGATTGGAGATAAATATCCATCGAGAAAAAACATAAAAGTTATGCGTGAGAGAAAGGCAATCTTCTATGAGAAAAATCCTCACGGGAGAGAAAGGTGAGCTTTTCTGAGATAAGTCTAGGCAAATGAATAAAAATATCCATAAAAGTGGGACGCCGCTAATGGAAACCATATCATGAAAGAAGGTATTAAATACCCATTTCATAGATCAATTGGAGGCGGTTGATCCATGGCAAGAACCTCGACGCGGTGGTGAACTGAAGAGTCATTTCTAGGTTGAGTGGCGGTGCTCTATTTTCCAAGTGTCGTTCTCTCTTTTGATCTAGTTTGACTCACTTGCGTGGGTTGTTTTGTATGTTGGTTTCTTACCCTCTATGTTATAAATTCCTTATCATATGAGAGAATTTTCTTGAGTTTTAAATGAACTGCATGTGGCGTTAATGAGATGATTTTATGGATGCACATAAATGAAATTCTATTTACGGTCAAAATATGTGGATCTTATGTACAATTGGTGTTAACCTGTCTTTTGTTAAGATAGTGAATAGTCGTGCTTGAGGCGCTATGAAAATTTGTTAACTGTGGCTAAGGCTCAATTGTATAAACTATGGTACAAGTTATTTATGTTATGCATCCAATGCTGCTCTTCTGATTAATTGTGCATAATCCCTAAGATACACATGTTAACATGTCATGCAACTGTGGTAGACGAATTATTGATTATGTATGACAAATGATTTTGTTTTGAAACAGTAGAGATTATGGTTCGGGTTATCTAATATATGCATTATGCATTATAGGATGAATTGCATCCATTAAGGCATTCTAGTTATTTATTCGTATTGCATAAGATATATGTCGGTGGTACTTTCGGCCATGACAATAGGAATATGAACATGTCGTATGGCAAAGTTAGTTATTGTAAATGGATGGCCTGATCTTCATAAATGTTGGATTGAATCCTCAAAGGAGGGATACTCGAATGCGGGATATTGAATAATCTTGATTGATTCCTCCTTTGTGATGTGATGTAGGCATGGGTAGAAGTGCTTGTGTTAGCTTTGTTATGAGGTAGTTGTATATGAATGCATGTGACAACCATTACATCTAAATTTATTACAAGCAAAAATTAGTAAAGGAACCCAATATGTTGCCTTTAGTATTGTGGCTAGGAGGTATCTGCTAGTAGTTGGTGAAATTTAATGGGGTTTCGAAGATGTATGTTACACAAAAATTCAACTAGACATGCAAGAGACAACCCACAACATCCTAATGAATTGAACAATAAATCCTAATGCATTCAGAGCATATTGTTTTGGATTAAAGATTCCTCTAGACATTTCACTATAGAAGTAGATATGTCCCTCTAAAGTTTATCGAGTGTCTACTGAAAGAGGACCCAAAGTTGATCATAATTCATGGAACAAGGTACCAATCAACCTTAAGCACAATGCAATAATAGGATGAAAACCTTAAGCATAACCACCAACTCATCGAATGGCCCTGAGGCTACGATATGCAAGAAGAGGATGAAAAACATTGACTTTGAAAGCTTTTACAACCAGAGAACCTTAAAACCCCAACTCCCTCCTTAGGACAAGTGTATCTGAGTTTACCAAGAGTTGTCTTCCAACACACCCAACGCTCAATGCCAAACATGACATGGTACACTAAAACACAACGACCGTAAAACCTTTCAACATATCGACAGAGTACACATTCTTCCTTGAAATACACATTCTAAGGAAACCCACAAATGACTTCTCCTCATTTTGAGGAAGGTACCCAAGTTAAATTGGATTGCATAGGGATTTCTTAACACAGGGTTCAAAATTATTACAACAATATACTCATTAACCACTGAATATGTCATTTGTAGCAATTATAGTTAGGTGGGGAGGATAACACTCCTATCCATTGTTGAAGCTACACCCAATTAATAAGTTCTCCATGTGCCGTAATAAATGCAATTTTTATGACTATAATGACACATCCCTTGAGATTTCCTTCCACACCAACACTTTTCTCCATGAACTAAAGAGTGCCCATTTCATTATTATATTATACATACATGTTAATGTAAGCATTAAAATTTGTATTCCTTTGTAAAAAAATCTAGTCCAAGAGATACATTTGATCACCTTGTCTCATATCCAATATCCAATGTTTACCCTTATATCCTTAGATCTATAGTGAAGGTTTCATTTCTAATGTTGTGTTTGAGCTTAAATTCTAATTAAATATTTGGGTTGGCCAAGGTCATTACTTAACTTAATGGCTTCGCAATATACAATGTATCATTTTTTTTTAAGTTCAATTGGTGAGACATGTCCAGGGGATTGAACTTTCGATCACTTGGATACACAAGGGCTTGTCAGCATGGTTTTTTCCAATTGTGCTACTACCCTCAGACAATATACAATGTATCATATTAACATCCACTTAAACCAAATTGACTTTTGGGACACATGTCTCTTTGATGATGAAGGGAGACCAATTATGTGATGTCAAACACATTCCCTCACAAACAGTCACAAAGGCCCTACACTTTCTAGGGTTCGAACCTAGGTTGTCTGTTATGAAGCCAACTCACAAAAAGATAGAAAAGATAGATCAACAACTTAGAAATCAGCCTCTTCGAGGGGGCAACCTCATTTACATTACACAAATGAACAATTATTGGCTGATACAAATGACAAAACCTCCTTTCTATGTATAGAAGTATAAGGGGTCACAATATAATCAAAGTTGACATAAGAATAATAATATAAGGGCACAAAAATAACAATAGTAGGCTTCAATGGGGCATAATAATAACAATATGGGGACAATAAGGGCACAACAATAACAATAAGGGCTACAATGACAATAGTAATAGGGGAATCACTAGTATTATAGGGACCTAACATTGTCTATATGGAAACACTTTATAATTTTGAATTTATCTATTGTAGATTTGTACATAGATGGATATTCCTTTCTTTGCATCTACCTTTTAGACTTCTTGCTTTCAACCAATTGATTTAGACCTTATGGAGTCTCAAGTAGCACCAATCCCCTTGCTTCTATTGGATTGAATAACATGATTTCTCTTTTGAGATCCATAATATCTCATTCACATGCTTCCTATTTCTCTCATAGACTTTAGCATAGACTCCATGATCATGTTTGTGTCCCTCTTAATAACGCACTCCTTGGAAGGGGCCATAAAATCTTTTATTAGGACTAAACTTGGATGTCTCTTCTTTCTTGCCCTTTGATTCTTCATTCAATCATACCACCCATCAACTTGTTATTTTTCCATTTTTCTTATAATGAACTTTGTTGTTGGAAAGGTGCCTTTCAAGTATTTTGTCTTTGCACATAGATACACATAAAGTATCATTATTTTAATGTAATGGACGTGGTTGTTAAAATCACCAATTTTTAATTAAATATGCATTGTCATACCTTTGCTCAAGTCAACTTCAATGCAACTTCTAACACATGTGTATATCCTTCCTTGCTTGGTTTTTATATTGTTTTAAGTCTCCAATATATTTATGTTGGCTTTTGAAAGATCATCTCATCCCAAAATAAGTAGGGGGAGATGCAATATTCAAATCTAGAGTGGGGTTGAAGAAATGGACATTGAAGATGGATTCAATTATAGAAACTATCTTTTGAAAAAAGGTTAGTTTTGCCCCAAAAAGAAAGTCCCTCCTTCGAGACCTTGCCACAATTTCCATAGCTGAGAAATTTTACAATAACAGAACCTCTAGAATAGAGGTTTACTATATACTTAGAACTTAGGTTGGAATTGATTTGATTCTTGAACTCTTTAGTCGATGACTAGAGATCATTAAAGACATAGTTTGAAGCGTTTGCTTGTAGTTATTAATGAACTTGTTAACCATCCATAGATGAATACTTCCCTTGCACATGTACTTGATTTTTTCAATAAAGAAAGAATCCTACTATGTTTTTGGTATTTTCGACAAGACTACATCTTTAAAATAAAGAAGATTCAATTCTTAATGCTTTGCAATACTGTAAGAGGGAGGGACAATCAAAGTCATGCAAGAGGAGGTATTCCCTTTGTTTAGAAAAACTCCACAGAGATAAGGCACTAAATGCAAGATTAACCCCTTGTTTATGTGATAATTAGGGAATATATATCTATTCTCTCAAAGATTAGTCTTATATATTCAAAAAAATTTCTCATTTATTCTAAATAACCCTTAGCACTGTTTATAGAATAATTTCTCACCATCACAATCACAATAGTCATTTTTTAAGGCAAAAACTACATCAAAACTTTTTGAATATGAAAGTAGATAATTTCCACAAATGAAGATGAAAACATATTTTGAGCATGTTTAAAGTGGATTAAAATATAATAATAAAAGACACAACAAAAATCTTGATATAATAATAACTCAAATAATTATCTTTAACAAAAATCTATTAAAATTTACTATAAAATTATAAAATGAAATTAACATTAATAAATAATCAATTAATTTATATAAAATCCCAATTTAATAATGAATAATTACTTGATTGATTTCTGTAGAATCTTAATTTCTATCAATTTTGTGGCTCAAAAAATTGAGATAAACCATTATTACCCCACACACTTCGGTTTAGACTCATTCCTTTACTTCTTAAATTCTATCCATCTACAAAGCCTAGGAATCTCATAATACTTCAAAGAAAGCACAGACACATCAGCTAGAGAAAAGTGCATTATTGTTTTGTTCTATGTCCGAATGTGGCATCATTATTTTATTTGAAGTGCTCAATCATTTTTTCAAGTAAAAAAATTATTCAACTTAAATAATAAAATAGATAATATTTCAAACTCTTTAAGTTCTACTTCAAGGAAAGCACTGACAAATCAGCTAGAGAAGGGTGCATTATTGTTTCGGAGTTCTATGTCCGTTGCATCAATATTTTATTTGATGTGCCCAATTATTCTTCCAAGAAAAACTATGATTCAAATTAAGTAATAAAATGTATAATATTTCAAATTCTTTGAAAATCCTTTTTACCAAAACACAAATATATGGCCATCGATGACATGATCGGATGGTAGATATTCTATCCCGCCTTTAAATTCAAATCCTTTTGGTAGTTTGGCGCCATTGCGCGTATCCCTCTCAACGAGTTCAGTAGTTCGCATTTGAACAATCATGGTTTGCAATCGCATAAACAATGCCCCAGAATCGATCCATGATCCACCAAATCTCTCTCTGCACGACTTCCAACAGTTCATCTGCATTTCTTCGTGGTCAAAACGAGTTCAGAAAAGGTATTTTTTTGCAAGAGAGTGCTCAAATTTCAAAGCACCATTATTTTCTTGTCGCCATCATGAATCCTCTACGCTTTGTCCTAGGGTAAAAGCATGTTAATGTGTATCACTTTTCCCCTTTTGTGGCAAAGAAGTTTTATAAAAATAAATGGAGTTGGAATGTTTACTCTTAAATTTAAAAAATCATAAAGAATTAGGTGGTGGTAAAAGAAGACAAAACATATCAATTTAAATTCAATTTCATGTCATATTTTTTCTAAAATTTAATATATATTTTTTATCTAATTTATTCATTTTCTTTCAAAGGTATTCATTAATATTTTACATAAATTTTTAAGTAGTGACAAAACTGCGACCCCCCATTTCTCTATTGATTTAGGTTTTTAAATTCCAATTTCTTTAAGAGATGTGTTGTAAACATTCTAAAGATTGCTAAACAAATTTAAAAATAAAAAGTAAGCATATTTTTTAATTATTATTAAAATACTAGTAAAAATGATAATCTTTTTGTATATATACAACCGCAACTCAACAAACTATCCTTTCAAGTTTATAAAATCAATTTCTTTTAATAGAAATTTGAAAATAACATATAAAAAAATGTTAAAATTATTTTTTGAAATTTTTTAAAATATATTTTAAATTTTTTATAATAAAATTTTTAAATATGATTATAATAACATATTTTATATCATTCAAAATATAATATATAAAATTATTTGTTTAGAAATTCTAATTGTATTTTTATATATATTTTTAAAGAGTTTTAGCATTTCATTTAACTTTACATATTTAAACCTGCATATTTAAAAAAATTGTTTATATTTTGTGGTTGATTAACCATAGTTTTTACCAATATTTACTATCAGTTGACTTATTTACAAATTTAGTATTTACTTTTTATAACATTATTTATATTTTTTGAACCCATTAAATAGGTTCACTATAGCTTCTACCAAAGTTTATTGTCAGTTAGCTTTGTTACAAATTTAGCATTTATTTTTTTATAATTAACAAGTATGAAACTCAACTCATTTAATTGATATTTTTATATTCTTTTCTTTTTATCTTTTTTCATTTGAGTACTTTTTTGCTTTTTCCATATAATGAGACACATTAACATGCTTTTACCCCCTAATGAAATTATTTAGAGTTCTTGATTGGAAAAAATTTCCATATTTCAACTTTCTGGAAATATTCATTAAATAAGATACCGTATTATCCAAACTAAATTTGATGAAAGAGGCCGTGCTCAAAACAATTTTTTAGGCAGCAAATTTCACAAGGGTTCTTTCTGGTTCAGTTATTCTGAGCTTTCAATGGAAAATTTTGACTCTATTTTGGCTTACAGGCAAGATTTCATAGCTAACGCTCTCTATAAATGGACTAGACAAGGCTGTGCTCAAAATTTTGTTTAAAAAAAGGCAGAAATTGGGAAGAAGTTCTTTGAGTTAATGGATCAGCATTCAGATGCATTTTGAGTGGTTTGATTGAATTATTTCTGTCTCAGTTCCGCACATTTCAAAGTTTTTGGAGAATGGGAATTGATAATTCTGGTCTTTGATGGTGTTCTATTCAAATTACACAAAAGAAGATAGAAATCTAGGGCTTTTAGAGGCTAAGCATACATAATGCCACAATATTTACAGGTTTTCGTGAGATTTTTAAGACTGGAAAATAGGATAGAACATTAGGGAATCCACTAAGCCAAGAAAGCTAATGCTACATTCTTTACAAATTTACTTCAGAGTTTTGAGACTGAACATTTTTGATGTTCAAGTGGTTCGTAGATATCTTCATGTGGTTTCTATTTGCATGGAACCAAGAATTTGATACCTTAACATGAAATACTATGCTCCGAAGGGTTTTCCCTTCCAGCTCATCTTTGTGCAATGGAATAGAATCGTTAATGCTCTTTAGTGTCTCGAGAAGTCAAAACTAATGGATCAGGAAGTAGGGGCTATTGGAACGGTTAGTAATTGCCGGAAACACTATCCTTCACAATATAACAACATAGAGGAAAACTCATGGTACATTTTTGTAGTTTTGGTCAGATTAGGCCATCCAAGCACATCGTTAGAGATTTCAGAGAGAAGCTCTTTGTTTTCTTTAGCACCGGGTAAAGGGGAGAATTTTTGCCACATTCCAGGGTCATCTTTGTTCATTACATAACGAGGCCTTGTAACCTGCTACAAACTTCTAGTTTCTCTCTTTGAAAGTTTGTATTGAAAACCAGTGCTGGGTCGAAGGTTTACTTATATGAAGGATGCAGAAAATGAGAGTCCTTTAGTGAGTCCATCAAAAAGGCTTGGCGAAGATTTGGTGCAAAATGATACCTACAGCAGAGCCAACCAAGTTCCAGAATTAGAGCCAACCTCACCAATTAAAATCTGCAAACAACCTGGAATCCTATCTTTAGGACGCGATTGTGTGAAGCAACCCGAAAACTCAAGTATGTTATTACTATGCTACCTTTCTATAGACTGGAATTATTTCTTTTATTGCTGTAATATTCGTGATATAGTCCTGGTTCAAGCATTTAAAAGATAGACTTGATTTTTCATCTAGTTGATTATGAGACTCTGTACTCAAGGTCATAGGAAAAAAAATCCAAAATGTTTTAGCTAGTGAAGCATAAGTTCTTGAAAGTTAAATAGTAACTATCTCTATCCAATTACCCGCAGGCATATCACTGATTTTAGCAAGCCTTAGCATTTTCCTGTCTACCTGGATAAGGAAGCAAAATACAAACGAATAACTATCACTATTATCCCTGGTTGAACAGGACAAGTAAAAACCATTATTTCCTTAAATTAGTTTCATCTTTTACCGCTATAATAAGTTATTGTGTCAGGTTTCTGAACTCTTCCCTGACACACATGAAAGTCACATGCAGTTTCAACAATGGTATTGATAAATTGTAAGAAATTCTTATACAAGAACATTCTTATAGTCCTTGCCTCTCAATGCCAAGCAGATGTTGCAATGAGAATTTTGTCCAACCATCTAGAATAGTAAATACATAGCTCCTCCTTCTTCCTTAGTCTTATAGCTATTGCAATATCATTAACAGAGCAAAGGTTTAACTGTGTCGTTAACATTACCACAGAGATGATATACACTAAATCCTGCCATAGTCACTCTAGCTCTCCATTTTCCTGCAACTTCATACCTCTCAATCCTTTCTTCTCCCTCACAAGCAATTATGTTCACTGTCTCAGGTAAGGCATTGTTTTTCAACATTCATACGATTTCTGCTATCCCTTTTAAGTGTAGCATCTAGCCACTCAAACACTGATGAGTAATAGTTTAATGCTTCCATGGACCGTGGGATGAAAGGTGTATTATTAGTGTTAACCTCTTGTTTTACTACTGTGACTACTTTAGGGTTGAGAGACATCACCATCCTCAGATGCCGGTCACATGGGTACTTTGTAGACACACTTTGATCGAGCATGTGATGCAGCTGGAATGCAAAGTTTACTACTAAAACCTCATATGGATTTATCTTAAGTATCCATGGTTGGACATCTGATTCCACATCCATATAGCGGCTTATCCTTATGTTGGGATCTGATTCCACATTAAGACTCCCCTCCTAATTATGTGTGTATGGACAAAGTGGTTTATAATGCATTACATGTGCCCAAATTTTGCCAATCTGGAGGTTCTCGGTATGATGCGATAGCATCCTCTTGCATTCTGTTATTAAAATCATCAATGGTTTCAATGTTATGCCTTGTAAGCCCTCTTTGGCTTGTGTTGGTTATTTATGGTGTCCATGATAATTACAGTTCTTAGGTCTTAATCTTAGTCATTGTCTTAGGCTGATTTTATTTATTAAGTTTTTCCAATCTGGAAGTTCTCGCTATGATGTGATGGCATCCTCACGCACTCTGTTATTAACATCATCTATGGTTTTAGTGCTATGCCTTGTAGGCCCTCTTTGGTTTGTGCATGTTATTTATGGTGTCCATGATAATTATAGTTCTTAGGTCTTCCTCTTACTCCGTCTTGGGCTGATTTTATTTATTAAGTTTGAAAGTTGATGAATATAAAGATGAGCAATTGATAGGTGAAAGAGTAATAGATATGTGTGTACCTGTAAGGCTACATTAGTTTACATGCCATGTTTCACTATATTTTTCTTGGAATGTTGTTGAATGTGAACATGCCTTAAATGGATAAATGAATGTGTGTGTCCTAGGTGGATAAAGAAATGTTTGCCAAAATGTTGCATTTGTGGAAATAGCTCCTAGCGCTTGATAACAACTCTTAAAATTGGGGGGTTGTTTTTGTTAAGAACAAGATGAATATAATGGTTTCTGAAGGAGTTATGAGGTGAGGAATTCTATGGAAAAGTTGATAATCATTCAACCAACTATAGTTGAATAAATATTAATATAAATAATAGTAGAGAAGCATGTTAATTTCCTTGACATTGTCTTGTCTTGAAAATGAATTGTTGATAGAAGGTTTGAAATAATGACCAGGAATGGATTTAATCGCAGATAATCTAAAACAACTTGATACCAAAACCTATGGTGCGGCAATGAATTGCTATTGTAGCTGCGACTTACAACACTGGAAGTTATGAAAGCATGTGAATTTGTTACATAACCTACGACCATTGATATTTACAAGGGTCAATGAGAGAAGTGATGGAATCAAATCTCACCCAAAATATTGAAATAGCCTCCTCAAAAGTGCACTAGAGAGAGAAAAACCCATGTACAATTGTGCTGAAAACTTAAAACATAGATGCAAGAGTGTGGGAAAATTCCAACCACAAGATGAGACGAGACAAATGAGAGCTCGAGTTGAACTCGAATGAGGCATCCTCTCAAAAGGGGTTATTGGCTCACATAACAAGGGCACACACAGAAAGAGGGTTATTCAGCCTACACAATGAAAGCATACAACACAAGAAGGTTATTGAACCCACATATCAAGTTTTCCTAAGTTGGAATTAACCACAAACCTAGTTTCAAATAAATCAAATTAAATATGGCCTTACCCATAATTACAGGTATGATACCTACAAATGATTTGGGGCCACACGTACAGATACACCAATAAATTTCAACCACAAACCTATAAATTTTATTTTCCTACACACCATGCATCTAATTTGTATTCTGTATGAGAATTAACAAAGGAATGATGCTCTTTTTCCTCTTTTCCGCTTTCCACAATATTTGCTGCTTTTTTGGTGAGTTTTCCATGTTCTAGATCCCACTTTGTTCCCACGCACTCAAATTTTAGTTGCCTTCCTCTACCAAAATAATAATGCTTCAAATTCTTAGTTCTAGATTTGCTTATTCTTATTTCTAGATTCGCTTTAAACCGAATCTTCACATGTAAACTGAGATGTAAACTTAGAGTTGTGTTTATAGATTGAGAAATAAAGTTGAGTTTTTGCAAAGTTCTCAAATGAGAGGCAAACGTTTTAGGCTAAGCACAACCATACCCTTTATTTTCCTCCCTTCCTATGGATTATAATTGATAATCTAATATTTTTTAACTTCAGTTGATTCTCTGAAATTGATTCCCTTCCTCCATTTTCATTAAAATCATCATGTTATAAGGCAAAAGGGTATACCTTTATATGAAATTTTGCCAGCAAAGAGTCCAAAACTAAATTTTGGACAATTAAATTTTCATGCAACTAAGCAACATTGCATTTTAACAATACTCTTGGTTCAACATTTTTTGACAGTGGTCTTGGTTCAGTACTTTCTTACGAGCAGAGCCCTCTCCATTCCTTCAAGCAAGAGTGGTCTTCCTGGAAAAACAATAAATCTAACCATTTCAATTTTTTCATAATGTAATACTTGGTACCAAATATATTTGGTTTATGCCTTCTAAAAGCTTGGGTACCTCATCAATTTTTCCCTTAGAAAAACACTGTTTTACAGAGTCAAAAAGTCAGTTTCACAGCCTCTTCCAATTATTTTGTCTTCTAATTGTAATGATTTTTCCACTTCACTGGCTTGAAATAGAGCAGACATTACTTCTGTGTATACTTTAACATGTACAGAGAATTTACAATCTATCACTTCCTCAAGAACTTTTTATGCCTCAATTTTTTTTCCTACCTTCCCAAGATGATGCATGCCATAGATAAAACTTGCATAACTTGGAACAACACATTCCCTAAGCATTTGGTTCAGTATCTGGGCAACGGCTTGAACTTTCTTTGATTTACAGAAAGCTTTGATGAGTGAAGAGTACAGAGCATATGTGGGTGAGAGACCCTTTCTAATCATTATCTCCAGTTCATTCACTGTCTCATCCACCATACCCAACTTGCATAGGCCTCCAATGAATGTCCTATAGCAAAGTATATCAGGATTTAAAAATTTTCATCTCCATTAGATATTTCCTTGCATGGTCCGCTCTACCAGTGTTGCACAAAGCATTGATCAATGCATTCAAATGGATTTTCCACTCCGAGAAAGGATTGTCCCTGATTTTAATATATAGTGTTACAGACCGTATGTGCCAGGCAGGTGGAAAACTTTTCTCGCAATTGACTAAGCGACATCCTGCGAGCCAGACTTGAGACAGAAACCCTCGTTAGAAGCATATGCTTGGCTCGTTTCCAAACAAATGAAGAGTCAATGAGGTTTTGTGTGATCACTTCTGGTATCGTATTGGGTTATCGTTAGAAGCGATAATTGGATTCTCATCGAGTGAGTTGTTCTGCTTTCTCGATTTGAGAGGGTTTGTTTGGAGGGAAAAACGAAAGAGGACATACAAGAATAGTGAGGGGAAAGATGCAGAGGAAGAGGATTGAGAACATCGCCAGCAGGCAGGCTACGGTTTCCAAATGTAGGTGGATTTCTGAAGAAATCTTACGAGCTCTCGGTGCTCTGCACTGCAGAAGTTGAACTTCTGATTTTCTCGCCAGCAGGAAAGCTCTATGAATTGTCTTTTAGTGCAAATCCTACTATTTTGATTCTAATAATCATGGCTATGTAAACCTCATGAGATTCTTACTAATAACCCCGGTGGTGCAAGCCCTAGTAAGATTCGTACTAGTAAGCTCGATGTTGAAAAACCTAGTGTAAAACCTCCATCAACAACATAATCAATACATGATGTCAAAAAAAATGGAGAAGCATCCAAGGTTCTTAAGCAATGATGTAATGAATGAGGTGGAGAAGCATCCAAAGTTATTGAGTGATGGTTAGCTATACGAGGAAACATGCAATGTCATCTTCCTCTCATTTTCATGGATATAACTTAATATAACTTTCTTATGTAGAAAACATGGCTTATCTTAGGCTTAACTATGCATATAAAATACCACCTATCACCTTCATTGAAAAAAGAATGGTGTCTTTGTTCATAAATATCAGTGATTAATCGTAGCAATGGCTATTATTCTCTATCAAACAAAATCAAGGACTAAGTAATGAAGATCTTGGTCGACAACAAAACTTATGATTATTAACTTCACATTAAAATTCACTTCATCTCCGCCACCTTCAAGGAAATCTTTGTTATCCATCACCATATTGATGTTGTGACTTGGTTCTTGAAAAACATTCAGCATGTCTGATTCATGGAAACCTTCAAGTTAGATAGTATATGTCATGCTAACTTGCAAGAGATTGGTGTGAGGTACACTGAGGCTTGCAGGGCCTGCCCTGTAGTTTGCCCTCATGAAAGCATAAAAGTAGATTATAAACAGTTCCTTAAGAAACCATGAATCCTTTCTAGCCTTGACATCTCCGTGACCAACAAGATATACAACTCTTGACAATTCAGAACACTTCCATAGTTCCAACTGTACATCATAAGAAGGAAGCAGGTGGCAAAAACCATTTATCCAACCATTTTCCCCTACTTTCATCAAAAACTGCAGAAAAATAAATCAACTCAATTGATCCAAATAGAACAGGAAATCCAATCACACAGAATATATTTTTTTCCCATATAAGAACCATGACAACAGTCACTAGGCTTGTAGTCACCATCATCATCCCTACCTTTTCAATGCCATATGCATTTGATATCTCGGCCATGCTCCTAAAACAATCACATAACAAGACACACATTATCATTAGAACCTAGTTGATGACAAGAATGTAGATCTGACCCATGAACCGTCGGTATGTGCGAATTATTTTCAATTTGGGAAAGCATCCTAGGGCCATGGACATTTTAATAGATGAAATTGTTGCTGAGATCATTGCTTGCCTTGCAATCATGGCAACAACAGTAGCTATCACAAAGACTGGCTAGATAAAATCATCTGGAATTGAAGCATATAATACCTTGTCCACCACAGAGGGATGCTTCATAAGATATGAAACTTGATCCATGTAAGCCAATAGTAGGCATGGGAATACTACACATGTGAAGGCTATCTGGATGGATCTTACTCAGAAGTGACCCAAATCAGCGAACATAGCTTGAATTCCTATTATGCATAACACATAACCTCCTAGGGACATCCATGCTTTGATAGTGTTCCTCTTGACTAAGTAATAGATATAAACAGGATTGGATGGCCTTAAAATTTTCATGTCATGTTAAATAATATTGTAAAGTACAATAGAACCAATAGAGAAAAACCATATCATGAGTGTCGGAGAAAATGTCATGCCTACTTTGATTGTACCAAACTATTTTATGCTGAACAAGATCACCAGGAATATGATTGAGACAATGACCACTGTGTCTTCCATAAAGCTAGATATTTCATCTTGCAGGCCACTCACAACAGGCATGATTGATATTGGAGGTGTAATTATGCCATCCCCAATTACCATGGAAGTACCCATGAGAAACAAGAGTAGCAGTAGGGTCTTCAATTTTGTACTTCTCTGAAGGCATTCTTTGATTCTTAATCATCTTTATAGTTCCGGGGTGGGCAACTTGAGCTTGAAACTAGAAATTTTTTCATCTGATGGTTGCTGGTTGGGGAGCAGATTGACCTTTTCATATATGCAAATCAAAGAGTACAAGGAAAATGTCCGCCCTTCACCATTGTCATTGGCTTTGAGCATAATGAACACATATTTAGCCAAAGGGACGAGGGCTATTGTGTACATCACTAAAGCTAATGCACCCAAAACATCTTCCTCTCCTTTGGTACGAGCTTGGATGAATACACTAGTGAGAACATACAAGGTGTTGGTACCCATATCGCCATAGACCACTCCATGTGTTTGGAATGCCAAGCCAAGCTTCCATCCTAATGAAAGGTCCTTATCATGGCCCTTATGAACACCAGGCACCTCCATGGCCTCCACATCAAAGGAATCCATTCACTTGGTCTTCAGAACGAGCCCACGCCTCATTTTGTGTCCTGACTAATCATTGTCAACAAACCACCTTGGGGATTCCCCTTCCATTTCACTACCATCAACCCACCTGGACTCTGATGACAACAAAGACATTGAGAACTCACTGATCCCATCCCTGTCTTTCTCATCCTAGACATTGATATGATAATGGGGTTGATAATGACAAGAACGATACGCAAAAGAGAAATCAATAAAAACTTAGGAGAATCCCCACAAATGTTTATAAGAAAAGCACAATTTTATCATCCAGAGAAGTAATTTCGGCATTCAAAGACCACAATCCGCAATCTCATAATTTTATCATCCATAGAAACATTCCTGCATTCAAATCCCATAATCCAGAAAAAGAAAGAGCTCAATCTCTTCGACCCACATCGTAACATCGCATCCCACATCCATATTTCCATTGAAATCATGAAAATCCTCATACCCACATGATTTTTTCCAATGATTTCTATGAATACATTACCATCATTCGATCAGAGCGTTTTTCTTATCTCATCAAAAAAATTCTCCGAGGTCACGTTAATACCAATAAAATTATACAGAGCGATAACCCATAGTTATGAAACAAAATCGACACACTCAAATATCAGCTGAAGCAATATATGTTATAAAGATGATAAGGGCGTGGAAGATTTTCGTTGTAGTTTTGTTGGATTATTGAATATTAAATCATAAATAGTTTAAATTGATTTAGGCGATAATGGCTTCATCGTAGACCATGTTAAAACATTAATACTAAATCATAGATAAAATTTTAACCTTTTTTATATAGCATTAATTGTGCAACAATTTACAGTGTTAATTGTTTATTTACTTATAAATTAATAAAATATAAATTATTTATAAATCAATAAAATATAAGTGATGGCTTTAGGTACTAGGAAATATCTGCAAATAAATTAGCTCCTCTACGAGTATGTTAATTTTTGAAGTTAGATTACAAATATAAAATTTAAAAGTATATAATATTTGTTTATGAATTTCTCTTACTAAATTTTTTTGTTTTTTTGTTTTTTTTTAAAGTTAAATTACAAATACATAATTTAAAACTATATAATAATTTTTTTATGATTTTTTTACAAAATTTGGTTTTTGTTTTTTCTTGTTTATTTATTTATTTTTTATTCTCTACATTGGATTGTTTTTCTATGTTCTCTCCATGTGATTTTTTCTCACTAGTTAACAAACATGGTATTAAAAACTCACAATGATGGGATAATGTGTTCTATCATATCTCAAACTATTCCTTCACCGTAAACACTCTTAAATGATCATTTTCATGGTGTTAAAAACTCACAATGATGGGATAGTGTGTGCTACCATATCTCAAACTATTCCCACACTTTTTAGATGTAAACACTCTTAAAATTATCATTTTCAAATTGCCTATAAATATAAATTTTTTTATTACTATATGAATAAACCATTAAAATGTTATGAATAAGATATATGAAATAAAAATTTTAATTTCCTTTTTTATTATTATGAAAAGCCAAATTATGTTGAATTGTCAAAATTTAGACTTTAAAATAGTTAAAATTTGTTTATTATATGAAGCTAACCTCTCCTAACCCAAAACATCACTTAAATCAATCTCTTATATCATAAAATATTCTAAAAAGTGAGATTTTATATTCTTTTCAACTTTAGTATTTTGTCAGATATTAAAAAATGCGAAACATAATATATATGTTAAAGAAGAAACATATTATATATCTTCAAGGAGAAACATATAATGGTAATGCAAAGTTTTAAAAGGTATGCGATCCTTGGGCTTATTGGACAATATATCAAAAATTTCACACCTTTTTATGAGATATGGGAGGAAAACATGTTAAAGATTTTTAATAAATATAAAATTTCCAAAATGATGCTAGTTACATGTGATTCTTTTTTCATTGTTTGTGATTATGAAAAATGACACTCAATGTTTTTTCATTAGTGCACACATATTTCATTATATAATTGCATATAGAAAAATCATTCTACAGCCGATAACAATAAAAGTGAAGAATTTATGGTCCAACATTATATTTAAGGGAGATGTTTAAGGATGATGTTTGAATTTTGTTTTTCATTTTAAGACATTTGGAGGAAATATTAGGAAGGACTTTGAGAAAGGATTGTCCTTGATTTTCGAAAATGGAGCTATTCCTTTCCAGCCGTATGCCCCAAGTGACCATTAAAGGGAGAGCTCATATGTTTTTTGGATGTTTTCTTTATAGCCATTTTTTTACACATATCCATAGAGTCCCCATGCCATTGATGTGAGTTACCAATATACTTTTGAATTTCTAGCCATACTCTGATAGTGAAGGGGAAATTTATGAAGAGATGTGGGATGTCCTCAAGCAAAGTGGGCATCTACTAGGCATAAAGAAAAACCTTTTTTGTAAGATATCCCATGTTGGCACTTCGTTTTTAAGGAGAAACCACATGAATAAATTAGTTTTAGGCGAATAGTTTTGATTCTAGATCTTTTTAACCCACCAGGGAGGAGGGTAAGCCTGAGGTTGACGGGCTAAAGACAAATAACCAAACTTGTGATTACAGCTACTCGAGGGGGTGTTTGACCAGACTAGAGTGTCTTTAGAATTTGAGAGAGATACCATATTATGACTAAGAGTTTCAATATATTTGTTCCATTCTTCAGTTAGAGCCCCTTCCAATAATAGGTCAACAAATTGCCTCCAAGCTAAGCAACCCATCAGACCCATATGATTAGAGGCCTGATTTAAGTTGAAGATTATTTGAGTGTGAAGGAGCTTGGATGAGTTGATCAGAGAGTATATGAGAATCCCCACAACCTATTCAAGGAACTTTCCCTACAAGAAGTTTTGTACCATCTCCAATTCGCCATCTGAGACCTTGTAGTATGACTAAAGTGTAATTTTTAAGAGTTTTCCAAACCAATGATCCAGAGGGTGGAAATCACTTGGTAGTATGAATCCAATCCATTGTTGAACAATGGAAAATATATTTGTTTGCTATGACTTGCGGCCACAACCCCGTAACTTGAAGCAATTTCCAGACACCTTTTTTAGCAAGAGCCTTAGAGAACCAAATGATATTTTTTAAGCCTCATCGTCCCATTTGCTTGGGAATGGCTATGGAAGACCATGCTGTAAGTGAAAATGGGTGACGATCTTGTTCCCCTGCCCACAAGTATCTTAGATAGATTTGTTTAATTTTGTGTATTATTTCCAGAGGAACACAAGCAAGTAGTGACCAATAAACCAAAATTGCTTCTATTACCTCTTTGCAGAGTATCAATTGACCTGCTCTGGAGAGCTACTTGTTGCACCAATGCCTAATTCAAAATTCTATTTTGCCAATGAAAACATTGCAGGGTAAAACAAATCTAGCACACGATAGATTTGTTTTTAGCACAAACAAAAACATTGACGGGTAAAACAAATCTAGTGCACACTAGATTTGTTTCTAGCATAAATACAAGCATTGTAATGTAAAACAAATATAGTGTATGCTAGATTTGTTTTTAGAATAATTACAAGCATTACAGGGTAAAAAAATCTAATGTGGTTAGATTTTTTATAGAACAAACAAAAACATTGCGGGGTAAAATAAATCTAGGGTCCACTATATTTGTTTCTAGCACAAACACAAACATTGCGCTAGATTTGTTTCCAACATAGACCTGGTCATTGTTAGGTAAAACAAAAGCACAAACAAAACATTGCATGGTAAAACAAATCCAACACACATTAGATTTGTTTCTAGCACAAAAAAAAGCATTGTAGGGTAAAACAAATCTAGCGCACACTATATTTGCTTCTATCACAAACACAAGGATCGTAAGGTATAACGAATCTAGTGTAAGTCAAATGCAAAAGAATTGCAAGGTAAAACAAAAGCACAAATACAAGCATTGAAGGGTAAAACAAATATAGTGTGTGCTAGATTTGTTTCTAGCACAAACATCAATATTGCAAAGCAAAACAAATCCAACATGCGCTAAATTTCCTTTTAGCATAAACACATGTATTGCAAAGTAAAACAAATTGAGCGTGCCACTAGATTTTCTTTTTGCACAAACACAAGAACAATGCATGCGTTAGATTTATTTCACCTTGCATTTTGCTTTTGTTTCTACTAGAAGGAAATCTAGCATGCACTGGATTAGTTTTACATTGCAATGTTGCTATTGACAACATGCTTGTGTCTGTGCTAGAAGTTAATATGGCATTCACTAGATTTGTTTCACCCTACAATATTGTTATTTACTTCTGTTTACACTATAAGGAAATATTACACGTGTTAGATTTATTTCACCTTGTAGTGTTGTTATTGGCAATGTGCTTGTGTTTGATTTAGAAGGAAATCTACAATCTTTTGGATTTCTTTTGCTCTAAGGAAATCTAGAATGTGTTGGACTTCTTTTGCTCTATAATGTTGTTGCTAGCAATATGTTTTTGATAGAATTAAATTTAACACACATATTACAGGGACTATTCCATGTATAAAATACAATCTTTGTCCAATGCCGGAGTTTATGAATAAATATATTATTGAAGTATGTTTTGTTTTTGCTTTCAATGCACAAATATGCAACCATAAAGTGACAAGCACACTTTTTTTAGCAACATGTATTGTTTTTCTTTCATCTCTAATATATAGCTATGAACTTCCAAAATCAATTTCACTATTTTCTAGATGCATAAGGTCACTTTTTCTTCATCGACACACACATCTGACAAAACTCAAATTTATACTTTTTGGGGACCTAGAGGTGTTTAACATCCCTATGTATTCATCCTAAATAGTATTCCCTCATATATGTAATGGTAGGAGGTCCTAGCATTGGAACTAATGTTTTGAAATGTGATTTCAAAACATTCAAAGTAAAAATGAGAATTATCTAGTATATATGGTATTAGAACTTTTATTTGGAAGAAAACTTCTAGAATGACTTCCAAATATCAATTTTATACATCAAATATCCTCACTAAGTGGGATATAAATACAATTTATGTTTCACTTAGGACTTTTAAAAATCTTAAGTAGCATCAATTTTGGACATTCTTTGATGTTATGAAAGACCATGTTGTAGTTCTCCAACAAGTTCTACAATTTTCTTAGGAGCATTATTTGTACACATACATCAATAATACAAGTGCCATTTCCAAAGTCAAATAGGAACTTGGTGGTTTGATATGAGCTAATATCTATCATTCTATAATGCTACATAGATATCTAATTGTTAGGACTTCACGCACACAAAACACATATGTAAAGTACATTTTTGTACCAAGCACTAAATGATAGAGAACAATGTTACAATGAATATAAAATAGCTACCATAATATCTTAAATTATTTCATCCATATTATATTTTTGAAAGTTGTGTTTTGACTAAAATATAAAATCACACTTTACATGGTTTAACCTTAATTACAAACTACAATTGATTTTTTACATAATTAATAAGAATTACAATGGAAAAAATAAATTTGACAAAAGGAGAATGCGTTGACCTCTTAATTAGTGGTCAATTTATTGGGCTCAGAAGGGTTGAATCTACATAATTTGGAACTTTTTATGCATGAGAAAGGGTTAATGTAGACTATGATACAATGTTGATAATTGATGTCACTCAACCACATTTGATTGTGGAGGATGTTGATGAAGGGTACATTCATCAATGGGAGATCATGGGTTTGAGACCCAAAATAGGTAAATCAAAACATTGAAGCATGTGTTAATTATTATCGAGAGTATACTAAATGTTTTGTTTGAGAAAATACTAAGCTTATTTACTTTGTTTTACAGGTGCAAATGGTTCTTCTACACTTTCTCTTAGAGGTAAGGTAGATCATTAGCAATATGGATTGAAAGTGGGTGAGGGCTACATATTCAATACAGAGCTGGGGTATAAGGTGCATGGGAAGATGGTAAATAAATGATGCATAATGGTTAGAATTGAGAAGGTGTTAAAACATGATGCTTCTATACCACATCCAACAGGATTTGAGCATACACTAGGGGGTGTATTGGAATCTTATCAGATTTAGCCAGAATCAGATTGGGAACCTCACTATCATGATTATGCCATAAATATTCCCCAAGATAGGGTTACCTTCATATGCACAAATGTTTATCTTACACATGATTGCAATGAAACAAGCATGTGCATTTCCAAAGGAATAATAATTAATGTGTGTGAGGATGACATGGTTGAGGGTGAAAGACCATGTGAAATGGAATTTGGTGTTTTTGTGGAAGAGATAGAAATTTCCAAATATGTAGGATTGGGGATATGTATAAATATTTATTGATTATATCTTTGGTAAATTTCTAGAAAATCTCTTCCAAAAAGCACTAAATTGCGAGATATGTATAAAATTATTGATCTACTTGAGAGAATATCTTGAGTTTTATCTTTTGAATGATCTATTAATATATTTCAGAAATAATTTTCAATGTTTGTTGTATATCAAATATTCCATTATTATTATTTTTTGAGGGTTTTTATATTATTTAGTACACATGCACATTTTGGTTCAACTTCAATGTAATCATGTGACCATACTTTATGCAAATTACATGACACTTTCATTCAACTTTTACATTTAAAGTTTTCTTTTTTTCTTTTTGGTTGGAAATAGAATGCACTAGATTTCTTTGTTCTTGTGCCAAAAGGAAAACTATCAAGATTTCACCCTGGCCAAGGTTAGTACTCTGATATTGTTCTTGGCAGTGCATTTGTGATTATGCAAGTAGGATACCTAGTAATTACTAACTTTCTTCTATACACCATTATAGTTATGAAACCAATGCTCTAGGAGTGAAATTGTCTCAGTAATCACAATGGTTAGAGTTATATCTTTTGATGTGCCCTTTTATTGAATTTGGAACAATTTATGAAGAGAAATGATAGTGCAAAAGAAGTGTATATAAATATTTGATGTTGTTGGCACTACATTTGTGCTTGAGTTGGAAGGAAATATATTTGTATAGCTTTCCTTTTGGCACAAACATAATAATCCAATCATAATTATTTGATCCATGGAGAATAATGTGATCTTTGTATAATTTAGAAGTTTATGAATAAATGTATTATTGAGGTATACTATATTTTTCTTCCAATGCAATTTCTTTGCTTTTAGAATAAAAATGAGAATTATCTAGTATTTATAGTACCAAAACTTTAATTTGGAAGGAAACCTCTAGTTTGGCTTTCGATTATCAAGTTCAAACATCAAACATCCTCACTAAGTGAAATATAAATATAATTTCTCCTTCTCATGGTGATTTTAGGCATTATGTAGCATCGATCTTGGAATTTCTTATATTTTCCAAAGGACCATGTTTTGGTTCTTCAACTTCTACAAATTTCTTATGATCATTATTCATACACATACATCAAAACTACAAGTGTCATTTCTAAAGTTAAATAGGAAGTTGTTGGTTTGATATGAGTTGATATTTTTCATTCTATGATACTATCTACATCTCTAGTTTCTTAGTCTTCTAACATATTTTATGTGTAATTTGTATGTAAAGTAATTTTTAGTAGTAGGCACTAAATCGTGGGAAACAATGTTTCATTACATACAATATGACTACCATATTATTTAAATTATTGCATCTATATTAATTTTTCATAAGTTTTGTGTTTTTGTAAAAATATAAAGTCAAACTTTACGTGGTTCAACCTTTTAATTACAAGTTACGATTTAGTCGTTGTTACAGAATTTATACAAGCTACAATGGAAAATATAATTTTGGCAAAAGGGGACTATGTTGATCTCCTTATTAATGATCAAGTCATTGGGCAAGGAAGGGTCAAATCTACAGAGTCTAGAACTTATTATGTCAGAGAAAGGGTTAATGCAGGTTCATGTTACAATTTTGATAATTGATGTCACTCAACCACATTTGATTGATGAGGATGTTAATGAGGGGGACATACATCCAAGGAAGATCATAGATTTGAGACACAACATAGGTAAATCAAAATGTTGAAGCACGTGTTAAATATTATTGATAGTATAATAAGTGTTTTCTTGAGTAAATACTAACCTTATTTACATTCGTTTATAGGTGCAAATGTTTCTTCTACATTTTCTATTGGAGACAAGGTAGATCTTTTGCAACATGGAGTGAAGGTGGGCGAGGGCTCCATATTCAATACAGATCTTGGGCATAAAGTACATGGAAATATGGTAAAGAAATGATGCATAGTGGTTAAAATTGAGAAGGTGTTAAAACATGATGCTCCTCTACCACATCCAACAGGATTTGAGCATACACTAGGGGGTGCATTGGAATCTTATGAGGTTTGGCCAAAATCAAATTTGGAGCCTCATTGTCATGATCATGCCATAAATATTCCCCAAGATAGGGTTAGATTCATATTTACAAAGGTTTCTCTTACAAATGAATGCATGGCAACAAGCCTGTGCATTGCCAAAGGAATGCTAGTTAATGTCTACAATGATGACATTGTTGAGGGTGAAACACTAGGTGAAATGGAATTTGGTGTTTTTTTGGAAGAGATAGATGGAAATTGTGGGATATGTAGAACTGGGGATAAGTCTATACATTGTTTGGTTATATGGCCAATAAATAAGTTGGTGGACAAAAAATGTGTGATATTAAGGGTCAAGGAAAAGTTCAAGGAGCCACCCAAGGAAATGGTGATATGGGATGTTATAGAGGACACAAATCCCTTAAACAAATGGGATGGATATCTTTGTAATGAAAAACATAGAAACTCAATTGATATGCATGTAACAAGGTCATATAAAAGGATTAAATGACTTATGGCTACAAAAAAAATGCAAAATGTCAAACAAAAATAGATGAGAGAAAGAAATTCGACTTTTGGCAGCAGATGTATGTTGTAGAAAATATTGTTTTCAACATGTGGATAGGAAGTCCATTGCAGGTGCTAGAAGGGATATGATACAAATAAATAAAAATGGTATGAGGGAATTTGCCTTGAATTCACTCATGTCAAACACAGTCATGTCAAAGGGCCATGGCCTACCACCTATTGCTAGAAATGTAAAGGACATGAGATTAAATGGGAATATTATTTGTAAGAAAGCCTAGTATAAGATACATAATATTCCTCAAAGCACATTCTATAACTACCAACATTATTTCCAATATGGACATATCAAAGCTATTCATGGTAACACCAACACATGCAAAGCACAAGCTCACACAGTGGCAACCATAGAGATATTACACAAAATTGTAATGGATAATTCAGATTTTTCACCAAACCAAACACGTCAAGTTGAATAAGATGGAACATATGCTCCTTTAAGATTGCATCCTTTGACTTATACACAAAATTATTTGTTAAAAGAGATTAATGAGGCTCTCCAAAATCTCAATTACCCATCAGTATCATAGCCAACAATGAGGAATATATGCAATATTAAGTTTCGAGATGTGGCATTTTCAAAGAACACCAACTTTAGTAAATGCAGTGAATGTATTGCCTTGAAAGCACAAATGAAGTCAACAACTACAAAATAGTTGGAAGAAAAGACATGAGGTAGGCTAAACAAACAAACAAGATTTTTATGTGTGGAAGATATTGCTACTATGCGCATAGAATTATGTCAGAGTAGTTGCCAAAGGAGCATTTGAGCATTATGCATGATAAAATGGACAAAACAAAGACTTCGATCTCAAGGCTACGTGTCAAATCAAAATCTATTGTAGGAACAAATTTAGGTTTGGCATTGACAGGTATGCTTACACATGAGCATAAGACAAGAGGTTTTGGTAATTTCTCCCTACCATTTGTACATATGCTATCAAAATTTACTATTACATCCCTTGCAAATTGCTAAAGGTATCTTGAAGACCCATAAATGGATATGTATGTTGATCTACTTTATGAAAGTGGAAGTTCAAGAAATCCACTTACAAATGCATTACTTGACACCTCTATTTACTCAAAATGTCAAGTGTACAAGGATGATTTTATATCTAATGAAAGATAAAAAAGTCAAAATGTTGATTTTAAACCTTTTCCTCCACATTTTTTGTTACAATTGGACAATGCAGCAAGAGATGACAAGAATCAATACCATTTCATGTTTCTATCACCTTTAACTACAATTACTGTCTTCATCACTATTGCGGTTAGGTTCTTGCGTGTGGGGAACACCCATGAAGACATAGATGGAACCTACGGAAGAATGTCTTCCAACCTAAAAAGTAAAGATATTTATTCGTTATCTGAAATGATGGATACATATCGCATAATTGAGTAAAATCGAGTGTGTCCGCCTACACTTATTGGCAAGGTCTCTGACTTCAAATGTTTCCTTAATGGATACATCAAGGAGGGAAAAAATGCACTAGTTGGACATCTTAATGTCCAATACTTCCAATTTCTTGTACTCAATGATGTTCCAGTACTAAGGTACAAAGAACAATTAGAGATATTAAGTGGTCGGAACCAGTTGAGTTATGGAATATAGATGATGAAGGTCAAACTATAATTCCCATAAGGAAGCCATCTTTCTTAGCTTCCAAACATAATGATGTCTCTTTAAAAGAAATAAAGGAAGGGATAACATCATACATAAAAATGTGGAAATACACTATTGGGAATGAGGATTCACCAATTGTTACAAAGGAATGGAAAAATAAAGTAGTGTATTAGGAAATAGTTCTTGATACATTAGATGGAATCTATAATGATGATAAAATAATAAATGGAAGTGATTCATCTTCTGAGGATTTCTGGCCCAAGACAAGGCACATTGTTGATGTTGATCGTAATACACTCCAAGTAATATCAAGTATTATGGATGGAGATTTTGATAATGCGATAGATGAACCAATATATGTTGGACCCAAATGCAAAAAGCCAAATCCAACATTTAATCTGATGATTGATGTTGAGAAAGGAAAGATGTTGCTAGTTAGATCAAGAAATGAGGATGCAAGAGAGATGATTTGGATGGAAAAATCCTTCTAAGATATCTTTACGGATAATGAAAGTGAGAATCTTCATGTAAAGGTTGACTGGTGGAAGCTTATGTCAGGGAAATACAATGGAAATTTTTTAGAGCAATATTGGGTACCAAATCTTAATGACACAGAACTTGACTCTATTCCAATTAATACCACAATGTGGGCATGGATGCCAAAGAAAAACATTGCAAGAAGACCAAGATAAATAAATATGGTGTAGAAGCCATTCTTGATCTACTTGAGTGGATATTTTAAGATTAGGTTTATGATTCATGAATGTAATTTTTTTTTGAAGGATCTATTAATATACATATAGACACACTTTTCAATATTTGTTGTATATCAAATATTCTCTTCATATTATTTTTGGAGGAGGTTTCTATTATTTAATATTTCAATGTAATCATGTGTTGATACAAACTACATGATAGTGCCATAAAATATTTAAGTTTTCAAAGCTTTATTTGACCAACATGACTTGTCACCATATCAAATATGCATAATCATATTCAATAATGCACTTAAAAACATATTCTAAACTTGGTCTATTAAAACAATAGTGGAGTACCTAACTAGTATTCTATTTAATATAAGCCATTTAAACACTTAATAAATAAATGCTAGATGCTTGTAATAATGTTTGAAGTGAGTTTTCCTTAATATTCCTTATTATAATTGTTATAAATCAAATTTGCTATTTTGTTGCACTCTAATTTATAAAAAAATTATTTTGATCATTGAACAACACAGCTAAAATTATAAAATATTTCCTCTTATAGATTTTGAAGTGGTGCCAACATTGTACTTGTATAATAAATTTGTACTCAACGTAGGAAAAGTAGTTAGTGTCAATTTAAAATGGTCAATAATAGTAAAAAAAAAATATTTACATATTGTTAAATAACTTTATTGGTAAGAATTTTTTTACAAAATCTATTAATCATAAGTCAAATTTAATACATAAATATAAATAAAACTATTAATGATAATAAAATTAATGTAAGGAACCTAACTTTTAGATTAATGTTAATATGTTCTTTTCAATATAATGTCCTTAAACACTACATGAATAAAAACTAAACATTTGTAATAAATAGTTTAGTCAATTTTCTTTCATTCCTCTCGTATTTGAAAATAATCAAATTGTACTACTTTGTCACTATTCTAATTCATGATTGAGTTTGATCATTAAAAAAATTAGTAATTGAGTCGAGAGGCTCATTCTACAACCTGGTATGAGGGGGTGTGTAAGTTTGTCTATCCATCTGTGCCCCTTTAAAATAAAAAATATGTTCTAAATAGAAAAATAAAAAAATAATATGTTTTAAAGTAATTAGAAGTAAAAAAATGTGTGAATTAGATGTTTGAATCTTATACTTTTCAAAAATATTTCACCTATAGATTCAGATAAACTATTTGAAGATCTATGTTAACTAATTTATGCCAATGTCAACTTCATATATATTATGGTTAAAATTTTTATTTGGTCTTATATATACTCTATCTAGCATTCAAAAATATGGTTTGAACAATGAAAAATAACACATTGTATTTTGGACTCTAAAAAGTTTGCACGTGAATAAATTTGCTCCCTACATCCGCACTTAAGATGGATCTATGATGGTATATATTGGACACATTACTATGATCATTTGTCATTAAATAACTTTATACTTAATATATATCTTGCATATTAATTTATTATTCATTAAGTAAGCCTCAATCAACTTAGTTTTTAACATAAAAGTACAAATAATAAATAAAAATAAATTATGCTACTACTAGCATTCAACATTTAATTTGATCCTAAAAAAATATTTTCTCCTCAACTCTAAAATGGTGCAAACTTCCTACAATAGTGTGTAATGATGATGATTATCATCCACTAAGACCAAATATGGTATATAAGAATGGCAAAAAGATATTACTCAAAATTATTTCGAATTTTATTGTTATGCTAAAAAAGAATTAAAAGAAGTGTTTCAAGAGCATCATAATTTTGTTTAGTTAAAATATCAAGAAGGTTGGTAGCGTCACAAATATTTTGAAATTTAAATCCAATATGAGCATAAACTGGATGATCTATGAGAGTTTTTTAATCTTCAACCAAGTTAATAGTGTTGCAAAGGTGATAGACTTTTAAATTGTGCCAACATTGTCTTAGTAATAATCGTAACTTAACAAATACATGATATTTACTGTATCGGATTATAATTAAATGGCTTAATAATAGTAAAATACACATCATTATTTTCATAAAATAACCTTAACAAACTTATGTTTTAAAACAAACCATAAAAATATTAAAATAGATAATGTAAGGAATCCAAGATTAAGATGTGAAATATTTTCTTTTGCAAGTTTATATAAATTTGGTTTATAAATTTTATCATGATAATTTTTACACAAAAAATGGTGAATATATACATTAAAATTAGTGAACTAAGTGACTTTCTAATTCCTCATTTTGAAAAAACTTTATCTAGTTAAAGTTCTAAATTCTAGATCCACTGACTACTTCCAAATTTAATGAAATATGTGTTAAATAGCTAAAACCATCTTAGAAGCTTCTGGAAGGAGAATTTTCAAAACTATTTTTTAATTTTCCAAAAATTCTAGAACCATCACACCTCTAGAGTAGAGAAATCTCTGCTAATCAGTGCATGTGCTCAGTTATGCAACTTCTAACCATTGTAGGTGGACATGCATGCAGGATACGTTGGGGCTGAAAATGATGTTTTGAGCCGATTGACCTAAAAAATCACCTTTTGGAGAGGCGATGCTTGGGGCTTTGCAAAGGGATAATGACAAAGAGTTCAAGGATGTTAATTGATGCAATTTTCAGGAGTGGATGTGAAAAATGGTCTGTAACAGTTCCCCCCCCCAAAAAAAAAGTACAAATTCATAACAAGCGGTTGAGGATAAAGCGTTTTACTTTGTGACAAGCATGGATCAAGAATAAATTGGTAGAGATCACCATTTGTTACAATACATATTATCATGATGATATCATTGTTAAGGGAGGCATACCCATACTCCACATATAAGCCAATATTACATGTACAACAGTCAAGAAGTCTCATGCACTGATAACAAAATATGGAGCCATGCTTGGATGATTGTATAAATGATCATAGCCATCATACTTTGGAATCTTGCATGAATCCTAAAATTGAAACCTATATGGATGGAACTAGATCTGGGGTCTCGACCTCGCCGCTTGATAATACAAGTCCAACCATGTGAATACATGAGTTGGAGTCGAACATGCTAGACACCATCCAATTACTTACTAATGATGTTAGTTGTTAAAAGATGTGAGAGAAACCATAGATAATGATAATGGATCTCAAGGTACTATAGTACAACCTATTTAGTGTGAATAGGTGAGTTAAATTAAAACATCACACAAAATATTCGGGTCGGAGCCCAATGATGAAGAACTATCATCGAAAACGAGGAAACTTACCATTGAGGTATGCAAGCTCCAAGGCACCGAAGGGGGTTTCTAAGTCAATTTCCTAGATAATGTACCGATGTCCATAGGAAGTGACCCATCGTAGGAGGTCCTTGATGTATCCCCCATCAACTACACGAAACAAGTATCAAGATTTGAGACAGAATGATGCTAATGCAGAGTTGATTCAGGAACAACAGTCATGAATGAAGGCTTAAGAGTATTGTAGCAGATATCAACTGAAGGACTTCTCTTGAACATATCAGCTACGCTTTATGGAGTTGGCAGCATTGACCCAAAACTGATTGCAAAGGCTTTCAACATGGTGTGATTAACCAAAGAGGAAGATAGATTTCCAAACCCAATAGTCATGGAGATGAAGTGAAAAAGTGTCAAGTTCAAGAGTGACTCCCTGACATTTATAGGTTAAGTACCTTTTTTTTCTAATTTTCCCAACTATTTTTGGTCAATACCTCTTTATTTTTTACGAGCTTGAGGAGGATAACATATGCTTGATCTATAAGTTCACTCTTCAGATGAATCCTTCTTATTATTTTTAACAAACCCCGAGAAGGAGTAGTTCGATCACGTTATGTTTGACGATTCTAATGTTGTTTGATGATTTTATGAGTTGAACGAAGGTGTAACTCGACTTCATTTTAATTTTTAGAGAGTTTGAAAAAGAGGCGAAAAAAAAAACTCCAAAGGTTCCTTTTTGGAAATTTAGTCTCTTGGGTTCAAAAACACATAAAACAGTAATTAGGAGAACCTTTTAGTAATGTTCGACTAAAGTATTCCTTTTTCCTAAGTAGTCTATCCCAGTCTGGAAAAGGATTAAACTTATATTGGGTAGTTGTATTTTCATTTAATTTAATGATTTCAAAATACAAGTGCTCATCAATCTTTTCATGTTTAGGGAGTCTGAAAAGAGTTGAAAGATGACTCGAGGGGTTTCTTTTTCTATAAGTTTGCAGAGCCCAAATAAGTGATAAAAGTGTTCTCCTTCGTCAAAGTGGCCTACATTGAACTTAAAATTCACATAAGATATTTTATTTAGATTTTAACCTACTCATAACACAACAAAAATATTAAAAATATATGCGACATGGTAAAACTATGTCAAAATATTTAAAAATATAATAAAATAATAATAGAATCGACCATAAATAGGCAGAAAGTAAATTCATTTTTACAGTTTTCATTTTTACCCCTTATGAGTGAGTAGTGAGTGCTTTTTTACCCTCAAATTTCAGCAAAATATTGCAACCAATATGGTGGAACGTTTCCAGTGCCGCAAGTTCCAACTAAGAGATATGTCCATGCTCTCCTTTTTCATGGTTTCCACTTTCCATTTCATGGAAGTTTTTTGAGATTTCTTATCATTTTAGGGTCTAATTTTTCACCCTAGGCCCATATCACCCTCTCTATATCGAAAGTTGCATTGGGTCTACCTGATTCACACTTGGAAGAACAGTCCAACACACCTGCTAAGAAGGAAAAGTGCACTGGGGAGCTCTGTCCACTAAAGGGCAAGTGCAATGGGCACAATTTAAGAAATTTTTTAATGTTTTTAGCAATATTTCTCTCAAAAAAATTTCTCAAGGATGATTCTAAGTGTTTTTCTTGTGATTTTGCAAACATTTATCGGAACAAAAAATCGTTCTAATCCGGAGAGAGAGATAAAATGAGTCCTAATATTTGGATGTTTCCAATGATCCAGTATCAATATAAGGGCCTTAGGAATTGTGGACATGGGGTATACATGAATCTTTCTTAGTGCTACTAGAGTTACCAGAATATCTAGTTAGCGAATGAGGTATACATGGATAGTTCTTTAGGATCAAGGCACATACTCTCAAGATAGAGATTAAGGACATCTATTTTCTAATGGGCTTCTCTCGAAGAGGAGATCCTATCTCACTATATGGTATCAGAAGGGGCAGTGCAACCATCAAGGATTATATAACTTCTCACTTTATAATTCATTCTCAACCAACAAAGGATGAGAAGATAGAGATTAAGGATATGATCTGACTAAATCTCAGTACAATCCTTTTCATCATGGCTCAGTTGGTTGGTAGCACCGCTTTGTATTTGGCTACCAAGTCCCAAATTCAATATGCATTAGAATGCATAGAACCCACTGTGTTCAACTGGAGTGAGGGGGTTTTGGAAATTATGTAGGAGAAACTCAATCAGGAAAAGGATGGGCGACTGAATGACCTTATATATGGTTCTATTATGATATCATTTTCTCTATAGAGGATACCACTACTTTGACCTCAACGCATTGAGCTTGATCTCCCAGGTCTTAGAGTTCCACGGAGGAGGCAATGGGTAAATCTCATGGTTCATCATGTGGGTGCATCTTTGATGAGTTTCACTCCCAATTTATTTTAACGGATATGGGTGCAACTCATTATGATAGAGGACTATCCATATGCTAGATCTGATTTCCACAGAGACCCAGATCTCATTTTAGCTAAAGGTGAGCAATGGGTGATATAGAAACAATGTCATTTTGATTTATTTTTTTAGTTTTTGGGATTTTACAATTTATTTTTTATGTTTTTAATTCTTCAGAGGTTAAATATTGGACCAGTATGACCAATAGGCTCTTCATATCTTCAGCATCGAGGAGAGCCACAAATTGCATCAGTAGGAGTTGCAGTGGCTGCAAGGGCAGAGGAGGAGATGCAGGAGATCAACATAGCCAAGAGTCTCATCGAGTTCGAGCGCCATGTCGAGGGTTTGACCATAGTGTGTTGGAGACTAGGGCCAATGAGATCCCCATGTGCTTACAATGATACACTATTGGAGTACCAGAGTGTGTTAGTTGGTTGTTGTGCAAGGTTGCGCATGTGACTGTCTATTATCGCGATCATCATTGGGACTAGTCTACCAGGAGAGCCATATTTTGTCTGCATGTATTTTGATAGTATAGGTTGTGTGTCCTTATGTGTATTGGACACAATTTTTGTAAAACCAAACTCTCTATATATATTTATCTATTGATATTTCTTGTTTGCTCTATCTTGTCCAATGTACGATGTTGATTGAAGTTTTTATATGTGTTGCAAATGTCTGTCTAAAACATATTTGGCTAATGCATTAGTTATTGTATTTTGACTTCTAGGAATATTGATATTGAATATAATCAAAATATCATTCTCGAAAGGTGAACCCTTAAAAGCATGTGAAGCATAGTTCGGATTTAGACATTTCTTGAATGTAGTACTACGAGTTGTGAGTCAAATTTTACCATCAAATGGCGAATTCCATGTGAAGTAGCATCAAACAATAGTTCGATCACTCCATTATATTCAACAATTTTATTGGTTGAGTGACTGATACAAATCCCTTGTAAACTCACTAACTCGTAATTTGGAGATTAAATATCCCATGTTGCGGAGGAAAGGGTCAGAGTACTATGGATAACGCCATCATTATAACCAACATATGGTTGAAGGAACACCGACATCTGCAAATCAAATTTAATCCAAGGTTAACTGAGACAGTAGGAAAGTTTGAATAAAACAAACTATAAAGACGCCAACACACTTATACAATATGTACATGGTGACTATGCAAGGGGAATCTATGCATAATTTTTTTTAAGGTACAACACATTTTTGGGTTGTCCTAGAGGGATTCCATCAAAATCAATGAACCCATAATCCCCTTTTGGAAGTACATGTTTGACTATATAAGGGCTTAGCCACATTGGCTCAATCTTCCCAACCCTTCACTTATCGAATTCATGATCATACAAAAGGACTAGATCACCTTCCAAGAAGGAATGAGGTTTAACATTCTTGTCATACTATTGTTATGCAACCAACTCACAAAAAAAAACAATAGATAGATCAATGACTTAAAAATTAGCCTCTTCGAGGGGGAAATCTCCTTTACATTACATAAATTAATAATTCTTGGATGATACAAATGATAATACCTCCTTGGTATATATAAGAGTGTAAGGGGCCACAATTTAATCAGGGCCTACATAACAATAATAATGTAAGGGCACAACAATAACAATACTGGGCTTCTACGGAGCACAACAATAACAATATGGGGGTTGGATGGGCACAAAAATAATAATAGGGGGATAAACTAACGATAACAATAAGGGGGCTACAATAGTATTATAAGGACCTAACATGCCCCTCTCCTTTAAAAAAGTGTTGTCCTCAACGCTTGAGTAGTTATAAATGCTTATGTATAAAATTTTCATCTTCCCATTTGGAATCTTCAGCGGGTAAGTTCTTCCACTTAATGAGATACTTGAAGTTAATCGATTCTATAGCTATCGGGTTATTATTTCCATGATTTCTTCAAGCTAAAATATCAGTTTTCCATCTTCATCAAGTTCTAGCAATATTCTTTGAACTTGGAGCTTGTCATAGATAATCTTCTTTAAGCATGAAACATGGAAAACTGAGTGTACTCAGGAAGATGTAGGAAACTCCAAGTTTTATTCCATAGTACCAATATTTTGCAACACATTTTAAGGACCATATCACTTGGGTGATAATTTATTATCCTTCTTAGCTTAATTAAGGGACATTTGTTTGTATGGATGTAGCCATAAAATACCCACTCGCCTACATCAAAACTTCTTTTACTACGATGTTGATCTTCCTATTGTTTCATTCGATTCTATGCTAGAGTGAGGTTATCATTTAAGAGTTGTAGAACTTATTGGTGATGCTCGATGTGATCTTCCACTGCTTGAACCTTAGAATTTTCTCTTAAATATGATGTGATGGACGATGGATGCTATCCATAAAGTGCCATAAATGGGGTCATTTTTGCTGCAATATGAAAGAAAGTGTTATACAACCTTTGATCCATAGGTAACCACTTGACCCATTGTTTTCGTTTATCAGATACAAAAAAAAGAATATATCCTTCAAAAAATTTGTTCACTATCTCAATTCTCGCATTAGATTGAGGATGATAAGATGAACTATGATCTAATTGAGAGCCAAGACAAGAAAATAATTCCGTCCAAAAAATTCCAGTGAAAATCGGATCTCTGTCACTTACGATAATCTTTTGGTTTCCATGTAGCTTTTGAGTTGTTTCCATAGACGCAGTAGAAACTCTAATGGATTTAAAAGGATGAGATAATTCATAAAAGTGTTAATAATTGGAAATTTTATGAATTACCACGATAAGGACACTCTTTCCTTCAGACTTGGGTAAACCTGTAATAAAATCCATTGCGACCTCCTCCCAATGCTAACTTGGAATGACTAAAGGTTGTAATAAAATCGAGGTCCTAATTGTATCAACTTTATTTTTTTGGAAAACCAAACATTTTTCCATAAAATTCTGAACATTAGATTTAATTCCATCCAAAAAAAATCATTCTTCCCCGTGGTAATTTTTTAAAAATCATGAGTTCCCTCCTAAGGGAGAGGTGTGAAATTCCAAAAACATATTTTGTTTGAGTTGGGAATTCTTACAAATATATAAGTGATATTTGTACCATAATGAATCATTTTCCAAATAAATGTATCAGCTGTATTGGGTTCTTCCTGAAACTTTTGAATGAGTTTCCACACCTCTTTGTCATTATTCCATTCATCCCTTGCTTCATTTATTCAATCAGGTTGGATAATAGAAATGACACAAATCAATCCTTCCACATCCTCATCCTTTCTTGAGACTTCATCTGAAACAACATTTACTTTCATTTTTCGTAGATGATTTCAAAGTCATAACCCAACATATTTGTGACCCACTTTCACTTCTCTTTTGAAGATAATATTTGTTCCAAAAAGTATTTAAGACTATCATGATCTGTTTTTATCTTGAAGTGTTTTCCCATTAGGTAAGGACATCATTTCTTTAGTGCATGTCTTATTGCCAACATTTCGTTTTCATAAATAGGTTTGTGTAAATAATTTTCCTCGATTATAGGAATTACAAAATCAATGGGTCTTCCTTCTTGCATTAAAATGACACCAATTCCATTTCCTAAGGCATCACATTCCACAACAAAGGTTTTTCTCAACTCTAGCATAGCTAAGATCAGTGCTTTCAGATTGCCTCTTTAAGGTGTTCAAAGGCCTTAGTTGCTTCCAAAGTCCAAGAAAACACATATTTCTTCATTAATGTTGTTAGAGGTGATGTTATTCTCCCATAATTCTTAACAAACTTGATGTCATACCCTCTCAACCTGAGAAATCCTCGAAGATGCTTTAGGGTTGTGGGGATTTTCCATTCCTTAATGGCTTTAATTTTGTTAGGGTCTACCTTAACACCCTCATGAGATACAACATGACCCAGATATTCCACCTCTTGTACTCCAAAGAAACATTTAGAGGTTTTTCCATATAGTTGTTTCACCTCCAATAGTTTGAGCACCCTATTAACATGTTGAACATGATCCTTCCAAGTCTTGTTGTGGATTAGTATACAATCAAAAAATACTAACACAAATTTTCGAAGGAAGGGTTTGAAAATGGAATTCATCAAACCTTGAAATGTAGAAGGTGCTTTAGTAAGGCCAAAAGGCATGACCAATATTCATAATGACCTTCATTATTTTTGAATGTTGTTTTCAAAATGTCTTCAGTCTTCATTCGAATTTGATGATATCCTGATCGAAGATCCAACTTGGTGAAGTAATTTTTTTCCATCTAATTCATCTAATTTCATCAATGAAAATAATGGGAAATTTATCTTTAATAGTGAACTTGTTCAACTCCCTATAATCCATACACATACACCATGATCCATCCTTCTTATGCACCAATACTACTAGAGCAAAGAAAGAACTTTGACTAGGCTGAATTATACTGACCTCTAGCATTTCTACAACCATATGTTCAATTTCACTCTTTTGGGCAGAGGGATATATGTAAGACCTGATGTTTGGAGAAACACTTCCTGGAATAAAATGAATAGCATGATCATGGTCACGAATAAGTGGGAGGCCTTCTAGAGATCTGGAGAAATAGATGATTTTTATGTTTGAAGCTCTAGTGAGCATAATTGTGCAATTATGCCCCGTTTTTCTTTCTTTAGAAGATATTTCATGCCATTAGAGTTGATTATCTTCCCTAGTTTCCCTCCAATACCCCTTAACTCAACTTCCTTTCCTTACCAAAATAATTTCAAGAAAAGTTCCTGAAAATTAAAATCTATCGTCCCCAAAGATTGTAACCATTAGACTCCTAGTACAACATTAACATCACCCATTGGAATGGAGAAAATTACACTATTCAATACATATTCCCACATGGATATCTTAATATTATGACACTTTCCAAAGCAATTTATAGTTCCTTAATTTGCAACAATGACTTGATACTCTAGTTCAAGATATAAAAAGTAATTCAATTCCTTAGCTATCTTACGATAAATAAAATTATGGGTACTACCTAAATCAATCAACAGTATTACCATTTTCTTCTTAATATATCCTTCTATCTTGAGAGTTTGAGGAGTTGTAATTCCTACTAATGCATTACAAGATATGGTTGGATTCATTTCTTCGTTGTCTGGGGTTGGTTCCTAGTGTATATCCTTCTCTTTTTATGTTTCTTGTTCCTTTTCTTCCTCCTCTTTGCAATATATGTAAAATAATTTCTTCTCAGCACACTTATGACCTTTAGTGTATTTTCTATCACAATTGTAACAAGACATTTTTCTTTTTTTTCCCTCCAATTGTTGTGGTGTTAACCTTGTAGGTTATGGAAGGCTATGAGCAACAACACTTCCATCTTTATGGTTGTGAGTGGTATACTTCATTGTTTCCATAATTTTTCTTTCAACTTTTCTTGCCACCCTGAATGCCTTCTCCAATGAATCAAGTTCCCAAATGTGAACCTCATTTTAGATGCTATCCTCTAAATTCCCTATCAAGACACCAATCCTATGCTTCTCTAGAATATTAGTTACCTTGATATTCAATTTTTGGAAGTCCTCAATGTGCTCTGCTATTGAACTCGTTTGTTTGAGATTTATCAATTAGCTAAAGAATGCACTGCTATTTGTATCCTCATAATGTGCTATCATTTCCTCCATAAAAAATAACCAAGTGACAAGTGGTTTATGAGAAAAAAACCATCTATACCATACAAACTGATTGGGTTCTAAATATAGATATGAAATGTGTACCTCTTGTGTGTGTTACACATTATGGAGATCAAAATATTGCTCCATCTGCAGTATCCATGTTACTAGATCATTTCCATCAAACTTCCTCATATCGATATTTGGAATGCGATGGGTGTCAATCACATCCTTGGAGTCCCTAAAATTATAATTCATATTCCTTCTTTCCTCATCACGATTTTCATGGATTACCTTGTCACCAATGGGAAGCCTTTCTTGCGGAAATGCCTTTTCTTCCTCTTCTTCATTCGTCATATTAGAGATTTTTGGATGCTTACTATGTGTATCCATTTTTTTGTTGTGAGGCATATTGGAAATAATGATATATATTCTTCACTAAGCCCTTTGAATCGCTTCAAACTGATTTTTCAAATAAAAGTTATGCAAATTTAAAAAATATACACCTTTTTGCTTGTTTTTGGGAGCTTGATCTTGAAATTGTTGCATCTATATAATTTTGGCTCTCTAAGGTCTAAAATCTAGTCCCACAGTAGCAATATAAGTCTTCTTTCTAATGCCACAAGTTATACCAAGCTTGGATTCATCAAGAAAATGTTATGCCCAATATCCCACGATGACTTGATTATATACTCGTTCATTAGAGAAAACTTGTATGGAGTTCCACATGTCACTTTTTCAACCTTCAGCCCTGAAAATCATACATAAAAAACTACAGTCCATGCAATTTCAGTCATGTTGTACAAAATTCAAATCTAATGCTGAGGGGAAAAGTTATTATGATTTTCCCTAGGTCACTTATTTGAGATTGAATTCTGGAGCCTGCAAAAAACATAACTTCTTCAGACCATATCTCAAAAAATATAACAAACCAAGATTTGAAATTATTACATGAAATTCAGCATAATTTTAGATCCATGTGGTAGAAATCTTAGCTTTTGATTCCTCGTGGAACTAAATTTGTAGAGAAACTACCAAGATGACCTATTCGAAGTAGTGAAGCCCTAAAATCCAAAGCTATAATACCAAATGTTAAGAAACTAGCTCAAAAAAAAAAAAAAAAGATAGATCAACGAATTAAAAATTAGCCTATTTGAGGGGGAAACCTCCTTTACGTTGCATGAATGAAAAATTCATGGATGATACAAATGATAAGACCTCCTTGGTATATATAGGAGTGTAAGGGGCCACTACATAATCAGAGCCTGGATAACAATAATAATGCAAATGCACAATAATAATAATAGTGGGCTTCTATGGGCACAAAAATAACAATAGGGGGATAAAATAAAAATAACAATAAGGGGCATACACTAGTATTATAGAGACCTAACAACTATGTTTTGATGTGTTTTTGGGCCTCATTGGCCATCACAACATCGCACTGAGTTTCATCTAAGCATCTAGATGCAAAAATGCTCTTCTTCTACAGAAGTTACAGGGATAATTTCAAAGGGAAGCTTCAAATATGGAATCTCACATTCAATGGGAAGTATTTCCTCTAGACCATATGCCAAATAAAAGGGCGTGAATCCTGTTGTAGTCTGGAGAGAGGTTTGTTATGCCCACAAAGCTACAAAAAGGATGAGGTGCCAATTTGTTTTGTGAATCCCTATCATGTGTTGTAGCATTATTTTCAAAACTTTGTTAATAGATTATACTTGTCCATTAGCCTGTGGGTAATGGGGAGTTGTGTTGTAATGTTGAAGGCCCAACTTGGCAGTAAGTTCAGGCATCATGTGATTTTGAAAATGTTTCCCATGGTCATTGCGATCATCATCGGGACTAGTCTATGAGGAGAGCCATATTCTATGTGCATGTATTTTGATAGTATAGGCCTGTGGCCATATGTGTCTCAAACAGAATTTTTGTAAAACCAAACTCTATATATACACTTATCTATCGATGTTTCTTATTTGCTCTATGTCTTACCCAATGTATGATGTTGATAGAAATTTTTACATGTGTTGCAAATGTCTGTCTAAAACATAATTGGTTAATACATTAGTTAATGTGTTTAGACTTCTAGGAATATGTTGATTTGGAATGTAATCAAAATATCATTCTAGAAGGCAAACCCTTAAAAGCATGTGAAGAATAGTTGGACTTTTCTCTGAATATACGTTGTTTAAATGTAGTACTTGTTAGCACCTAAATCTGCCTCAGGCTGAAGGAAGGCAAAAATTAGGGTAACCACAAACCACGCTCAGTCTGGTAGCTAGCCCTACGAGAGCAGGAGAGGGCTCTCTTCGAGTCACGCTCAGTGAATAGATAATAGAAAACAGTCTGAGATGACTTACAGTGCAATATTTACCTTAGGCTAGTATGTGAATAGGGATTCTGGAAAATTTTTTATGAATGACCGAGCTTCTGGGATGTATATGGGACTCGCGCCCAGCAAAGAACAGAGAATCGAATATGAAAGCACAGATTATTCCGTGAGGCAAGGTAGGTGGCAAGCGCAGAAATTTCGGCTTAAGCTAAGGCGGAATGGAAAGATTGCTGAAGAGAGTGAAAAGGGCATGGTCGCATGAATCCTTTTCAACATAAGAGTAACACTGCACATGAAATTTTCCCACAGGCAGAGCAATATAAATTGAATTCTACCTAATCTCACTTAGAAAATTTCACTGAAATGAAGCATGAAATGAATTATGAAACATAACAAGATACATATGGAACATAAGAACACATTTGCTACACTCATGACCACAAGAATCTCATGAAACAGAGCCGCTGCCTTTCATTAATTCTCTGTCAAAAATACACAGTGCAGAAACAGAGTTTCTTTCCCACAGTCTCCTAGAAGTTACAAGCCAGCCAACCCTTTGCAAATAACTTGCATACAATATATAGAATGTATAGAGAAGAGATGGAACGCCCAGGGGTTGGGAAGTTACTCAAATCATTTCGAAAAGGAGATGGAGAGCCAACCATCGGTTACAGGTGCAACGCTCTCGAGCATGACATTTGGCTAGGGTGACCCTTTGCATTCCTTTGCCACTTGGATAGATGCCCATCTGGAGAGAAAACTCTTTAATTTTGCCTTTGGTGCCAAAAAACTGAATTGTAGATGACCAGGCCCACTTGGAGAAGTCGCGACCTGAAATTTCGCGAAACGGGAGCAAATTGGCAGTTTTTTCCCCTGTGCACCGCGCCAAATTCTCTGTGCGTCGTGCCACTTTGGGGCCTGTTTTGGGGCACTTGCAGATGTCCAAAATGTGCCCAAGTGGGCTTGTTGGAAACCCTGTCCTGTCTACTTTCTAACCCCAATGGCATTTCTCAATTTGGTGGTCATTTTCCCATCCATATCTTCATTCTCCCAAGACCGCTTTCTGTGTGTCAAAAAAGTGGCAGAGAGGCCATTTTTGGGTGTTTTTTGACCTTTAGGAGGCCCAGATCTTGTCAAAATTTCTTCCCCGGACACCAATAGTAGTATTTTTCGATGCTGAATCTAAATATGCAAGCCATTCCTCGATTAGAGTCCTAGATTTTTAGCAGGGAGGAATTTCCTGTTTTGTGTCCAAAAAATTTGCCTGTGACCAAAATTTGCCCAAATTTTTTGAAATTTGGGCTGGAGGTTCCCTATGAAGTGATATGCTATGCCAAGGAAGCCTCAGCCAAGATTCGAAGCCAATATTGCTGCTTCTCCTCCTTAGCCTTTTTTGTCGCTTTGCTCAATTTTTCCTTTAGGCTCCTGATTCTTGCTTTGGAACTCATGTTTCGGGCCTGGTAGTGATGAGTCATGTGCCCCAGCATGTCTTTATAACTATTTGCTTTATCCAACTGCTTCTCCAAGTGAACGTTCACTTTCTCTAGCACATGCTCCCGGTCTTCGTCTCTTTGCTCCATAGGTCTACCTTGTGGTGCGAGGATGTGTCGTTGGTTTTCCTTGATCATTTGCAACTCTATCTCAGCTAGCTGATCCTCAAGTTGCTTGTTCCTCTACTCCAGATACTGCACGTTCCACTTGGCCCTATCCAAGTCCAGGGATAGGTTCTCAATCACAGACTGCTGCTCCTGAATGATCTCTCCCAGCTCAGCATTTGTAGGTTCGGCATCTATCTCATCATCCTGGAGGAGAACAAACTCGGTCTCTTTCTCGCCTGATGGCCCTTCCTCCTGCACTGGCTCCTTGCCGTTATCCTGCTCCTGTGGTGCTGATGTCGGAAGCGAGGCCCCTTCCACCCCGGGTGGAGATAACACTCTCTTTGTTGATGTGAACAATGGTCTACTGCAATTCTGGTATGTGATGTATACTGGCATGGTGGCAGTCTCATGGTGCTCAAACTGATGTGAAGGACTTCCCATCTCAGGCTCAAACTGATGTGAAGGACCTCCCACCTCATGCTCAAACTGATGTGAAGGACCTCTCACCTCATGTTCTGCCTCTGATATCACCGATGGAGCGCTGAAGAAATCACGGGAGATGAAGTCCTCCCAAGCAATACCCTGCAATCCCAACTGATGGTCCACCAAAATCCGGATGAGAGCAAAATGATAGACATTGTTTAGCTGTTGTCGTGGGGTCTTGTGCTACATGAAGTTTTTCATCTTCTCAATGTTGTTGCAGATGAAAAATGGGAGGCTCACAATCCGCACCCTGGTGAAGTGCATGAGCAAGCGGATGTGATAGGCATAAAGGCAATAAAACCTCCCCTCGCAACTGAAATACTTCATGATCAATCTCATGAGTGGGGCATACTCATCCCTCAAAAATCTGAATGAAAAAACTTTGGTGAGCTGGCTCAAGCAGCTCTTCTTGATGTAAGGCTCATAGTGATGCCTCTCCACCTTCTTCCTCTTATGCCACTGCTCCCCAATGTTTGGTATCCATGTTGCCACTGATATAGCCTCCGGTGTCAAGATGAAAGTGACCCCAGCCAGGACAGATTGGCCTCCCTATAGATGAAGTACAAAAAGGCGGGCCAACTCATGATGGGCGTTGACATTCAACACCCTTTGACAAAATTCATAACATGCCAAGTGCTGGAAGCAAGACATAGCAAGTGGGCATGCCTGCAGCTCAGTGAGGGTGTTTGGCTCATCTTTAAGATGTCTGCTGCTCCGATGATGCCTCCTATGGGCCCTCTCTCCTGAAGATGTGTTGTTGTGGGTCCCCTCCTCATACTCTGATGAATTTTCTGATGCCATTACTGCTGCTTGTACCCTGAGTTTTATGCTGCCCTCTGAATCCAATGAAACTGATAGATGCTCTGAAAATCTGTCACCAAGGGGACAATAAAATAGGGGAGTGTTAGGAGGGGAATGATGAAAAGGGGAATAGGGGTTTAAAGGAGAAATTTATCAGGGATTTGGGAGTGTTTGGGGTATGGTTTTGATGGGGTAGGTTTTGGGATATTTTGAGCTATAGGAATAAAGGGGACGAATGGATATGATTACAATGTAGCTAGGGTAACTATTAGGGGAAACTGCTCCAGGGGAATTAGCTAATAGAGGTAGGGTAGGAGCATATTTTAGCAATCATGTTACTGTAGCAAAACCCTAGCTTTTTGCCCTTCTTTGTGTCATTTTTGGGTTTACTTAATAAAAATTTTTCCTTTGATTTCATGGTCACCAAAATCATATTTCTCTTTGAGTTAAGGATCAATGGTGAAAGGATCTAGGGCCACCTTTGCAATTTTGAGAACCATTTATAAAAATTTAGGCGATTTGGTGTTTTTTTTAGGCTCACAGGTCTGTGCACCGCGTGCTTTGCCCAGTGCGCCGCGCTTCGGGTATGCACCGCGCCAATGCAATATTAACACTGTGGTCGGGTTCCCACTGCACTACATGCCTTGAGTGCACCGCGCCACCTTGTGTGTGCACCGCGCACTGTCAAATGACACTAATTTTCTTGGAACACCGGGGGTAGGATCTTAGTGGAGATTTCTAGGGGGTTTCCTTAGGAGACAAGGTGGAATGCGGGCGAGAATGATGAACAGTGAGGGGACAAGGGGATGGGAGCAAAACCTTGGTGGCGTCTTCACAAATTTTCAACCCCATTTATCATGTTTGCTTTGATGATTATTTTCATGGATGGCCAATGTGCTTTGGGTATCATTCAACATCTTAGAAACACCAAACCATTGACCAATTTGACAGAGCAGAGGTTTCATTCGAGCCTACCTCTTGCTTGCTAGCTTTCAACGAGGATATAAAACAAATTTGCAAGTGTTTTGAGCTCCCTGGTTGTGTGCGTCGCGCGCCAAGCCCAGTGCACTGCACGCCCTGAGTGCGTTGTGCCCTTGTTGATTTTGCACTATGGGCTGTCTGCCAGTGCGTCGCGCCCTCTGTGTGCACCGCGCTCCCTAGTGTGTGCACCGTGCCCTTTGGAAACCGATTCTCCTTCACTCAAACCCTCATGAATTTCCTCTCTTACCTTTGTAATTTCTCTCCAAGCTTGCCAAAGCACAAATGGTTTTTATTTTGGGAAAAAACAAGTATATATAGGCTTGGGAGAGATGGGTTTGATTTTTTCTTCTTTGAAAACCCACTTTCTAATGTTTGTGTTTTGCACTTTTTTCATTGACTTTAAAACACCCTGCTTTTCATTTTTCTTTGAAATTTTGGCTCTCATGATGAAATTTTCGGCATTTCTTTGTGGGGACTATGTGACTGGGAATTTGGCCATGAAAACCATGACTGCATCTGAAAAAGTCAACTAGCGATTTTTTGGAAAAATTTGTCATAATTGACCTTTTTTTACTTTTCTTCAAAATAGAGTTTTGAAGAAGAGTAGATGTCCTTTCAGGTGATGAAGAAGCTTTCGGAAGCATAGATGTATAAGGTCTCCCTCTGGCCTGCATGGCTTGTTATGGACATGTTTTTCAGAGACCACATTGATGATTTCGTAGACCCAACAATAAAAATGACTCTGTCCTGTAATATGACCAGACCTTGACTATCATGAATTTTCAGTGATTATGGACAAAGACCTGAACCAGCAGGGGCCAGACATGAGGGAAAATGACTAGCATGACTATCTCCATCAGATCATGGCATGTCCCTAGCGAAATGCAGCTGAGTGGATGGAGCAGAACACCTAAATTTGAAGTGCACAAAGATCTTTGATCTCTGACGGAGGGCTGACCAGACCGACTCTAACATTGGCTCCAATGGGGGATGGTAGCTCCTTGGAGGTGCCAAGAATAGCAGATCTCTGGAGGAGCTAGACAGTGCCTTTTTTCCATTGGGCTATGGAGTCATCATTTTAATAAATAGCACAGGACTCTGACTTATTTATAAAACTGGAATAACCAAGAAATTGACTCAAACTTTGACAATTGGAATAACTCAAAAACTGACTTTACATACTGAAACCAAACTGAAATAAAAATGGTATTTACAATGATAGTGGAAATAGTGTTGATAGATCAACAGTGATACCGCTTGAGCAACCGACCATTGATCGACCCTCTAGGACAGTCTTCCCCTTTCATTTCCTTCAATAGAAAGGCATTCTGACCCCTATATGTTGCGATCTTGAAAGGACCTTTCCACAGATTTTAGAACTTTCCGTGCTTGCCTTTCTCTTCATTCCTTGCATCCCACTTCAGCACCACATCATCCAACTGAAATTTATCTGCTTTTGCTTTTCTGTCATAGATTTTCTTTATCTTTTCCTGCAACTTGGATGAGTTCTTGAAAACTTCCTCTCTCGCTTGCTGCAAGTGGATCATTTGATTCAACCTTCTCTGCATGGGATCTTCCTCACTACCAGCCTCCTACAGAAGTCTGACCATCGGGGCAGCAAGAGTGGCTGGGAATACTATGTCAACTCCATAAACCAGCTCAAACGGTGACATACCAATAGACTTTTTCTGACTGATTCGATCTGCCCAAAGTGCATGGACCAGCCTCTTGTTCCAGCTCTTCTTATTTATTTCCAGCAGCTTCTTGATGATGTTGACCAAAGATTTATTCGAAGATTCCACCAATCCATTGCCTTGCGGATGATAGGTAGTTGAATGACCCAAAATTATGTGATATTTGTGACAAAATTCTACCATCCTTTTCGATTTGAAAGCTGCTGCATTATCAGTGATTATTTTGTTTGGACAACCAAAGCGAGACAAGATGTTATTTTCAAGAAATGAAATGATTACCGCATTCGTCGCTTGTCTGGTAGGGGCTGCCTCAATCCATTTTATGAAATAGTTTGTCACTATAAGGATCCACCTATGCTGTCCGGAAGAGGCGGGATGAATTTCCCTAATGAAATCCAACCCCCACTGCTGGAATGGAGCGCTCACTTCGATAGGCTTAAGTGGCAAACGCTGTAATTTCTGTTTTCCTTCGAAAATTTAACACTTATGACAGCGCTTTACCATCTTATGTACATCAGCAAAAAAGGTAGGCTAGTAGTACCCTGCTCTCAAAATTTTGTTCACTATTGATTTCCAAAAAAGATGTCCACCACACTCTCCTCTGTGGAAATCCTCCATGACTTTCTTTGCCTCCTCTTCCACCAGACAATTTAACAAAATGCCACCGAGATCTTTCCAATACAATGTAGAATTCAAGATACAAAACTTGGCAGCCTTCAATTTGAGTGTTCTCGCTTTGTTTCTAGCCATGCCGGGCGGTGGTGATAGATTTTTCAGCACATATATTATATCAGAATACCATGGGGACAAAGCAAACAATTCGGATACCTGAATTGACATTCCTTCCTCATTATCATCGGACATGGCAGCGATCAGATTTATGTTCAATGCATGCAAATTTGATTCAGCCATTAGCTTCGCCAACGCCTGCCCCTTGACCAGCTTTGTAGGCTTTATCTCCACATCGTATTCTAGCAAGGTTGTGATCCATTTGCCTCTTCTCCCTTCCGGATCGGTATGCACTAGAACATCTTTCACAGCAGTATTAGGAACATAGGCCAGAATTTGAGAATGTAAGATATACACCCGGAAATCCTTCAATGCCTTCACCAATCCCAGGGCCTGCTTCTCAATGATGTTGTACTTCAAAGCTGCATCCCTTATAGCCCTGCTGAAGAATGCAATGGGTCTTTCATGATCATCCCTCTTCTGCAATAGTACCACTGCCATAGTGTGCTCAGAAGCAAATGAAAACAATATGAAATCTTGAGTGTAATCCGGGCTGACTAGAACTGGGGCTGAAGAAAGGGCGATTTTGACCAAGTTAAATGATTTTACCGCCTCATCCATCCATTTCACCTGGCTGTCCTTCTTAAGCATATTGGTCATTTCTTTCAAGTGTTCCGCAAGATTAGGCAAAAAGCGACATAGAAAATTCATCTTACCATTGAATGAATGTATCTCCTTTTTGTTCCTCGATAGATCGATTTGCTGAATTGCTTGCACACGTGTTGGGTCTATGTGGATGCCATCTTTTGAAATGATGTGCCCAAGTAATTTGCCTTCCTCCATGGCGAACAAGCTCTTCTTAGGATTTAGCGATAGACCATATTTCCTGCATTTTTGAAAGACAATTTTTAGGTGATGCATGTGTTCTTCATCAGATTTTGAAAACACCGTCAAATCATCCAAGTACACCACCAAAAACACATCCTTCTCATTTGCAAATGCCAAGTCCATTGCATGCTGAAATGTGGCACCTGCATTCTTTAAACCGAATGGAATTTTGGCATAGTGAAAGGTTCCCCATGGAGTGGTGAATGCTGTCTTGTCTCTATCATCTTCATGGACAGAAATTTGGTTATATCCGGAATAACCATCAAGCAGTGACATACGGGATGCCCCCACTACTCGCTGAAGTATATGGTCCATCTTGGGCAGCAAATAGTTGTCCTTCAATGAGACCTTGTTTAGATTTCTGAAATCGATGCATAGGCGGATCTCACCGGTCTTCTTGCGTATAGGTACTAAGTTAGATATCCAATCTGAAAATCTGATAGGCACAATGATACCTAACTTGTACAACCTATTTACTTCCTTTTCGATAGATGGCAGCAACTTTGGATTGATCCTTCTCAGCTTTCTTCTGAATGGTTTCTAGTTGGGCTTGATAGGTATTGTGTGCTGAATGATATTCGTATCATAGGTCTTTGAATCAGAATAATCCCAAGCAAATACATCTGCAAATGAGGCCATCAAACTGATATATTTGTCCTTGATATTTGGTGGTAATGTTTTGGACAATTTTACCAATTTTGGATTTGCGGTTGTACCAATGTTGACTTCTTCCACACCTTTCTCTGTCAGCTGCAATGTTGGCTTGCGGGGTACATCATTCTGATCGAAAAGTTCCTCTAGGGGTATCAAGCCTTTACGAATGATGTTATTCTTCAGCTACAATACATCCATTTGATTGATCTGCACTTCTTCTATACCATTCCCTTTGTTCTCGTCATTTTCCACATCAATTAAGGTTTCTTTGAACTTGCCTTTGTTGAGCAGAAAATCCTTAATCTCCTCATCATCTTGGAACACTTGCCAATGTCGCTGATTTTCTGGAATGGTTGGACGGTGCTTGACATGGATTTCAAATTTATTGCTGGAGTTCATGGGGATCTTCAAGCTGCTCGCTGCCTTGGCAAGAGCATCATCAATACTATTTTGTATTCGTGGCACACATGTCAAGGTGTATTCAGAAAATAGCTTCAAGATGTCAAAAACTGCATTACGATAGGCCCACATCCTAGGATGTTTTGCTTGATACTCACCTCTGACTTGTTTTATCACCAACTCGGAGTCGTCATATACCGAAATCCTCTTTGCATTCAACTTTCTAGGAATCTTCAGGCCAGCAATCAGAGCTTCATATTCAACTTCATTATTGGAACATTCAAAGGCTAGCTTGTAAGAGCAAACTCTCACGCTGCTAGGCACTTTGTTTGGGGTGGAGAAAGGACTGTGTACCCAAATACCAATACCAGCGCCATCATTCCCTACTGCTCCATCAAAATCCATGGTCCACAAGCCTTCTTCATCTTCTTGCAAGTGCTGAAAATCTGTTTGTTGTCCATTGTTTCCTTGCTGTCCATCGTTTTCAGCTGATTGCCCAATCTTTTGTTGCTTTTCTTGTCCTTCTTTCTTCAAGATTTCTCTAAAATTTTCTGTTATCTCTGGAATGTCGTCTGCTTCTACTATCTGACTATCTATCTCATTTAAACTATATGAAAACAAAACAAAAGACTCTAAATATGTATGTACATAGTTAATAGGATGATTTATCGGTTTCTCCTTGCTTGTGATCATATACTTCATCTTTTGTTCCCGATATAATTTCCTCATTTGTCCAAACACCGGGATTGTTGCATAGGAGAAATCCAGCTGTAGTGTCCCCTTCAATTTCACTACCCAAGACCTGGAAAGAAGCATGCCAAACCTTGGAGGAATGTCTGCTACCACTACATCCATCAGAACATTTTTCATAAGAAGCTGATCTAAACTCACAACTAAGTCTTTGATGAGCCCTATGCACCTTACTCTACTGGAATCGAATGAATAGAGATCATGATATTGGCGGGTGATGTCCAGACCAAGCTTATCCATGATAGCCTTGGGAATGAGATTGTGAGAGGCTCCGGAATCGAACATGGCATTGTGTAGCACAAAGTCATGCAGTTGTAAACTGATATAGAAGGGTGGCACATCGCTTTCAGGAGACTCACCATTCGTCGCTGGCCCAAAAATCATTTTAGGCTGATCATCTTCCACATTTACCATGTCAAACGTTGGGTCCAAATTCAACATTTTAGAAATCCGTCCTCTATAACTGTTGTTCTTCATGATTTCAGTCAAAAGGATGGATACCTTTAGCTTAGAAATCTCATTCTCTACGCTGAAAGCGAGAGTTCTTTCTACCTCTTTAACTGGGATCTCTTTCCTTTCCTTCTCTTTTGATGTGGCGGGTTGTTGTGATTGTTCTACTAACTTTGATTTGCTGCTTTTCGGAACAACCGCCTCCTTTCCCTTTCTTTGTGTAGCTGATTGATCATTCTTTGTTGTTTCCCCCTCCTCCTTTTTCTGAATTGGTTTGGCCGGTACATATCTGTTTCTAAGGGAATATCGCTGCTGTTGTGCGGACAAAGCATTCATATACCCCCTTTGATATTCTTCTGACTCTTCTTCCAACACGGTTTCGTTAGCTAGAATAAAATCAGTGTCTTGGTGTGTAGCTGAATTTACTGCACATTCTTCTTCTTTGGTGATGTAAGTAGGCAGCTCATCTAGAGTAAAGAGATGGTTTTCCTTGCCTATTACATTTCTGTCCTCATCTGACTCCGGTCCATGCACAAAATTCTGCTGTAAAGTTGTTTGTACTGGCTGTTGTGCTATCTGCTCTTGAGTCCGCTGATCTCTTTGTCTAATTCTATATTGTGGCTATTGTTGGCCACGAAAGTTAGGATTCCTAACCTATGGCTCTGGCTTGTCAAGTTTTACCCTTTCAAGCATCTGTTCTACCTTTTTGAGCAGCTGATCCATTGAAGAAGATTCTTCTTTCACCGTGGTTTTCTTCTCTGCTTTCACTCTTGCTCTTTTGGACAGCAAATTTGCCTCAACGCTGACCGCAATTTTTTGCATGTCTTCTATTGTAGCCGGTTCTCTCTCTCTTAGTTGGTACGCCATGTCAGCATCAAAACCATCCAGAAACTTCATCATTGCTAGTCCCATAGGTGGCTTTAGATGGTCTGGGATTTCATTGTAGACTGCATTAAATCTAACACAATAATCTTGGACCGACTCACCCGCATTCCGCTTGATTTGTTCATACTTGGCTAGAATTTGAAGGGGATTCTTTTTCACTTCCCACCAGTTCAAAAACTGTCTTTGTAGTTCAGCCAAGGTGGTGATACTTGCAGCCATCAAACCTCTGAACCATTTCCTCACATCACCTGCAAATGTTTGTACAAAGAGCCTCATTGCCACGTTCTCTGCATCGATCTCATGAAGTTCATCGAAGTCTGCCATTTTATCCACATGTTGTTGAGTTGTAATACTGTTAGGAGTGCCATCAAAAAATGGGATTTTACTTTGATAGTCGTTTGGCATATCATCTAGGACTTGGGGCAGAACAAGGGGTGCGAAATGGGTAGCCATCATTCTTGGTGGATTTGGCCTTGGAGGCATTGGAGGAGTGTGCACAGTTTTCAAGGGGCTTGCACTTGGAGTTTGGGGCTGTGTGGCAATGTAGTTATCGATTAATCTATTAGCTCTTTCTATCTCAAGGTCTACAAGAAACTGCGGATTGGGGACGGTGTAATCAACCGCCCTTTAAGATTTAGACTCAAACAAAGATATCTCAAATCGTTCGTCAAACTCAAGCTCTTCAAGATACTCAAAAATGTCGGGACATGAATGGGATTTGAACACGGGGGTTATGGTGCTTTCTTGATGAAGGAGTCTTGGGATCAAATTGTGATTTTTGTAAATATGACGAGGGTCCGGGTCTGGATTTTCTCTGGTATATCGTCTCAAAGCCAGCGTGCTATTAGGATAAATTACGGGACACAACCAACTTACTCAGCCTTTCAAATCCTAAGCTCATCATCCGAAAGCCTAGAATTTTTATGAAACAAGGGGATTTGATTTTCAACTTTTCCCCAGTGGAGTCACCACTATGTTAGCACCTAAATCTGCCTCATGCTGAAGGAAGGCAAAAATTAGGGTAACCACAAACCACGCTCAATCTGGTAGGTAGCCCTACCAGAGCAGGAGAGGGCTCTCTCCGAGTCACGCTTAGTGAATAGATAATTGAAAATGGTCTGAGATGACTTACAATGCAATATTTACCTTAGGCTAGTAAGTGAATAGGGATTCTGTAAACAATTTTATGAATGACCGAGCTTCTGGGATGTATATGGGACTGGCGCTCAGCAAAGAATAGAGAATCGAATATGAAAGCACAGATTATTCCGTGAGGCAAGGTAGGTGGCAAGCGCAGCAATTTCGGCTTAAGGTAATGCGGAATGGAAAGATTGCTGAAGAGAGTGAAAAGGGCATGGTCACATGAATCCTTTTCAACAGAAGAGTAACACTGCACATGAAATTTTCCCACAGGCAGAGCAAAATAAATTGAATTCTACCTAATCTCACTTAGAAAATTTCACTGAAATGAAGCATGAAATGAATTATGAAACATAAAAAGATACATATGGAACATAAGAACACATTTGCTACACTCACGACCACAAGAATCTCATGAAATAGAGCCACTGCCTTTCATTAATTCTCTGTCAAAAATACACAGTGCAGAAATAGATTTTCTTTCCCACAGTCTCCTAGAAGTTACAAGCTAGCCAACCCTTTGCAAATAACTTGCATAAAATATATAGAATGTGTAGAGAAGAGATGGAATGCCGAGGGGTTGGGAAGTTACTCAAATCATTTCGAAAAGGAGATGGACAGCCAACCATCAGCTACAGGTGCAGCGCTCTCGAGCATGACATTTGGCTGGGGTGACCCTTTGCATTCCTTTTCCACTTGGATAGATGCCCATCTGGAGAGAGAACTCTTTAAATTCCACCTTTGGTGCCAAAAAACCAAAGTGTAGATGACCGGGCCCACTTGGAGAAGTCGCGACCTGAAATTTCGCGAAACGGGAGCAAACTGGCACTTTTTTCCCCTGTGCACTGCGCAAAATTCTCTGTGCATCGCGCCACTTTGGAGCCTGTTTTGGGGCACTTGCGGATGTCCAAAATGTGCCCAAGTAGGCTTGTTGGGAACCCTGTCCTATCTACTTTCTAACCCCACTGGAATTTCTCAATTTGGTGCTCATTTTCCCCTCCAAATCTTCATTCTCCCAAGACCGCTTTCTGTGTGTCAAAAAAGTGGTTGAGAGGCCATTTTTGGGTGTTTTTTGACCTTCAGGAGGCCCAGATCTTGTCAAAATTTCTTTCCCGGACACCAGTAGTAGTATTTTTCGATGCTAAATCCAAATATGCAAGCCGTTCATCGATTAGAGTCCTATATTTTTAGCGTCGCGCCAGTGGCGCGGCGCACAGGGAGGAATTTCCTGTTTTGTGTCCAAAAAATTTGCCTGTGACCAAAATTTGCCCAAATTTTTTGAAATTTGGGCTGGAGGTTCCCTATGAAGTGCCATGCTGTGCTAAGGAAGCCTCATCCAAGATTCGAAGCCGATCTTGTTCCTTTGCCTCCTTTGCCTCTTTTATCGCTTTGCTCAATTTTGCCTTTAGGCTCCTGATTCTTGCTTTGGAACTCATGTTTCGGGCCTGGTATTGATGAGTCATGCGCCTCAGCATGTCTTTCTCCCTGTTTGCCTTATCCAACTGCTGCTCCAAGTGAACATTCACTTTCTCTAGCACATACTCCGGATCTTCGTCTCTTTGCTCCATAGGTCTGCCTTGTGCTGCCAGGATGTGTCGCCGATTTTCCTTGATCATTTGCAACTCTATCTCAGCTAGTCAATCCCCAAGTTGCTTGTTCCTGTACTCTAGATACTACACATTCCACTTGGCCCTATCCAAGTCTAGGAATAGGTTCTCAATCACAGACTGCTGCTCCTGAATGATCTCTCCCAGCTCAGCATTTGTAGGTTCGGCATCTGTCTCATCATCCCGGACGAGAACAAACTCGGTCTCTTGCTCGGCTGATGGCCCTTCCTCCTGCACTGGCTCCTTTCCCTTACCCTGCTCCTATGGTGCTGATGTCAGAAGTGAGGCCCCTTCCACACCGGGTGGAGATAACACTCGGTTTGCTGCTGTGAACAATGGTCTATTGCCCTTCTGGTGTGTGATGTATACTGGCATGGTGGCAGTCTCATGGCGCTCAAACTGATGTGAAGGACTTCCCATATCAGGCTCAAACAGATGTGAAGGACCTCCCACCTCATGCTCAAAGAGAGGTGAAGGACATCGCACCTCATGTTCTGCCTCTGATATCATCGGTGGAGCGCTGAAGAAATCACGGGAGATGAAGTCCTCCCAAGCAATACCCTGTAATCCCAACTGATGGTCCACCAAAATCCGGATGAGAGAAAAATGATAGACATTGTTTAGCTGTTGTCATGGGGTCTTGCGCTGCATGAAGTTTTTCATCTTCTCAATGTTGTTGCAAATGAAAAATGGGAGGCTCATCATCCGCACCATGGTGAAGTGCATGAGCAAGCGGATGTGATAGGCATAAAGGCAAGAAAGCCTCCCCTCGCAACTGAAATACTTCATGATCAATCTCATGAGTGGGGCATACTCATCCATCAAAAATCTGAATGGAAAAACTCTGGTGAGCTGGCTCAAGCAGCTGTTCTTGATGTAAGGCTCATAGTGATGCCTCTCCACCTTCTTCTTCTTATGCCACTGCTCCCCAATGTTTGGTATCCATGTTGCCACTGATATAGCCTTCGGTGTCAAGGTGAAAGTGACCCTAGCCAGGACATATTGGCCTCCCTATAGATGAAGTGAAAAAACGCGGGCCAACTCATGATGGACTTTGACATTCGACACCCTTTGACAAAATTCATAACATGCCAAGTGCTAGAAACAAGACATAGCAAGTGGGCATGCCTGTAGCTCAGTCAGGGTGTTTGGCTCATCTCTAATATGTCTGCCGCTCTGGTGACGCCTCCTATGGGCCCTCTCTCCTAAAGATGTGTCGCTCTGGGTCCCCTCCTCATACTCTGATGAATTTTCTGATGCCATTACTGCTGCTTGTACCCTGAGTTTTATGCTACCCTCTAAATCCAATGAAACTGATAGAAGCTCTGAAAATATGTCACCAAGGGGACAATAAAACATGGGAGTGTTAGGAGGGGAATCATGAACAAGGGAATAGGGGTTTAAAGGAGAAATTTATCAGGGATTTGGGAGTGTTTAGGGTATGGTTTTGATGGGGTAGGTTTTGGGATATTTTGAGCTATAGGAATAAAGGGGACGAATGGATATGATTACAATGTAGCTAGGGTAACTATTAGGGGAAACTGCTCCAGGGGAATTAGCTGATAGAGGTAGGGTAGGAGCATATTTTAGCAATCATGTTACTGTAGCAAAACCCTAGCTTTTTGCCCTTCTTTGTGTCATTTTTGTGAAAGGATCTAGGGCCACCTTTGCAATTTTGAGAGCCGTTTATAAAAATTTAGGCGATTCGGTGTTTTTTTTAGGCTCACAGGTCTGTGCGCCGCGGGCTTTGCCCAGTGTGCCGCGCTCCGGGTATGCGCCGCGCCACCTTGTGTGTGCGCCGCACACTGTCAAATGACACTAATTTGCTTGGAACGCTGGGGGTAGGGTCTTAATGGAGATTTCTAGGGGGTTTCCTTAGGAGAAAAGGTGGAATGGGGGCGAGAATGATGAAGAGTGAGGGGACAAGGGGATGGGAGAAAAACCTTGGTGGTGTCTTCACAAATTTTCAACCCCGTTTATCATTTTTGCTTTGATGATAATTTTCATGGATGGCCAATGTGCTTTGGGTATCATTCAACATCTTAGAAACACCAAACCATTGACCAAATTGACAGAGCAGAGGTTTCATTCGAGCCTACCTCTTCCTTGCTAGCTTTCAACTGGGATATAAAACAAATTTGCAAGTGTTTTGAGCTCCCTAGCTGTGTGCGTCGCACGCCAAGCCCAGTGCACCACACACCCTGAGTGCGTCGCGCCCTTGTTGATTTTGCACTGTGGGCTGGCTGCCAGTGCGTCGCGCCCTTTGTGTGCGCCGCGCCCTTTGGAAACCGGCTCTCCTTCACTCAAACCCTCATGAATTTGCTGACTTACCTTTGTAATTTCTCTCCAAGCTTGGCAAAGCACAAATGGTTTTTGTTTTGGGCAAAAACAAGTATATATAGGCTTGGGAGAGATGGGTTTGATTTTTTCTTCTTTGAAAACCCACTTTCTAATGTTTGTGTTTTGCACTTTTTTCATTGACTTTAAAACACCCTGTGTTTCATTTTTCTTTGAAATTTTTGCTCTCATGATGAAATTTTCGGCATTTCTTTGTGGGGACTGTGTGACAGGGCATTTGGCCATGAAAGCCATGACTGCATCTGAAAAATTCAACTAGCGATTTTTTGGAAAAAATTGTCATAATTTACCTTGTATGAATTTTCTTCAAAACAGAGTTTTGAAGGAGAGTCGATGTCCTTTCAGGCGATGATGAAGCTTTCAGAAGCATAGATGTATAAGGTCTCCCTCTGGCCTGCATGGCTTGTTATGGACATGTTTTTCAGAGACCACATTGATGATTTCGTAGACCCAACAATAAAAATGACTATGTCCTGTAATATGACCAGACCTTGACTATCATGAATTTTCAGTGATTATGGACAAAGACCTGAACCAGTAGGGGCCAGACATGAGGGAAAATGACTAGCATGACTATCTCTGTCAGATCATGGCATGTCCCTAGCGAAATGCACCTGAGTGGATGGAGCGGGACACCTAAAATTGAAGTGCACAAAGAGCTTTGATCTCTGACGGAGGGCTGACCAGACTGACTCTAACAGTACTACATATTGTGAATCAATTTTGACTGTCAAATGACGAATGCCACATGAAATAGCGTCAGAAAACAATTCAATCTCTGCAATATACTCATTGATGTTATTAGTTGAGTGACCGATACAAATTGATCCGAATTGGATCCATGAAAATTATCAAAGCGTTATGACTATATCAAATCAGGAGAAAATTTAAAGACTTGTGGAAAATGAGATATTAGGAAGGACCTTTGGACAATGGCAATTTGTAGCCAGCAAGGAACGACGAGGACCTTAGTCAAAGCATGTTGACTGAGGCCCATGGAAACCATACAGGGTGCAAACTAGCAGTTAGGAAATCCAGATCAAAAAACAGAGCCCGCACTAATCACGTATCACTCGGCAAAACCCCTTGAGAAGGGAAGGCCTTGAGCGCTTGGTGACAAGGAAAGATGAAAACCCTGGGAAAAGCACTAAAGTGAAAGGCAGGTCCCGTGCTCCAAAACCGGTGGAATATCGGAGGCGTTTTGGGCAGTAAGAGGAATTGTCAGGAGACCCAGTGATGCTATACAACGAATGATGCGTGTTCGGCAGATGAGAGAGAAAATTGCCTCTCATTGCAGGCTAACATTTGATAAAGTCAACCATGCGATATGAGCGATAACCGTAGGATCTGGAGGCCCCAGGTCTAACAACAGAGATTGTTCCCGATGCAAAACTGGATCTAGAGGGAGAATTAAGTTGTGGTGTATAAGTTTTGCAGTCCGATTTGATTGCTGAGTTGGCGGATGAGTCATTTCACAACGTGACTGAAAATACTGAACTGTTTGAGGAAGAGCTGGCGCAGTTCATGAGAGGACAAGTGGCCACTTCCTTGTGAGATGTTACACAGTGGAAATGACGTAGAGGCAGGGAACTCCAAGCAAATAGTAGCAGGCGATCTAAAGAGGTGGAAGAGGAAATGAACAGTCATTCGACGTATTGGCTTTAAGCCATGAACACACAGACAAATAAATTAGAAGAAGAAGAAAAAGGAAGCACTATCAGAAAGAATAGAACAGTGAAGAAGGAGACAGAAGCAGATGCAGAGAGCTGAGCTGACCTGGAAAGCTGAGGCATCATCAAGTAGACAAAAGGCTTGAGAGGTTCAAGCAATCCCTGTGAGGATATCTACCAGGAACTGAGTACCAAATTCGACTCATCCCATCAAGACCTGTTGAGGTCGAGACTTAGTAAGAAAGAGTCTGTCCACTCTAGTGGCTTGGGGGATCCAAGAACCACCCTACTAAGCATAATTTGTTTCAGGAGACTCAATTTGAGCTCCTCGTTGTAAAAAATATGCTTTAAGACACAATAAAAGAAGGCCACCACTGAAAGCTGGACCGGAGACGTAGCCCAAGAGGATTGGGTGAATTCATTAATTTTTTGTCTTCTTGTATTTGCTTACTGTGTTTCTCTTACTGTTTTCCATTTTCCAGTGTCTATGTATTTTGCAATCTGATCAATTCGTTGCCTAAGATAACATAGAGACGCACCAGCACATGAGTTTGTAATACCTTCATTCATTAATTAATTAACTGAGGTCACTCACGAGTGATTTTCAGATCAAGTGGTATAAGAGCTTTAGGCTATCAAGGTTAGAAAATCTTGTGTTGGATTTAGCTGTTGAATGTGTTATCACTCAGGTTGTTCCCCAAATGCAGTGGAAAAGGGAATACGACTGAGGTAACCACTAACCAGTCTTTCAGCTACAAATTCTAGCCAATCTACAACCAGAGAGGGCTCTCTCTTTATGATTTAGCTTTGTTTTGCTATATGTTAGGCTAGTTATGAAGTGCAGATAGTTATTTGATGTTTGGAAGGTGAAATTCAATAAAACAGGGCTACAATGTATGAGAAGTTCAGACCATTGGGTTAATGTAGTCAAATGAAAATAAACTTCTGGGTATGGTTTCTTTGGCAAAGGAGGAACTACAGAGCAAGATAATTAGCCATGGAACAATTTTCAAGTTGGAATAAGATGAAATGGAGTCAGGGAATGAAAGGCAATTAAGAATATTTCATTATGGTAACAGAGGGAAAGTGGGTAAATACTACCAAGGAGCAGTTAAGAATTCCTTAAGTGTATTCAGGGCGCAAGAACCAGGGAGACAGGAGCAGTCAAGAATTCCTGCCTATGCTAGTCCCGAAGAAAACATAAAAATTGACAGGAATTGAACACAGAGTACAACAAAGTAAATTCTAGGCTATTCTTTTTTCCTGCAATTTGGAATATGATATGTAGATGATATATAAAACACAGGAACAATAAAACAAGAGATAAAGAGACTTATTGATCCATGACGTAATACAAGAATTCTACAACATATTCTTTTGCAATTAATTCCACAACCAGCAAGTTCATTAGCAAAGCATTCTAGCAATCTTTATTCAGAACGGTTCTCAAATTTACAGCACAGGTCCAGAATGATATTCACCAACCAACCCCCAATACATCTCTAGAGGAGGTATTTATACAAAAAAAAGAGTTACAAAATATCTCATAGAGAAAATATCAAGCAATAAATTTATCCATCTGCTTCTTCAAAGGCAGTGAATGACATTGAAAACAGAGCGTAATGAATGTAGGAGTAACTCTGTTGTACTGGCTACCTTAGGTGGTCTGATATATTTGACTTTTTAAACTCAACAAGTCGTCTGGTAGCTGTCTCTTTAATTTGCGTTCCTGCGTTGCTGTCCCGACCTTTTCATCTACGCCTGATTCCGCTTTAATTCGTTCTGGCGTGACTTCTTTCCTCTGTTGTTTCCATTTTTGTGATATGTGGCACGCACATTGAATTTGATTTAAATGCAAATGATCAAAAAGGGAGAGAACCAAAACTACCTTGGTAAAACCTCTAACATTCCCTGCCACCATTGGTCTATTGGCAACTGGTGTCTTTGTAGTTTTATTAATGTTTCATCAGCTTCAGTATGCCTATAGTAATTGGGATGGACTTCAAAAAGATGTGTTATCTCATGCTCAATGTAGAACAGATTTTCCAATTTGTCATATAAGCTCTGTCTAGAGGGAGGTACTGTGTCTTCTGAAGTGCTTGATGATGCTGTGATCTGATTGGTAACATATGTATTCACCCTGTGTGCATATTGTTCATGTGTCAACAGTCTTTGATTGCTGGTTAACAAACTAGGAAGACCCTTCTGTTGCAAGACTGTAAACTTTGTTGTAAAAGCATTTATCTCTATCTGCATTTCTTGACACTTTCTCTCCAGATTTTGTATAAAATTCCTCATAGTCAGCACCCTTTTAACTGTCAAAATGGTGCCTGTTCTGTCCCTAATATCTAGAGCTTCCAGTTCTTCTTTGGTGTGAGTGTTCAAAAAATTGATTAATCTATTGGCATGCTCGGGCATGTTTCCCAATAATGTCCTGGCCTTTTGATTCTCTATTTGGGCCATTTTTATCAGCTCAATTTGCTCATGGATTGTTTGAATTGATCTCCATTGATCAGTGATGGACTGGCCAATTTTAGTCCACATAATTGTCTTGATTTCTGACAGCGTTTTATGAAGAGTAAGCTCTTTTTCCAAGGATTTTACCTTATTTTCCAAGGCCTTTACCTCTATTGTTTTCTCAGCTACAGTTATTTTGGATTTATCATAGCTTACCTCTAACTTGGCCAGTTTTTCTTTGGCTTCCTTCAGTTCTGCCATCTGGAGTTCTAACTCTTTTATTTCCTTCATCATCTTTTCCATGCTCATGCTGGTATCTAGTACTGTTGTTGCTGCTGTTGTTGATGTAGTGCTTGGTGCTGTTGATGTCGGATCAGTAGGAGGGACTGCTGTTGTGACTGTAGAAGGAGCAGTTGTAACAATTGGAGCTGTTTGAGATGGCTGAGAGGCCAACTCTCCCTGTTTTCCTTGTAGTTCTTCCTCCAATGCCTTCTCTGTTTCTGCCAATCTCTCATTCATCCTCATCAGCAAGCCCACCATGTCCTCCTCTTCTTTCTGTTGTGCAACTTCTGTGGTTTGAGGGTGCATTGTCATTGGTAGCTTGAGCTACTTCCTGAGAGCTGCAATGTCTTCTTCTTTCTTTCTTATTAAGGCCTGTATGCCCTTGGGATCCTTGGGATCATGTCCCAGCTCAATAATAATTTCCTCCAAGGATTTGATCCTGTTATCCTTGGCTAATGAGGAGGCCTTTTCCAACTCTAATTGGGCAGAGGTATTGTGCAATGAATTCTACAATTTGTGAGCTAATAATGCTTTGTCTGCCAGGGTGGAATACACCATTTCTCCGGTTTGTTTATGTAATTCAATCTGGTGCATTAGGTGGATGTCTTTGGAGAGAACTTCTAGATTGGTCCTGATATAATCAGCAGCTGACAGTGGCTACTGCATTGTGGGCCTGAAGTGACTAAGAGTCATTTTTCCTTCTTGAATATCATAGGCTTCCATTAGCCTTTGTTGATTTGTGGGGGCCATTCTCAACAATTGATTATAAAGCTGGATCCTTACTGGCTCATTTCTAGTCTTTATTTCAGTAAATGCTTTCTTGATATCTGAGCCTTGCATGCTTTGTTGTTTTCTCTGTGGCCTGGTGGATGTAACCTCCACACCATGTTGCCTCTCTAGCTCTTGCTGATATGAGCTAGTTGATGTTTCCAAAATTGGAGGAGCCTGTTGTTCAGTTCTTTCCTCCCCACTCAGGTTGCCTGTTGTCTCTCCCAAGAGTTCCTCTTCAAAGTAAGGATTTAACCTTTGCCTCTTTTCCCCTTGCTGTTCTGCTGATCCACTTATAGGTGTGTCTTCTTGCCTGTCTCTTTTCTTGGCTCTTTCCTCATTGAGATGAGTTTGTAACGCAAGGATTTTAGGTACCTTTGTTTGTGTTGAAGGGCCTTGCCCCTTTGATGCATCTGGCTGATCTGCCATTGTTTCCTACTCTGAATGCAGCACTTCTTTGCCTTTGGATGTCCCTGTAGGTGGAGTGCTTTCTTGGGCAGGCTATTGTGAAGTTGTAGCAGATGATGTGCCTGCTCCAATGTGTTGAGGCAATTTGAAAGGGACCTGTCCAAAAGAGTCCAGGTCAAGTGTTTTCTCAAGCTCTTTCATTTCTTTTTCCAATCTTTCTTCTTCAGTGATCTCTTCAACTAATGTGCCTTCTACCCATTCTTGTTGGTTAGCATATTGTTGAATTTGAGGGATTTTGTGGTGAACATATCCTGTAAGCTTGTTTTTGACTCTTCTATAACTTATGAAATGTTCAGGGTCATATGGTGACCAATGAAAACTTTGTTTCAGCATAAGTTGATCCCTTAAAATTTTATCTGCCTCCTCCCAGGCTTCCCTTTTATTGAAGATAAAAGGGCCCAATTGATTTCTTATCTTGAGCCATGCCTTTTTCCTAGCTCCATAGAAATGAGTCAAATCTGAACTAATAAATTGCCTAAAGTATTCCAGGGCAAATAGTCTCATAGGGACATACTTTGGCAGCTTGTAGGGGGATAGTTCACAGCCATAAATCCTGATCACAGTGTGATTTTGGTAAAAATACCAGTCACCAATACTGTATTCCTTTGAGAGATGCAAAATTTTCTGCATTTCAGCAGAGAGCCTGGCAGGAGGAGTTATCATCAACAAAGAAGTGGCTGGATATATGAACAGGTCAATGAACTCACAATATGTATAAGGGGAGTTATGGACTTCATGGAATACTGAGGTCCAAAATACCACAGACCTCTTTTCTCCCTTGAGGTCCAACTTTCTCAGGGGAATCTGGAAACTATTAGGTTGATAGTATAGCAACAAATGATATATGTAGGATGTGTATTTGAACACTCTTTCTCTGTCCAAGTTCATGAATTGCTCATGGATTTTATTGGCTATGAAGGTGGCATAATCATAGTGGACAGCAGGGGGCTGTCCTGGAGTGAATATGGACATCAATACTAAAACAGTTTCATCAATATGCTCACTGGTTTTGAAGCCCAGGATAGATGAAATCATATCAGTAATGAATACACCAGCTTCATTGAACCAGACCTGATTAAAAGGAGGTAGATGTGTGGTTGGCTCTCTGGTCTCATGAATAATTTAGCTATTCTGGTTATTTATGAACTGGGCAGTTTGGTAGCTTGGTCAAGCAAGAATTTCATGGTGAGAAGCTAGAGGCTGAGTTGGCTTAAATTGCAACATCTCATTTCTGGATTGAGGAGTAATATAGAAGATGAAATTCGCAGATGGAGCCATAATTGCTCTTTGTATGGGGTCATAATTTGCACAGCACAAATGGATGAGATCAGGCAACACATTTACTGAAGGGAGGTAGTAGATGGGCATGTTTGACTCCCAAATTCCAATGACACCAGTATTGCTTCTGTAGCTATTCCTAATTTCACAAAAGGCCTACAGGTGAGGCTTGTCACCCATCATATCCTTGATTTGGAAATCCCTGTCAGCAAGGGGTATCCACTCCAACTCTTTATGTGGTGCATTCAAGGGGGCAACATTCAGGGCCACTGGAGCCTCCATTTTCAACAAATTTTATGACTTTTTCAACTTGTAATTAGGGTTTTTGCAGCAACAATATGGTAAAATGATAGTTTATGGGCTTTTCTGTGGAAATTGCAGGCGGAAAAGGCTTGAATTTTAGTTTAATGGGCAATTTTGCAGAGGAGAACGGAATTCACAAGATTTCTTTGGAAAAATGGGTAAAATAGTGATTTATAATGCAGAGGTTTGTAGGCAGCACCACATTTTAACTCGAATTTTAGTTCCCTGGGCGATTTTTACAGAGAAAGCTTGGAAAAATAGGGTTTATGAGCAAGTTTCGGGTAAATACCTGTTCTATGGATGCCTAGTGCGAAATGCAGGTAGAAGACTGAGCTGAGGGGCCGAGCTGTGGAGTGAATTCCCCTGGGTGGCGGACTGTGCAGCGAAAATGGTGTTTTGAACGTAAATAACCATGCAGAGCTTTGCGCAGAAAAACAAAGAGAAATGGAAAAAAACGATGTTTAAACAACTTTTTAACCAAATTTTGATTTTGGCGGGTTTTTGGCGCGCTTCGGTTGGGTAACGTCAGCATGACGTCATCTTTTTCAGGTAGCGGGGGTATGGAAGATGACTTGGCGCTGACGTGGCAGACGCGGTGGATGAAAGAGTGACGAGGTGGCAGCTGACGTGGGCAATGACATGGGCACTGACGTCCGCGGCAGGAAGGGAGAGTGGTTTATGGTTTTATCGCACTACTTTATGTACCACGGTGGTTTTGGGTCGAACGGACGCGATACAATATGGTGGCGATGCGTGGATTATGTACAGTGGGAAAACGACTGATCTCCCAGAGCCTATCATTCGGTCATTGGGGCGCTTCCGATATCGATGTGGATAGTCCGATGGGAAAGCTCGAATCGGACGGGTGACGGAGGGGTAAGTTGGCGGAGGTTTATGACACAAGGCCTGCCCGATATATTTATCATTTAACAAGGTTTTTTGGGTTATAAACTTTGGTTATTGTGTTTTTGCGGGCGCGGTTATTTATTTAACCAAGTGTTAAATAAACTCTGTGATTTGTGTATGCGGAGGGTTATTATAAGGTTCCAAGTGAACCTATAATTCCCGAAATGCCATGTTTTATGGCTATAATTTCTGGGGCGGGGAATATTTAAGTATTTTTGGGTTTTTATATAGTTTTACATAGTATGGGAAGGGAAATATACATAGGAGTTATATAAATAGAGTTAGGATGTTAATATGAGAGGTAGGTTTACACAAAGCGCTAAGTTTTGGAAAGTGACTTAGGCTTTAGGGAAACAAGAAAGGAATCCACGTCATGAATTTGTAGAGACTTAGCATAAAGGAACAAAAAGATTTTACACAAGAAATGTGGCTTGTTTTGGCTAAGTAAACACAGAGTTCCACTTAGTAATTTTCATGAAATGAAGTGAACTAGGACCCCTGAACAGATCTTAATGACCTTGAGGGAAGTTAGTAAATGTTCTTGTAGGAATGGGAGGGAAATTAGTCATGCTCCAACTGTTCTACAACCACTTTTCCGTGGTACCTGTGATATCCATGAGATAAGTATTATTTAAAAAGACAAAACTGATCACAAACTTGCTTCTGCAACACCAAACTGCCTACCCAGCCTAATACACCTAACATTTTTTCTTCTTTCTCCTTGGGTGCATTTGAGCTAGCAAACCCTTTCTCTCTTTTGTTTTCTTTTGACTGCCCTCCTATCTAAGTTTTCCCTTATCTCTTCCAGGGGCTCAAATTCAGCTGTTGAGCTCCCTTTGCTTCTCTACCTAACTATTTGTCTGCCAAGCTTGAACTATTTGGACAGACTTTATTCTCTAATGCTGAACAAGAAATTTAAACATGGACTGGCCAAGATTGAGCTATTGGGCCATCCATCAAGTGTGACAGAAGTCACTGATTGCATAATCTGAACTTGTTTGCAAAAAATAGGACAGTAGTGGCATTTTGACTAGCACACTTTCTTGGTCTTTTCTTTGGGGTTCATTTTCTTTCTTTCTTGACCAATTCATTCTTTTTTCCCTTTGATTTTTCTTTTAGGGCATACCCTCTTTACATTTTTTAAATTTTTTGGTTTTTTGAAAATATGGAACCTTTGCAGCATGGAAAGGATGATCATATTTGGCATTTCCACAGTCAATCATGAAATATGACACCTATTGGTATAGGAACCTAACATAATTATAACTAGATCAAAGCTCATATTTGGAGGAGGAGAGTTGGTTTAAACTAATCCTAAAATTGGGAGAGTCTATCCTCGGAAGACAATGTCAGAGGAAGGTTCTATGGGGACAGACCCTCAATTCATAGATAATTTCCTAGCCATAAGGTCCATGGTAGAGGAAATGTATAAGGACTTTAGAAAACATAAGGATGAAGGTTCATCAGGCTCCAAACAAGACAAACAAGAATATGAGTCTCTCCTCCATGACCACTCAAAAGGCAAAGGGAAAGAAGAAAGCTTTCTCACACCTCCTAATAGCCCTGAACATAAAAAGAATGCATATGTGATCAAAATAGATGTCAAATATGATTTACCTATATATGATGGAGAGTTGAATGCAAAAAAGCTAGATAATTGGATTAGACAAATTGATGTTTATTGCAGAGTGTAGAGTATTGATTCAGACAAGAGAAAGATTCAGCTGGCAAGCCTACGCCTTGGAGGCACTGCCTGGGTTTGGTGGGAAGGTAGGACCCAAGCTGACATGAAGAGACATGGTAAGACCATTTTTGTCTGGAGTGAATTTGTTTTTGCAATCGAAAAGCAGTTCTATCCATTGGCCTACATGCAACAAGCCATGATGAGCTGGCAAACTCTTCGAAAGTTGAAAGGGCAAAGTGTACAAGGTTACACCCAAGAATTTAGAAAGAGAGCATTGATTCTAGGAATCACATTAGACTCACCTGAGACTTTGTTGAAGTATATCGGTAGTCTACACAGCTACATGAGGCACACTATCCTCATGTTTAATCCCACTAGTATAGATGAGGTATCTGTACAAGCTACTCATCTAGAAGCTAGAGGAAAGAATGGAAGTCCAAAAGTTGGGGGATCATCCCAATCCACTGCAAGCAAGAATAAGCAGAAAAGAAAGCATAAATGGAAAGCAAGGAAAGCTAACACTGCACAGAAGAGTAAGTCTTCATGCACTCATTGCAAAAAGGATGGGCATGATGATGAGCACTGTTGGATTCTGCATCCAGAGCTGAGACCTAAGAAGTTCGAGGGTAAGAAGAAGAAGACTGTTGCAGCTATTCAGAAAGATTTGGGGTAAGACTCAGGAGATGAAATAGCTATTGTATCCATAGGTATAAAAGGTAAGAATTTTGAAGCATCTACTGGTAATTTTGCACAATCTACTATTGATGAAGAAAATGAGAGAGAAAGACATGAGCTTTTCCATATTCGAGTTATTTCCAAACATCAAAAGATTGATACTTTGTTTGATAGTGGCTCACAAGTAAATTTAATTTCTTAAGTAATTGTAAAGAAGTTGGGATTAGTGACTACACCTCACAAGAAACCATACCCATTAGGATGGTTAAATGATAAAGCACAACTACAAGTGACTAGACAATGCAAACTCAGGTTTTCTTTTGGGTCAGCATTTGTAGATGAGGTTGAGTTAGACATAACTCCTTTGGATATATGTGGAATTGTTTTAGGAAGTCCTTACTTGCATGACAGAAAAGCTATCTTCTATAGAGATGAGAACAAGTATCTACTTGTTAAAGATGGAGTCGAATATTTTGTAAGAGCTCATAAGCTCAAGAATAATTATACTCTCATAAACTCAGGGCAGATGAAACGAATGATAAATTCATGCAAACAATTCTTACTGATGGTTGTAAAGGAAAGGAAACCTGATAAAACTAATGTATTTGAGGGTTGTAAAGTTGAACATCAAGCTGATTTAGAAAAGGTTGTTTTAGAGTATGATATCTTGTTTCAAGAACCTAAAGGTCTAACACCCAAAAAGGAAATAGTGCATGATATTATTTTGCAAGAAGATGCTCCACTGCCAAACATTGGAATGTATAGGTTGTCCGCTTTAGAGAATGCTGAAATCAATAAGCATGTGCAGGAGTTGCTCAAAAAAGGGTTCATCAGACCTAGCACATCACCATGTGGGTCACCAATCACTTTTGCGAGAAAGAAATATGGCTTGTGGAGAATGTGCATTGATTACTGAGCATTGAATAAGATAACAATCAAAAATCGTTATCCCCTTCCTCGCATAGATGATCTATTAGATCAATTGAAAGAAGTTGCTTATTTTTCCAAGTTAGACTTGCATAGTGGATATCATCAGGTCAGAGTGGCAGAACAAGATGCATGGAAGACTGCTTTCGAAACAAAGCAGGGATTATATGAGTGGCTGGTTATGCCTTTTGGTTTAACTAATGCTCCTGCTACTTTCTTGAGATTAATGAATGATGTCCTCAGACCTTTTCTTGATCATTTTGTTATTGTGTTTCTGGATGACATTCTGATATTTAGAAAAACATGGGAAGAACATTTAAACCATGTTAAGCAGACACTAGATGTTTCAAAAAGAGAAAAACTTTATGTTAAACTCTCAAAATGTGAATTTGGCAAAACATCTCTGAATTATTTGGGACACATAGTAGGGGGTGGTCAATTGAAGATAGATCGCTCTAAAGTGGCAGTCATTGTGAATTGGCCTAAACCCAAATCTGCTACAGAAGTTAGAAGCTTCTTAGGAGCAGCACAATATTGGAGAAAGTTCTTTTCTAACTTTTCGTTAATTGCAGCTCCCTTACATGCTCTAACAAGATTGAGCAAGGTGTTTTAGTGGGGAGGAAAACAAGAGAAAGCCTTTGACACCTTGAAAGAAAAGATTAGTATAGCACCTGTACTAGCACTACCTGATCTTCAAAGACCATTTGAGATCCAAACTGATGCTAGTGACTATGCCATGGGAGCACTGTTGACACAACATGGTAAACCCATATGTTATCATTCTGAGACATTTAATTCTGCAGTAGCTAACTATCCTACATATGATAAAGAATTGTATGCGTTAGTACAGAGTGTGAAAAAGTGGAAACATTACTTAATGGGAAAAGAGACAATAATACATATTGATCATCAACCACTTCAATATCTACACTCCCGGAATAAGTTGCAACAATCGAGGCATTATCGATGGATGGGTTTTCTACAACAGTTTCATTTAGTCATCAGATATAAAAAGGGCATACAAAATAAAGTTGCATATATGTTATCTAGACCCATTATAAATGCATCTACTATACTTAAGCATAATTTTGTGTTACATGAAAGCTACATTGAACAATATGCTCAAGATATAGACTTTAAGGATGTATATGCAACTTTAAGTCAAGGCAAATGAGTAGAAGAATTGGATTATCATGTAAAGGACCAGCTCTTATATCATTGTGGGAAACTATGCATTCCACAAACTGAAAGAGTAAAGATAATTCGAGAAGCACACACTTCTCTAATATCAGGTCACTTTGGGGTAAGTAAAACAGTTGCACAAGTGCAAAGATTTTGTTATTGGCCAAAAATGAATGAGACAGTTTCGAGATATGTAAAAGGGTGTGCTGTGTGTGGTAAAGCAAGCCCAGCAACAGAAAACTAGGCTTGTACACTCCATTACCGGTTCCTTCTCACCCTTAGGAAAGTGTTTCCATGGATTTTGTTGGAGGACTGCCTAAATCTAGGAAAGGTCATGATTATTTGTATGTTGTTGTGGATAGGTTCAACAAAATGTGTATTTTGATACCTTGTAATAAACAGATTACAGCTAAACAAACTGCAAAACTGTTCTTTCAACATGTATGGGTTCATTTTGGATTACCCACTTCCATTGTATTTGATCGAGACACCCGATTTGTGGGGAGGTTTTGGTCAAGTCTGTGGGAGCTAATGGACACCAAATTGAAGAAAAGCACAACTTTTCATCCACAAACTGATGCCCAGATAGAAGTAGTTAACAAGACAGTGATCCAGTTACTCAGGGGATATTGTAGCAAGCATCCTAAGCTTTGGGATGAACATTTATGTTACATGCAGCATGCTTACAACAGAGCTAAACATTATTCTACATAGAGATCTCCTTTTGAGACTTGTTTTGGTTTCACACCAAGGTCACCTTTGGATTTTGTCTTTGGTAAATACACAATAGTTGAGGGACACAGTGATGTGGACAGGGCAACTAGGTTCATTGAACAGATCCAAGAGATCCACCAGGAAGTACAGGAACAACTGGAAAAGAGCCAAGCCAAATACAAGGCAAGGAATGACAAGCATCAGATGGAGCATAGTTTCCAAGTTGGAGACCAGGTATGGCTGTATATCAGCAAGGACGGAATGCAAGGTGAAGGTAAAAAGCTAAATCCTATCAGGTATGGACCTTTCAAGATACTTGAGAAAATTGGTGAGAATGGTTTTGGCCTTGATCTACCAGCTTACATGCACATCTACTCAGCTGTAAATGTAGATTGCTTGAGACTATTTGAACCTTCACTAATTGAGGATCCTGAAGAGCAGAGTCAATTGCCTTCTATTGATAACCTGTTACTTGAATATCTTAATGAATTGTAGGAAGACATAGTTTTAGACGGGAAGGTGAGGACAAAGCACAAGGGAGATGTTGAGTACCTCAGAATTGGGCTCAAGGGTTCAAAGTCGAGCAACGCAAAATGGATAGAGTTTGGACAAGTGAGACAATTGTACCCTCACTTAGTCAACGCTTGAAAACCAACTTTTCGTGGTCCAAAAGCTTTTTCAGTGGGAAGGTCGTGATCCAAATTAGATCCATGAAAATTATCAAAGCGCTATGACTATATCAAATTAGGACAGACTTCAAAAACTTGTGGACAATGAGCTATCAGGAAGGACCACTGGACAGTGGCAGTTTGTAGCCAGCAAGGAATGACGAGGACCTCCGTCAAAGCGCACTGATTGAGGCCCATGGAGACCGCGCAGGGTGCAAACTAGCAGTTAGGAAGTCAAGATCAGAAAACAGAGGCCATTTTTTATGCACAATTAGCCCTAATCATGCATCGCTGGGCAAAACCCCTCAAGAAGGGAAGGCCTCGAGCGCTCTGTCACAAGGAAAGCCAAAAACCATGGGAAAAGCGCTAAAGTGAAAGGTGGGTCCCACGCTTCAAAACCGGCAGAATATCGGAGGCATTTTGGGCGGTAAGTGGAATTGTCAGGAGACCCAGCAATGCCATACAATGAACGATGTGTGTCTGGTGGATGAGAGAGAAAACTGCCTCTCCTCACGAGCTAATGTCTGAGCAAGTCAACCACACAATATGAGTGATAATTGTAGGATCTGAAGGCCCTAGATCTAATAGCAGAGATTGTGCCTGATGGGAAACTGGATCTGGAGGGAGAATTAAGCTGTGGTGTATGAATTTTGCAGTCTGATTTGACTGCTGAGTTGGCAGATGAGTCATTTCATAACGTAACCAAAAATACTGAACTGTTTGAGGAAGAGCTGGCGGAGTTCATGAGAGGACAAGTGGCCACTTCCCTATGAGATGTTACACAGTGGCGATGACGCAGAGGTAGGGAACTCCAAGTGAACAACAGCAGGTGATCCAAAGAGGCGGAAGAGGAAACGAACAATCATGTGACGTATTAACTTTAAGCCATGAACGCACAGACAGAGAAAAGAAGAAGAAAAAAAAATGAAGCATTGTCAAAAAGAAGAGAAGAGTGAAGAAGGAGACAGAAGCAGACGCAAAGAGCCGAGCTAAGGCATCATCGAGCACACAAAAGGCTTGAGAGGTTCAAGCAATCCCTGTGAGGATATCTGCAGGGAACTGAGTACCAAATTGGACTCATCCCATCAAGACCAGTTGAGGTTGAGACTTAGTAAGAAAGAGTCTGTGCACTCTAGTGGCTTGGGGGATCCAAGAACCACCCTACTAAGCATCATCTATTTTAGGAGACTCAATTTGAGCTCATCATTATAAGAACTCTGCTTTAGGACATAATAAAAGAAGGCCACCACTGAAAGCTAGACTAGATACATAGCCTAGGAGGATTGGGTGAACTCCTTATTAATTTGTTGTGTTCTTGTATTTGCTTATTGTGTTTCTCTTACTTTTTTCCATTTTCCAGTGTCTGTGTATTTTGCAATATGATCAATTCGTTGCCTAAGATAACATCGACACACAACAACACATGAGTCTGTAATACCTTCATTCATTAATTAATTAACTAAGGTAACTCACGAGTGATTTTCAGATCACTAATCCCTTTTAAACTCATTAAATCACCATTTGGAGCATAAATACTCGACACTGTGGACAAAAGGTTCTGAGTACTACGACATCAACATAACCAACCTATGGATGAAGGAACATCAACATTTGAAAATCAAATGTAATCCAATGTTAACAGAGATGATAGGAAACTTCGAAGAAAACACACTGTAAACACACCAATAAACCTATACGATATGTACACAGTGACTATGCAAATAGAATATAGGCATAGTATTTTTTAAGGTACAACCCATTTTTGGGTTGCGCCAGAGGGATTTTGTCAAAATAAATGAGCTCATAAGCCCCTTTCACAAGTACATGTTTGAATATATACGGGCCTAGCCATATTGGCTCGAGATTCCCAACCCATAACTTATCGACTTCCTAATCATACAAAAAGGCAAGATCACCTTCCGAGAAGGCACGAGGTTTAACATTATTTTTTTATTGTGCTTTGATTCATTTCTTGTGGGTCTCATTGGCCATCGTGGCATCGCATCGAGTTGCATATAAGTGTGCTAGATGCAAAAAACACTCTTCTTCTGTGGAAGTTGTGGGGAGAAGTTTGATGGCAAGCTTTAAAGATTTCATCCTACATTTAATGGGAAGGATTTCCTCTAGACCATACAACAACTGAAAGGGTGTGAATCCAATTGTAGTCTATATAGAGGTTCGGTATGCCCACAAAGATGAAAAAATGATGAGGTGCCAATTTGTTTTGTGAATCCCTATCATGCGTTGTACCATTGTTTTCTAAACTTTGTAAACAACTTCTACCTGTCCATTAGCCCATGGGTAATAGGGAGTTGATCTATCATGTTGAAGGCCCAATTTGGCATTAAGTTTAGGCATCATGTGATTCCAAAAATGTTTCCCATGGTTTTTAACAATAACTTGCGACAAACCAAATATAGCAATGACATGATTAAAAAGAAATAATGCAGTTGTTTTGTAATTTTATTATATGTAGGCATTACTTCGGCCCATTTGGTAAAATAATCTACAACCACAATGATGTCCCATGCATGAGATTTACAATTATAATTTTGGAAAGCATGACACTTTTGGCCTGCAAGGATGCAATATCAAAACATGGTGGGCTAAAAGTAACCAACCCACCAAATCTTTTGGGTGGTGGCATAGCCAAACATATGTCCACCACTTGCTCCAATGTGACATTCATTCAAAGCTTTTTGAACTTCCTCATGACTGAGGCACCATCTAAAGATTGTATCGACACCACAACAATAGAGTATGTCACCAATTATAATGTAATTTTGGGTAGAGATGTTTTATACTGGTCAGAAGGTGAGAAGGGCATGTGACAATCATGGGTCTTCCCTGGACTCCAGAAAACATGAAATGGTGAATGATTTCCCAAGGTAGAGCATTGATACAATGGATTATACCTATCAAACTTGAAAACATTCAACTAGAAGCAATGAAATGATTGATGGTATACATAAAAATATAAAAATAAAATCACAGAAGAGGAAACTATATTAGAACTCCATACCACAGGGATCCCACAAAAATAGTTGCAATTCTTATTAATTTCCTGGCAAACTACTTACAAATATGTACAATCAAGCTCTGAGCACCCACACTGAGTCCAACCAGTAAAATGACTAAGAAACTACATGATATATGCCTCAAAACAACTAATCCTAGCCTCAGGGGTCGAATCCATGAGAGGAGGAGTAGTTGCACAAAAGACTGAACTGATAGCTAAAGACTAGGGTGGTCAAACTGACTCATCCCTAATATGAAACAAACTGATTCATTACATGCCACTTAGGCCATTCATCTAATGTATTTACCCTAGGTAAACATAAAAAACTTTAATTACATCATCATTGTGAATTACATCAGTAAAAATCAAAATCCCACAGGTGAAAAGTATTTTCTGAGAGAAATAGTGAAAAATTTGGTTACCTGTAAAGTGCGCAGTACCAGTGTCAAACGTGCAGTGCCTGAAGGAACTGCACAATGCCATGTTAAAACCCACTTTTGAATGCCTTCCCAATGTCCAAATTGAGCCCAAGATAGCTCGTTAGAAATCTTATCCTATCTAGTTTCCAGATCTATCTTCATTTTTCAAAATGAACTTGATTTGATCCTCCAAAAATGGATTCTCCCAAGACTAGTGAAACACGAAGGGCCTGGTCCAAAAATGAGGCAAAAATGTGATTTTTTGCTAGTTTTTTGCCTTTTCGACCAACCAGTTTTTCCTTCCAAGGCTGGAAACATGGTTTTCTTGACTATCTTAGGCCTTATAAATCCAATGGTGGTGACCATTCCTCCAAAAAGTGCGCATCACCTAGCGCACTGCGCATTTGACTAAGCCGTTGATATAAAATTGCCTCCAAAAACACAAAAAAAGACAATATTTGCTAAAATGTACCAAGAGTCTTCAAAATTGGTCAAGGAGCTGATGTTTAGTGTATCTAGGCATGGAGTGAAGCCTCCACAAGTGTTTCAAGTTTTTCCCTTTTACATTTCTTCAATAATGTATCCAAGTGATCATTGATGGCCTGAAGCCAACCTTCCTTGTCTTCTTTGATCACATGATCATCGAGCATAGCTTCATCAACTATCTCTCTTTGCCATTGCCCTTTAAGTTCCAAGGTGTTTTACAAACCTCTGGTTCTGGGTATACCTAACTGTATGGTTTGTTTTCTTCTTCTGCCATGGTGTTTTAATGTAAAACGCTAGGGAGGTATTAGGTTGTTGGAATTTATGTAATGGAGGAGGGGATAGGGAGTATTAGTATGATGGATATGAGGGTTGGGGTTTAGGAGCCTAGGTAGTTGTAGAACCTAGGGTTTAGGGTTCTTGGAACAAAGGTTTAGAGAGTGTTGGATGTAAAGGTTTAGGGAGAGGGAAGGAAGGTATAGGGGAGTATATGAAAGGGATTGTGAATACAAGGATAGTGTTGGGGGAATCTAGGGTTTAGATGTGAAATTAAACCAAATAGTCAATAAAACCTTTCAAGCACTTAGAAATTGACTTAAGGAGGAAAAGGCACATCCCTTAGCTGCTACTTACTTGTCAAACCATGACACCTTTGTAAAAATTGAAGGAGCTTTTTCTTCCTTGGCCTATTGTGGACACTAACACATTCCCAAGGTGATATTTTTGGACCAATACCATAGTAATGGTAGTAATAGTCACAACAAGATATATGAAATAATCAAGTTGATAATTTGGGGCATACAACAATGGTGTTGGAGCCAAAACATATTTCAAGGAATCATAAGCCTTCTAGGTGGTATCATCTAAATGGAAGGGAACTCCTTTCTTCAACAGGTGAGTAAATCCTTTCATCATTTTTTCATAGTTCGGTACAAATATCCATAAAAAGTTAGCCTTCCCTTAGAGGCATTTTAACTAGACAGATGAGGAAGGTGGAGGAAAATCAAGGATCAAATGTACTTTAAGTGGATCGATATAGATTCCTCGATTCAACACAACGAAGACGAGAAGCTTACCAAATTGGACACAAAACATGCATTTGTGTGGAATTGTCCTGATATTGTAATGCCAACAATGTAGGAAAATATCCCTAAGATGCATTAGATGATCCTCATGATGTTTGTAGTGGGAAGGTAAATCATCGAAATAGAATTGTACAATATGCTTGATATCATGGAAGGCATAATTCATAGCGCTATGAAAATTTACACCAACGTTCTTCAAATCGAAAGGGAGCTTATGATAGGAAAATGTGCCCCTTGGAAAAATAAATGAAATATTATCTTGATACAATGGGAGTATGTTGATTTTATTGTAGTTGGAAAAACCATCCATAAATGAAAAAATTTCGCTTCCAGCACAGTCATCAACAATTTGGTCAATAAACGGGGTTGGGTAGTTGTCTTTAGGACAAGCATGATTAATATCCTAATAGTCGACACGTACTCGAATCATTCCTTGTTTCTTCATCATAGGGACTATGTTCGAGACCAATTAGTGAGAGTTACTAGGTAAATAAAACCAACACGTAAAAATTTTTCAACCTCTTCTTTAATCGCAACAACTTTCTTAGGGTGAATTAGACATAAGCATTGTTTAACTGGCTTAGAATTTAGATAAGTTTTGATCTTACATACTATGATATTTAGATCAACACATGGCATATCTTAATATGTCTAGGTGAAAAAATCACGAAATTATTGAAAAATGGATTTATAAGTATTTCAACCTCATCAGGAGAACAAGTTGCACCAATATGGACATTTTCGATAACTCCAGGTTTAATTGATATATCGAGAAGAATGGTCTCTTGAATATTTTCTAAATTATTCTCAAAATTGACACCATGAATCGAAATGGAATCTGTAAATATCTCAGTAATATTGGGTGAGTAAATGTCTCCAAGATTATTCTCAAGGATTTCGAGTAAGGAGGAATGATGATGAATATCGTTCCATGGTGCATCATCTGACATCATGATTTCCATGATGCTTTCATCAATATAGATTGTGATTAAGAAAGGATCAAAATATGAATTGAAATATTTGGAATGATCAAAATAATATATCGAGGAATCAAAATTAGAATGTACCAAACAAGCCGAATAAATGACTTCGTATTCAAGATAAATGCGGATAAGTGACATGCGGTCACCAAATGTATCAACATTATAATTTTCTCATACTATCTGGGGATCAGATGGAATAGTACAATAAGAGATCATATTTATAAATGCAACCTGATTTGGAATGTCAGGAGGAGGGAGTGAAAAAGTTCCCATCAAAAAGGAATCCTTCAATAATCCTACTATGACATGTTGATAAGAATGTGGGAGTTCTCCAACAAGAGGGATGCTTCCAGTATTTTGAGAAATATTAGAAAATAAGGTAAGCTAATCGATGACCACGATGCCCCCCTAGTGAGGGAAAGTGATCACCCTAAAATAGGTTGACACGAGAGCTTCCATGGCATAAATCCATGTGTGTCCCAGTAAAAGGTTATAATCCAATGGTCCATCTATAATTTCAATTTCTATTGAAACCATTTTTCTAGCTAATTCTACTTGCAATGTATTTAAAATTCCATAAGGTTTGAAACCTTCTCCATCAAAATATTTAAGAGTAGTGTGTCACTAATTAAGTTGAGTAGAACCAATAGCCTTCCAACATGAAATTGACATGATAAAAGTTCAAGCAACTTTGTCCACAATTGTTTGATGGATAGTCTTACTTCGAACAAAAACCTGGATCATAAATGCTAGTTGTGGTGGAAGTTTGGGAGTATGATTCTCATTATTGAAGACCACAAGACTCAAATCCAAAGTATCTATGCCTCCAAATGCAGAAAATAAAGACCTCTTTTGGGTAGGACAATTCTATAAAACATTGAGATTTGTCACATGAAAGGGAGCTTGAGCCAAGTCCTCACTATAATATAGTTATGCGCAACTCTCGCACAAGGATTAAATGTAGATTTGTCAATAAAACCTTTGGGAGGTATAACATTTAATTCAGGTGGTACCACATTTGGAGAAGGATTTGAAGTGGAGGAGGTGGAGCTGGCAGGTTGATTAGTAGCCTTAACAATCTTTCGATTCAGGTTACCATAGTATTTATTTCTTGTAGCCACCATAATCTTGTTTTTCTATTTGGTGGAAGATAACATCGTAACTTGGGAAAGGAATCTGGGTCTCATGCAACCATATTCATCTCCTGGTTGGGAAAGGGATTTGTTAACACAACAGACACGTTGGATGATGCCTTTAGGAATTTATTAACCTCCGCTCGATGTGGATAGCCCAAGTAAAATTTTTCTCATTACAAATAAGGAAAGGATAATGGGGATCTTGTTTTTCCTCAAGAGACTGATTATTTTGTTTTTCCTGCAAAGAATTATATTTCTTCTACTTTCCTTTTCCTTTCTTCTTACTTCTACATTTTTGAGATTTGTGTTTCGAGGATTGGATGACATTGATCTTGAAAGTAGTCACAGGAGTAGCAAAAGATGGGTTTTGATTAGACACAACATGATATGAACCATATAATTTACTCATTGTCTATTGACTAGCATAGCCAATCACACCAAAAATGACATGTGATTCTTTGGTAGGAGGCAATGGAACAGTAGGCTGAGGTCTTGGAGCATTGGGTATTTTGTCATAGAGAATGTTGAATTAAGTATAAATCAAATCAAGTTATTGGGCATGAGATATGACTTTATTTTCAATATCAACTCCACCTTTAGCAACATCTTCAATTATGGATGGTGACAAATATTTGATAAATCATTCAGGCAATAACTGATGAGGAATAAAAGTTTTGACCAATCGACATTGATGTCAACACTCATGAATATTATCAGAAATATGAGAGAAATCAGACTATTTCAACAAGGTCAGAAGCTCAGTTCCAGTTTCATATTGGATAGGTAATTGAAAATGGTTCAGTGACATAGTTTCCAAGGCATTGAAATTGTTAAATGAATCTTGTGGTAGTTTGACATAACACTTAGCTATTGTACTAGTAATAGTTCTCTGGAAAAGTCATAAATGAATCGAATAATTATTTATGGAGTTGGATGAACACCATAAGTGATAGGTTATAACATGACTAGATGGGTATTCTCTTAAATTTCCATTGAATTTCAGGATATCACTAAGCAATTTGGTAGGAATGGCTAGAAAATAAGGAGAATGACAAATAGGATCATTCGTAGCCGGGTTAAATTTGGAAATTTAAGAGTTGCTACAAATGGAAACTGCCTATTAAAGTCTGGTGGAGTATATCAGGGGTGGTAAGGGATGGGTTGAACAATAGGTGTCTGCATCCTAGGGTAAGGAGGTTTCTGATAACCAAGATAAACATATCCATACTCTTAAGTTCCAAGATAACCTTGAAAATACCGAAACGGTTGTGTTTGAATCTATTGGCCTTGATAAGGCATTTATGGAATACTAGTTTGACCAACAGGAATTTAAGGAATACTTTAGAAAGGTTGCCCATAGGGATTTTGCATCATCGCTACATTGGATTGAGTGGTTGATACATGGGCCATACCATACACAGGTTGGTTCACTTGCATTTGAGGAGTAGTCTAATCAAGTGATGGAGTTTACAATGTACCTTGAAGAGGCTGGGTAGCTGGGACCTGAGATAGTTCAGATACTAGTGGAATAGGTTTTATTTGATGTGCAACCTGGTAAGGTTGACTTGTTTGAGGTGAAACTTGGGTAGGTTAAGGCATATATTCAATAGGTTGGAAAGTAGGAACCTGGGGTGTGACCGAGGAAGGTTGAGAAATGGGAAGTTGATTCAAAACCAAACCAAGTTGAACAAGAAATGTGGATTCCAAGGATTATAATCCATTCCTAGAAATGGAGGACTTGAATAAGAGGGAACACCAACTTGTGACATTTGATCAGGAGATGGAGACATGACAATAAGAGGTTGCCCCCTGCTGGGGGATAAGGAGAATAGGGAGGTAAGTTCCCCTAAGGATGAGGGTACCAAATATAGGATGAAGTAGACTATTATAAATGTCCCAATCCATTAACAAATTATTTGTATTGCTTTACCAATGCAGGGTGGGGAACAACTAGTTGAATGGGTTGTGGGGTTCTCATTAAATAAGTACCAAATAACATTCTAGATGAATATGACAAAGGAGAATTCTGTGGACTAGTCGATGTACCAGGAAAGGTTCCAGATAATGATTGGTAGCCAGGTCGCACTGAAGTAGAACCATTTAAATGGGTCTCTGGTGAAGTCATAAACATGGAAGTAGCTGCAGGTTCGGTTGAATTACTCATGATATAATATATAGGTTGAGAATCAGTCATTAAATCAGTCATGGTTAAACTTCCCAAAGAAGAGGGAAATTGAAACTTGAGTTGAAACAAGGTGTGGTAGGTAAAGGAGCTTGTATAGGAGTATAAGGAGTAAGGAAGGGATCATCCTAATAAAGAGAAGTGTCTCTAAAATGAACCAGAGATGAAGGTCAAGACTTTTCAGTTATTTCCTTAATATTCAAAATACCAGGTGGAAGTTTTTCTCCATCAAGAAAAAAATATACGATTTTTGGGTGAGTCAAAGGAAGAGGAAGAGAGGAAGAAGGTCCCGTAGTAACAAGCTCAGTTAACTGAAGTTCCTTAGGTTGTAATGTATCTGAATCAGGAGATTTAGGTTCAATGACCTCAGGTAGTGAAGTTTCAAAGGCTTTAGATTTGACTGCAATGGACTTATCAGCTGGTAAAGATGTCATTTCGGGTTAAGTACTTATTGGAAGTAATGAGTCTAGCTGATTGATTTCAAATGCGGTTCTAAAAGGGGAAGCATTCGAAGTACCAATTTCAGTAGTTTTCTTATTTTTATTCTTTTGATGACCAGGTGTTGCCTCAGTAGGTAAAGAAGGAAATATTTTCATTCTATGCAAACGAAGGGGTTTCTGAGGGTGTTATTCCATTATGGTTCAATAAATTTTAGAACTTTAAAAACACAAAATAAAACAAAGGGATAATTAAGAAGAAAAGGATTACCAAGTCACTGTGAACTATTGAATATTGTTTCTAGTACATACATGAAATATACCCAAATGTTGTGTTTGGTGTATCACATTGGACAAGGTGGTCGATTCAGTTACTTATGGCGGGATAACAACCTATTGGGGACTTCCAAAATATACCGGGAGGTATGTAGAAGTGCAATCCATAGTAGTGTTTTCTAATGCATCTTGCATGATAGGAAGCATTCTGATATACTTTTCATATGTGGAGCGTCATCCAATATACCAAAGGTTATGGGAGAACGATGTGATATACTTATGTATGTGGGATGTCGACTACCCCCAGAATGTCACATAGACAAGCAATGACAACTCCTACATTTAAAGATGACGGAACATGTCTTTAGCCTAGACCTCTAGTTGTGTCTCTAATGTTCCAAATGCTCCTTAGATTGATTGAGTAAATTCTATAAGTTGATCTTCAATTATGTTTCAATTTCAAGGCTCACGATACGAGTTCACCTGAATTCCCTATAATGCAATCTAGCATGATAATAAGAACTATTTTATTTTCAATGAAAATCTATCTACGAGTGGGAAGAAACAAATAATGATGAAACAATCAAGAATGCAACAAGAAAAACTACCTAAGTATATAATTTAATGCAAATGCTCCAATTTAAATTCAAAACCCTATATATGATGTGAATAATGAAATTTTTTCTTTTCTTTCCTCTTAATTTTCAAATGCAATGAAAACTAAGATGCAACTAGATCATTGATTAAAAATAAATCACATAGAATAAGGTTGTAATATAATTTTCTGCAAGCCAATCAACACTTAAGCCAAAATGTTTAGGAAAAACCTAATTGATAAGAAGGAAGAAAAAACCAAATAAATTCTCATCAAAGGCTAATAAAATAAAATGCAAACACTATGATGGCTTTTTAGAGTCACAAACAAACTTGGAAAGTCAAGAAAACCTCCTAGACCAAAGTAGAATGTAGAGCAAGGAAAACGAATGCAATTGTTTTCATCCTAAAGGATCATCATGAGAGAAGAATAGGCATCAATGTGAACCATCGCATAGCCAAAGAGGAGAGGTTGCGCTGGGTCACTCCATTTCATAGCATAGATTGTTTTGGTGCTAATTTGGTAAAAACACGACACAAGAAACCCTACCAACCTCAAAAATGTGTTTTCTTAAGGTCAATTATTGTCATAATAAGTCGATTAAGTTCGCTTTGAAAAGTGAAAAAATGCTAAGGCCAAGGAAACCACTAAAGGAAATATCAATCCCTAGTGGAGTCACCAATTTTTTATATGGAAAAGTCACTATTGTTGACAAAAATGAACTACCTATATCTAGTTGTTTGATCTAGAACAATAGAGTAAAAAAAGATGTAATTTTTCCTTAGAGATATTAGAATACAGAAAAGAAACCTACCTAGAATCCGTAGTAAGTCCTCCTCTTCTCCTTGCTTGTAAGTTCCAACTCTAGCTCCACACACTATAAATGGAACCTGCAATAATAAATAAAACAAGCAAAGGAACTACAATATCCACATAGCATAATCCAATGTCCCTAATAAATGAGTCAACATGGCATTGAAATACATAAGTATCAACATGACACAAGTATAGGAAAACATAGTGTCTTTTGTATTAATAAATAATGGAGGGAGTTACAACCATATATACAGGTTGACTTTGTAGATATCTCCCCAATTGTTTTGTCCTTCCTTACCACAAATAAAACCTGCACACTCAACCGTAATATAAGTGGATGAGGATTCCTTAAGCTCAAAGTAGTAGCATGAGGGCACTAATAATCTCCAAAATCCAACCCAAAATCTATGGGAGTCAATAAATTTATAGGGTAAACATGGTAGTTTAGGATTTACCAATCTAGGCTTGAGATCCACTTATGATGGGGGATAAGCTCAAAGGATAAGAGATAAGGCCTTTAGAGAAGGAATTTGAGATCTCTATCCATGGTTAATAGTTAAAACCACCTTAGAAGATTTTGTAACGACAATTTTTGTTTTTTTTTTAATTTTCCCAAAATTCTAGAACCATTGCACCTGCAGAGTAGAGAAACATGCAGCTATCAGTGTATGTGCTCAGTGATGAAACTTGCAACCATTGCAAGTGGAAAAGCATGTATGGTGTGCTGGGGCTAAAAACAATTTTTTAAAGCTGATTGACCCAAAAACTTAGACTTTTTGGAGAGGTTATGCTTAGAGCTTTGCAAAGGGATAATGCCAAAGTGTTCAAGGATATTGATTGATCTAATTTTCAAGCCTTTTGAGTGGATGTGACAAAATGGCCTGTAACAATAATATTTCTTATAGCTCTATTCTTTTCCACATATGCAATGTAACTTTACATATTTTCATCGAGACTTCTAAGATATTCCTATAGATTAAGATATCCCATTTGAAGAATTACGTTTATTTCTATTATGGGATCATCTTCTTTTAAACAAGGAATTTGTGTTTTCTTATTCTCCATGTTTTTCTATATCATCTCCTTTGATAAGAAGGATGATATTGTAATGCTAAAACTTAAAGTAGTTACATGTTGATGTTTGTAGCTTAAATAGCTACTTTTACATATGACTAAGTGTCTAGCATGTAGAAATCACACAAAGTCTCCTTAGGACACTTTCAAAAGTACTAAGTAGGTTGTTATTGCAACTTACCCTAAGTCTAACTTATGTAAAGCACATAATTAATTATATTGGCTATTGAACAAAATAACTTAGGAAAAGTAAAGTATTTTCTTTAGTGATAATGTTTGATCTAAATCGTTGATTTCAAGAACATGATATATAATCTTGGCTATCCATCACCTTAGAGATTATATTGAGGGATTTATGTTAATGAAAGGTTAAAAAAGAAAGATTCATGAGAGGAGAAGGACAGATAATATAGTGGAACAAGCCATTAAGAAATAAATTTTGTCAAGTGAGGAGTGAGATATTTTTGCTTCTCGGGTATAAGGAATTTGCATGAGTACAATATTGGAAATATATATCAATCATGTAGATAGAGGATAGATCTAGGACCTAATCATATGGATCAGATCCATGGTATGTTTAATTTTTATATTCCTTAATTGGGCCATTATCCTAAAACAAAAGCCCAAGCAAGTTCATATTATTATTTTAATGAAGAACTATGTGTTACATGTGATTGATATTGGTTGAAAAATTGTGCTTCCTTTGAATAATCGTGTGAGGAACCTAATTGTGTTTATAAATAGCAGATCTCTAATAATTTTCTAGGAAAAAATTAATATGTGCTAGGTATAGAATTTAACATGGTTTTAGAGCAAAAAATATAAGAAGTTGATCTCAAGGTGCCAAGTTTGTACAAAAATAGTTGGAGTCAAGTTTGGATCATGCGACGTGCATATTTTAAAAAAATTAGGCCATACGAAGGTCGCACAGTATATGGTGGCCAAGGAAAATTATTTTGCGGGAAAAAGATCATGGTGTACAATGGCTAAGAATAATAATGAAATGAAATTAAAAAAAAAAGAGGTAGTTGAGTGGGCCATAAAGAGGCCCGTCTAGGGTTTTTAAACAACGCAAGATTGCAAGACCTATCACTAGGGCTAATTGCCTTACACATGTTGTGTGTGAATGGTAGTGCAAGGCTATGTAGCAGGAAAAATTGAGGATGATAATGCATAAGGAATTTTTGTAGAATGGGATCACACAGAGAATTATCACTGCAGAAGAAAATGACTATTAGAATAGACAAAAAATGAAGGGTGTCAGGACTATATGGAGTGCACTTGCATAATGGGAGGTGTTAGAAGGATAGATCTTAGCTACAAATAATATATTGAGTGTGTTATCAAGAGAAGATAATAGGTCATGTTGTCTTACATTGTAGAACAATACCCCTGAACTCTTTTCAACATGCAAAGGGAGCAATTGGGTCTAGTGTAGGTGAAGTTGTAGACTAGAGATTGTTATAGATGTAGTGGAGCCAAGTGAGGAGTTAACCATTGGGAGATGATATGAAGGTATTCTCAAAATATTGGGTGAATAAAGTGTAGGTAAAGCATAGGGTTAGGATCCAAGGAAATTCAAGTAGTCGGAATCCTATTGGGTGGAGAAGAGTGTTGAAAAGTAACTAGGTTTAGTCTTCATAATGACATGTGTAATTATGATTTTATGTAATTGATGAAAATAAGAAAAATAAAATTATTATTATGCTTGTCTCATGGGTTTCATGAAAAAGAAATTTTATTTTAGTATGACTCCCATTGTGAGTTCTTAGGATTGGTCATAAAATTAATTTGAGTCTATGTATGTATGAACGACCCTTCTTGGTCATATTACACTTATGTATGAGTCATTAAGATTGTCAAGTAGCCCTCAAAGACAAGCACAAGTTATTCCTCTTCAAGTTCGCTTCAAGATGAAATGAAGAAGTCATGTTGGATTCACCTAAAATGGAGACACAATTTTCAAACTATCATGTTGGATAATACACATGGACATACTACTATAAATAGGTAGCTCAACCTATTTCATAGTCAGGCAGTTCATACCACCCTCTGGAATTCAGATGACTAATTACAGAGACAAGTTCGATGAAGGAGCTCGGATAAGGGTACATGAACTTGGGCTAATTACAGAGGCAATAACTAGGGGGTTTTTGAGGTCTACAATGGGACTCCTAAGGAAATTATAAACTAACAGTGGAAATAATAAAATAATATTAAATGACATCATCAAATTTTAGAGGGAAAAAAGAAAAAAACTATTTTTTCAACTCGTATTTTCAACTTATCTCCCCATGGGTTTACTCAAATTTCGAGCACAAGCACTCGTTGGATGCATAATTTGATTCATGATCAAAGGAATAACCATGTTGCATACATTCGATGGACCTTGCTACAAGAAAACTAAGAAATACATGAAAAATGTGATTGCAATGTGAATAGTCACGGGATTGGAAGAGACCGCTTGATATATGAAGACCAAGAGTCACAAGAATGTAATATTAATGTACATATTTTTTTAATAGAAATGTATTCACATTTATCCTATTTGGTTTTCCATTATTCTTGTGAAGTGTGGCACCATCTCAATTAATGGAGCAATATGTTTCATTCAATGAGAAAGGTCCACCAAAATGGCTCATCAAAACACTCAAAAGTGTTAATATCAATGAGGTTAGAAACAAACAAGTCATAACCTCCAATAGACAACATGGAGGTGTTGTAGATAATTTTTATTCAAATGATGATGATGATATGGATGTTTCATATTATCATGAATTGAATTTATCTACTAATTTTAAACCATTTTGAAGAATTCTCTCACATGATGAGTGGAAAAAATAAATGCACAAGTATGATGCTCTCATAAAAAATGGGACATCGAAGTTTTTGAAACCTCTATTTGAACCCAACCTAATTCACTGCAAGTGGGTCAATAAGAACAAGTATAAAATAGATGGTTCACTTAAAAGAAATAAAGAAATAGTCATGGGAAAATATTTTTCAAAAGAAATGAGTTGTTGATTATGAGACATTATCTCGATAGAAAAATGGGTGACCATCCATACTTTCTTTTCCTTGGCAACATAGAATAGATAGAAATTTTATCAAATGGATGTGAAGACTACTTTCTTGAATATTTGAAAGAGAAGGTCTTCATGTCTAAGTTCAAATATTTTTCAATTGTGAAGGGATGAAAATAAAATTTATCTAGACTCATTGAATCCTTATATGGCTTGAAACAAACATTGTGAGCCACATATGAAAAATTAACTTAGTATCTTCTGATATTAAATTTTATGAACTTTAAACTTGATGATGTAACTCTATTTGTCAATAAAGTTTGAAAAACTATTATATACCTTTTAGTGTATTCATATGGTTTTTTGATGATAGGGAATAATGAACGCCATATTTCATCCATAAAAAAATAGATGAAGAAAGGGTTTCAGATGAATTTTTTTGGAGATATTCACTACTACTTGGGCAATGAAGTGACTCAACATCCAAAGCACATATTCACCTCCACAAAAAAATACATTGGAGAATTGTTGAACAAGTTTAGCATGGTTAATTCAACAACTATTATATTTGAATCAACCTTGTACATTTCACATGTAACCCCAACAAACTTAATTAGATTTAGTTTCTTGAGGCCTCATTGAACTTTAGCATAATATAATCTACGAATTAAACTAGCCATTGAGGCTCCTAAATTTCCCTAAAATAACTACAACCCAAACCTCAACCTTATAGAATCACTAAAGTGATAAAGATATAAAAAAATATAAATAAAATGAATAAAGTAAAGATCACACTCATGACAAGAAAGAACAATGCACTTTGTATTCAATAAATAAAAAAATGTCTTCTTACATTTACTAAAGGGGAGGGGGAAAGATGGTATGCACTTCTTTCCTTTAATTTATTTTAAATACTAAAAGTACTTTAACATAATTTATTTGTGTGAATAAATCAAAATATTAAAATAAGTAACATAAATACTAATTAAACTAATATCTTTTCTTAACTATCCTTCCGAAAAATATATATATATATATATATTTATTTCTCAATCTGTCAATCTTATTTTAATGAAATAATATAGTGAGAACAATTGTAATTTACTTTTATAAGTTTAACCTCATCATTTCCAACTTGTTTAATGAAATCATTTACCAAACCAATGTGTTTAGTTCTCTCATCTTTTGTTGATCTAATGAAATCAAATAGGGAATAAATTATATTACAATATTCACATAACATTTATACAAACCAAAAAACTATAAATATGAACTTCTAAATTGTTACTATGGTAGACAAAATACAATTTGTTTTGTTTTAGTAATCACTAATTTTTAAACGATTATAAAAAAATTGTAACAACCATGTTGGTTTTATCTATGTATGTGAATATTATTTTTAAAATTGCTTTAAATATGTTTTCTCAGATTTAATATTAATATTAAATATATTAAAATTATTATTATTTTTTGTTTGCTAAGTAATGTGAGTTTCGATATAACTGGAACGTTTAACTTATAACTTGAGTAGTTGTGACCTAAGTGTTGGAAAATCCATTAGAGAAGCATTTAATTCACTTTTCCTTACATAATATTTACTTGTGACATTATATTTTTATTTTTCTTGATTATGTTTATGTTTTAATGATCAAATAAATGGCAAAACAATAAATATCATAGCCATACAAAAATGGATACAAGATATAGGCTCCAAGCCAAGGCAAAACCCCTGCAAGGGGAGAACCTATAAAGAACTTCTCTTCTTATATAATCAATGTCCTCAAATGAGACTTCGAGGACCAAATCCTAGACCAAGGCTACCACCAGGAACTAGGCCAACCAACCTTCCTCCTTCTTTAAAGCAAGCGAAGAAAAATGTACAAGATAAAATTGAGATTTTGCAGCTTGAGATGTAGTTACAACAAGAAGAGATACAACAATGTAAGTATCATTATGAACTTGATTTTGTTTACAAAAATCCTATATTTGAGGTTGAAATTGACTCCCATCATCTGTCAACAAGTGATCAAGTCAGTAAAGCTAAGGTTGATCCCCATTAGGTTCGAATTTTAGGAGCATTTTTACATAAAGACGCAAAACATCAGGTTACACTTCCTAAGCCCATTATTAGACCTTTGGAAGATATTATCAATAAAAGAAATAGAACGAGTCTTGGATATGAAAAGGAGGTTTCTCTTCACACTCCATACCACTCCAAGCCCATCCAGTTTCATAGTACTGAGTTTTTTCATGATAATTCATATTCACATGTTCCTTCTCCTCCTCCACAATAACAGATTGTGAAATACCAACATTGTGAATGAGTTGGTCATATGAAAGATCACTATTTTGATCTTCACCCATGTAAGCATTGTGGTCAACACACTCTTTCTTCAAACAAATGCTTCAAGAACAAGCCTCCTGCAAGAACACAAATTCACCTTGGATGGATCACTTATTAGCATTGGGCTTCAATAGCCAAGAAGATATTTTTCTCATACAACAAAATTTGTTCTAGAGTATTGAAAAGTATTGCATTTCAGTTCCCTTTATCTTCTCACCTTGTATTTGACAGGGGGGGAATTGGTGGTCATCTATAGATTTCAAAGATAAATCAAGTGATCTTGGGCCACAACTTGAACTTGTCGCCTTAGCCTACAATTGGAGATAACCATACCTAGATTCAGAGTTATAGCCAGAGGCAAAGAAGCCCCTAAGCATGCGTTTGGTTGGTGGCCTTCCTTAAACCACCGCATGTTTCATACCTCTGTTTTCTCGGTTGAAGGTCTCCCTCTCCAAAACATTAAGGAGCACTTCCTCTAGAAGAAGACTTTATCTTTTGGCATATTTGTAAGAGTTTCAAGAATAAAGCTAATAATTCCTTTGATTGATGGACTTCCTTAAAGCATTGTAGGTTGTAGACCTCCCTTTTTTTGCAGGTTGAAATTCTCCCTCTTCAAAGCATTAGGGACACTTCCTCTAATAGAAAATTTCAGCTTATTGCCAGATTTAGAAGAATTTCAGGAACTGCACTAAGCATTCGAGTGTTGGTGGTCACCCTCAAACCATGATCGGTTGAGAAATCGAGTTCTCCCACCTTGTGCCATCACCTTAGAGAGAAAACCTAGCTTATTGTTATCATGCATTATTGTATTTTTGCATTAGATACTTCTTCTTTGATTCATATATACCCCTTCAGATTAAGGGGGGGCATGTTGGACACCTAATCCTCTAAGGGTTAGTGTGCAATGTGAAAAGTCATTGGAGTCCAAGAGACCACTTCGTATATGAAGACAAAGGGTCAGAAGAATGTAATATTAGTGTACATATTTGTTAATATAAATGTATTCATGTCTATCCTATTTGGTTGTACATTATTATTGTGAAATGTAGCTCAATCTCAATTAATGGAGCAACCTATTCCATTCGATCATAAAGGTCCACCAAAATGGATCATCAAAACACTCAAAAGTCTTAATATAAATGAGATTAGAAACAAAGAAGTCACAACCTCCAATAGATAACATGGAGATTATGTAGATATTTTTATTCAAATGATGTAGATGATATGGATGTTTCATATGATTGCTAATTGAATTTATCTACTAATTTTAAAACGATTTGAAGAAGCTACTTCACATTATGAGTGGAAAAAATGAATGCATAAGTATGATGCTCTCATTAAAAATGGGACGTGGAAGTTTATGGCACCTCTATTTGAACCTAATCTAATTAGCTGCAAGTGGGTCAATAAGAATAAGTATAAAATATATGATTCACTTAATATAAATAATGCAACAGTCATGGGAAAAGGATTTTCAAAAGAAGCAAGTTATTGATTACGAGAAATTTTCCCCAAACAAAATGGGCCATCCATAATCTCTTTTCCTTGGCAACATAAAATGGATAGAAAGTTTATCAAATGGATGTGAAGACTACTATTTTGATGGGACGAAATAAAAATTATGTAAACTCATTGAATCCTTATATAGCTTGAAGCAAACATTGTGAGCCTCATATGAAAAATTAATTGAGTATCTTCTGAAATTAAATTTCATGTACTTTAGACTTGATGATGCAACTCTATTTGTCAAGAAAGATTGAAAAACTATTATATACCTTGTAGTGTATGTAGATTATTTTTTGATGATAGGTAACAATGAAGGCAATAGTGCATCCATAAAAAAAGATATGAAGAAAGGGTTTCAGATGAAAAAATTCAGAGATATTCACTACTACTTGGGCATTGAAGTGACTTAACATCCAAAGTACATATTCATCTCCCCAAAGAAATACATTAGAGAATTGTTGAACACATTTAGCATGGTTAAATCAATAACTTTTATGTTTGAATCAACCTTGTACATTTCACATCTAAACCCAACAAACTTAATTAGATTTAATTTGTTGAGGTCTCATTGAACTTTAGGATAAGAGAATCTACCAATTAAACTGGCCATTGAGGATCCCAAATTTCCCTATAATAAATACAACCCAAACCTCATAACCTTGAAGAATCAATAAACTAATAAATATATCAAATATATTGAGAAAAAATCACTCTTGTGACAAGAAAGAACAATGAACTTTGTATTCAATAAGCAAAAACATGTCTTCTTACATTTATGAAAGGGTAGAGGGAAATATGGTAGATACTTCTTTCCATTAATTTGTTTTAAATACTAAAGATACTATAAAATAATTTATTTGTGTGAAGAAATCCAAATCATAAAAGAATTAACATAAATATTAATTACAGTAACAGCCTTTCTTAATGATCTTTTGGAAAAAATACATTATATTTAGTTTTAATTTTTCCATATTATTTTAATAAAATAATGTAGTGAAAATAATTGTAATTTACTTTTATAAGTTTAACCTCATCATTTCCTACATATTTAATGAAATCATTTACCAAAACAATTTGTTTAGTTCTCTCGGGAATTGTACGGAAGAGGGATGGGGTTTTGGGCTCTAACGTGGCTGCAGGCGAGCAGGTGGTGAGCGCATCTTCCTGCACCTGCACAGAGACAGAACTGAATTAATTCATAGTTATTTTGGGTAAATGCAATAGTTGTTTCCCTGTTTCCTCGACCGATCGACATCTGTCTCACCGTCCTTGGTCAACTAACTCCTTTCCTGGCGGTTTCGAAGGCGATTTCCGTTTGTGGAAGCAATGGATTATGAGGAAGAGGCGATAGATTATTCCCATGATCCCTTTGAAGGACAATCTATTTTTTGCGATCGCGGTGCTAACCCTAGCATAATCGGATCTGCACCTTCTCACCCAGCTTTCTCACTGATTGTTGCACTCCCTGGATCTTCTGCATCACTGCTGCGTTTTAGATCACTCTCCTTGCAGACCCAGAGTTTAGACATTCCCTTGCTTTCTCCTGGTATGCTCAATCTTTTCTCTGCTATTATGCCACCCTCCCCCAATTTCGATCCACTCCCCTCCTTTAACCCGGTGCCCCCCCAGAGATCGCCTCACCTGGTATTGGCAAACCTTAACTCCCTCCCTTTAGGGTTCTTTGATTCCCTGGTCATAAACCCTAAATCGGTGACTCCCCTGAAGGATGCAGGATCAGATCCATTAACAGAGCACCCATCAGCACCAAGAACAGGAAAGCGAAAGGTTAAGTGCGTGAAGAAGTCCACAAAGGATCTTAGCATCACCTTTGGTGAAGATATCCCTATGGGTGAGGACGCAGATAAGGCCAATAGAGTAATTGTTGGACATGTGTGAGGGAGGGCTTACTCAGCAACCAGGCTCATAAATTGGGTATAGGAGATATGGGGTGGCATACTTCAGGAGCTACCGGAGGTACAGAGCCTGGCTCGGGGTTGGTTTGCCCTGCATTTTTTGAAAGTTGAATACATTGATCTAATCCTGGCCAAATATTGGCACATAGAGATGGCACCGGTCCTTCTCAAATACTGGTCATCATTATTCGACCCGAAGCGGGAACAAATTAGGGCAGGACCTATATGGGTAAGATTACCTGGTCTACCTCTACAATTCTGGAACATATTTGGAATATGATAAGACTTATTTACAGACAAAAAATTGGGCACTAGTAAGAATACTGGTTCACTTGGACACAAGGGAGGGCTTAGAAGAGAAGATCACCCTGAAGTGGAGGAATTACACCAGTATTCAGATCTTGGATTATGAGGGGGTACCATTTCGTTGTAGAAGGTGTCACAAGGTTGGGAATGTATTCAAAGAATGCCCTCTGCTCTCGAAAACATCAGACTCCCTAGGCTCGCCTGTGTCTCTAAAAGGAAAAGCACCAATGTTAGCATCCCAAGCCCCGGGTTCGGCATCGCGTATGAGTACACCGGCACCAAAGAATCTCAACTTGGAAGGATCGACGAAGGAGGCAGAAGGAGCGAACAGGGTGCCCTCGCCCCCATTGACCTGGCTAGGGCCGCAGCAGCTGCGGAGGTGGCGCGGAGATCGAGTACATCTACTTCCTCCCCTCTGATTTCTCCTTCATTATCACTTTCTGTTGATGCACCTTCAGATGTTTTTGCATCACTGATTACATGTGCAATCTCCCCCCCTCTGCCCATCAATGCTCCATCCTCTCCCACTATCCATTCCTCACCACTTCCTACAGAGGTCGTGGCCTCGTCTAGCCTGATAATGTCACACTCTTACAACCTGCGGTCAAGGCCCTCATCTGGTACTGACTCACATTCTGGCTTGGGAATGGTCTACCCTGGACCCCCTGCTCTTTCATCTCAAGGGCGTAAATCTAACCTATCCAAATCTATTCAGAAAGCTGGAGCTGAGGTAGTATCGGGCAAGCAATCCACGATGGAAGGGGTCCTTAGAGCACTGAAAACCCCAGAGGGGGTTCCAGCGTGAAATGCCTTTCCTTTAACTACAGAGTTCTGGCTAGTACCTCCAAGAAACTAGCCATGCGGAGGTTGATTAAGAATGAACCAATTGATATCCTTATGCTGCAAGAAACTTTGGGTAATGCTGATTCCATCGAGCATACCCTTGCCACCCTGCAACCTGGATGGCAGAACCATGCGTTGGATGCCATAGGTAGGGCTGGAGGTCTAGCCATCAGTTACAATCCTCAGACAATAAATGTATTTGCCACTTGGGGGGAGTGGGATTCATAGGCATGGATTTCTTCTCAGCCGAGCTAGGATAGACCTTGAGGATTATCAATGTATATGGCCCATGCCAGAGGAGAGAGGAATTCTGGCAGAATTTTCTTGGATCAAGTATGACATCTATAGATCAGATTATCATTGGAGGTGATCTTAATTTCTCTATGGGATTTGGGGAATCCTGGGGATCGCATGCACAAGTTGACCCCTTGTCTGATTTCCTTAAAGACATTCTGGAGCAATATCAACTTGCTGATATCCCCATGAATAAGTCGATGCCTACTTGGAGGAACCAGAGAATAGGGGATGCATCCCTGGCTACGGGACTTGACAGATTCATGATCAAAATTCCCCTTCTCCAGAGACTACCTAGATATAGACAATGGGTCGGGGTAGGGGGTAAATCCAACCATTACCCTATCTATTTGGAATATTTGGGAATTGAAGCCAAGCCAAGGGCTCCCTTTAAATTCAATGATGTTTGGCTTCAAGACGAAGAGTATTATAAACTGATCAAGGACTACTGGGTGTCCCACCCTATATCTAACCACAGATCGGCAGTCGAGGGTTTCTGCCATAATCTCTCTCAGCTTAAACAATCAACCATGGCTTCGAATAAGGAGAAGAAGGCCAAGGAGGATCGGAACATTCTGGACATAGAAGCTGAGCTAGAAAAACTGATGGATGATAGGAATTGTGGTTTTACCTCAACTGAAGAAAATAACAAGCTGATCGAGATTAAGTAGTGGAAAGACAAGATTCTTAATGAAATGGAGGAAGCTTGGAGATTGAAGAGCAGGGCCATATGGTTGAAGGCGGGAGATGACAATACCAGATTTTTCCAGAATTATGCCAAAGGAAGAAAGGTGAGTAATACAATCTGGAAGCTACCCCTTCCTAATGGAGATCTGGCAAACAATTTCCAAAAACTCTCCAGATTGGGCACATCTCACTTTCGGAGTCTATTAAAGGTACCCCATGAAACAACCTTATCAGATATCATTCATGTGGCTGGACTTTTCCCCCGTTTTGTTGGTGAAGAAGAAGCAAATGAATTAACCTCACTGGTTACACTGGAGGAACTGGAGGGGGTTCTCAAGTGGTTCAAGAAGGATAAAAGCCTGGGACCCAATGGGTGGACTATTGAATTCTATTTGGCTTTCTATGAATTATTGGCCTCGGATCTCCTTCGGGTTGTGGAGGAATGCCATTCATCTGGAAGGATGTTCAATGCTATCAATTCCACCTTCATAGCCCTCATTCCTAAGACTGATTCCCCTGTCTCTTTTGATGACTTCCGTCCCATCTCCCTCTGCAATTGCCTCTATAAGATTATTTCCAAAATCATCGCCAATCGTATCAGACCTATTCTTTCTCAGCACATTCTCCCTGAACAATTTTCTTTTCTTGAAGATCGCCAGATTCATGAAGCGATTGGTGCTGCTCAAGAGGCCATTCATTCTATCCAAGCTCGCCGTCTTAAAGGTATCATTCTCAAAATTGACTTAACCAAGGCCTTTGACAGGGTGGACTGGACTTATATCAAAATGCTGCTTATTCATATGGGCTTTCCTCTTCCTTTTACAAATTGGATAATGGCCTACATATCAACCCCCTCATACAGTCTACTCATTAATGGATCCACCTCCCCTTTTTTCCATGCTGAGAGGGGTCTCAAGCAGGGATGCCCTCTCTCCCCACTCCTTTTCCTACTTGTTATGGAAGGATTGAGCACACTCGCCTATCATGAAAAGTAGAATGGCAGATTACCAGGCTTGAAGATCACTGATCAGTGTTATTTAACACACCTTCTATTTGTAGATGATGTCATCATATTTTTGGATGGGAGTGTTCGGGACATGACCACCCTTGATAAGATTCTCGCCTCATTCTACAGGGCGATCGACATGATGGCTAACCACTCAAAATAAACTATTTCCCAGGCTTACACTTAAGCTCAAGAATATGATCTAGCCACGCATCGTTTCCCTTATAACCATTGACCGTTGGATCAGGGGTTCAAATATTTGGGTTATTGGATCAAGCTGACGGGACACAAGATTGCGAATTGGACCTGGCTGATCACAAAATTAGAGAAACGGATCTCGCACTGGAGCCATCGCTTTCTATCCAGAGTAGGGAGGTTAGTTCTCATTAAATCAATTTTGAAAGCCACACCTGTATTCTGGATGGCTTTAGCCTGGATACCTAGAGGTATTCTCACTCGCCTAAACAAATCGTGTTGTAGATACCTCTGGAATGGAAGACAGGATAAACGAGTTTTTTCTTGGATCAACTGGGATAACATTACTCTGCCTAAGAAGTGGGGAGGTTGGGGCCCAAAGGATCTCACACATTTTGCACACGCTTTGGCTGCGAAAATGGGATAGACTTTGCTTACAAAGCAAAATCTCTAGACATCTATCTCATACCACAAATACATTTGGCCCTTACAACTCATGTATTGGATCAGATTACCTGGCTGGAACAGAACAGGTATATCAATAGTATGGAAAGCTCTGTTGTACTCGCTCCCCCTCATTCGCAGCCATCTAACATGGAGAATAAATGATGGATCCAGGGCACGCATCGGACTGGATCCATGGACAGGAGGTGGAGGGAGGTGTTATCTCCCACAAGAGCTTATTCGGATTCTCGAACAACAAAATGCTAGAGTAATAGCTCACATTGCAGATCAGGAGAACTCTTCCATATTCACTCAAGCATGGAAGACAGTTGCACAGTTAAATCTGCCTCCTGACTGGCACCAAAACTGGGAGGATTACACGAATGCTCTGAGTGAATCTCATATTCGCATTAAAGACGGACCAGACGAACTCATGCAGGAGAAGGTTGAATCTGGCTATTACTCCCCCAAGGAAGGGTACCTGTGTCTGATTAAATACAGAAAGCCGGAAATATTACAGAGCTGATGGAAGATCATCTGGAAATTAAAGACCCGGCCCCGTACAAAACTCTTCTTCTAGTGCTTAGTACAGAACAAGGTCCCCACTGGGGAAGCGCTCATGCGCAGATCTGTGCATGGTCCCACCTGGTGCATACTCTGCAAACAGTTGTCCGAATCTACCTCTCATCTTTTTATTACATGTGGAATACCTAAATAAATATGGCAGGAAGTGACTGAGGAGCTCGACTTCCGGAGTAATTTGGAGGGTGAAAACATCTCAGTAGAATGAGATGCATGGTATCGAGCTCACTCCGATACAAATCGCACGTGCCTTCCCCTCATCATTATTTGGGCAATTTGGCTGGCTAGGAACAAACTGATCTTCCAAAATGGCTTAATTCGATGGCAATCTGTTACTGCAAAAATCATTGCAGCATATCATGAACTGTCGGAATATACCCCTCCACGCATTTGTAGACTAACTGCCCCGGACCCCATTGACCACTCCATACCATGGGCTTTTTTTGATGGTGTTGTGTAGCAGCACGGATGTGGGGGGGGCTTCATCCTATTTTTATCATCTCATCATCGTTACAAAGTCAAGATGGGCTTAGGCAGAGGAACGAACAATTTCGCTGAGCTCATTACCATTAGACACCTCATGCATTTTGCATTAAATCATGAATGCAGAGACTTACAGATATTTGGGGATTCAAATATTATCATAAACTGGATCAATCTAAAATCTAGATGTCATGCACACACACTCTTAAATATTTTGGATGAAATTATGCACCTCAAATCATAGTTTAATAACATCATTGTCCGTCATATCTATGGGGAGCATAATCACAGTGCCGATGGATTATCCAAGGAAGCCACGCACATTCCAGGAGGACAGTGGATAATCCATGAACAGAGGGGCAACTCACAGTATCAATACTACCACAGGCCCTACATAGATCAAATCTACCCTTGAGTGGATGACCACTGATTTTGCCATGTATATATGATGATGTAGAAATCTAGTTTTACTCATGAACAACATCCTATGATTTTGCCATGTATATATGATGATGTAGAAATCTAGTTTTACTCATGAACAACATCCTATGAGGTTCAATTATATATTTTGCTTATTATACAAACATCCTGCGTGATGTTTATTTTTGATAGCTTGATACAGCATCATCCCGTGTGATGATTTTTTGATTATGAAACAGACATGTATAGGAAGGATCACAGACTCTTAAGTCATGAAGGAAATCCACATATGCTGAACATCATTTATTACATGTAATTTTTCACCATATAATGAAAGATTACTATTTTTCCGTTGGAAAAGAAAATGTGTTTAGTTCTCTCATATTTTCTTTATCTAATGAACTCAAACAATATATCAATAAACTTAGTGATCTTTAACTTCTACATATATAATCAAATGAATTTGAACATTTGGGAAAAAATATATTACAATATTCACATAAAATATATTAAATTCACATAACTATAAATTTGAACTTCCAAATTGTTATTATGGTAGAAAAAATACAATTTGTTTTGTTTTAATAATCACTAATTTTTAAACACTTATAAAAAATTGTAACAAGGTATTATATATGTATGAGAAGATTATTTTAAAAATTGCTTTAAATAAGTTTTAGTAAATTTAGTATTAATATTAAATATTTGAGAAAATTTATTACTTTTTGTTTGTTAAGTAATGTGAGTCTTGAGATAATTATAACACTTAACTTATAACTTGAATAGTTGTGACCTAAGTGTTGGAAAATCTATTAGAAAAGCATTTAATTTACTTTTCTTTACTTGATATTTACTTGTGATATTAAATTCTTATAGTTCTTGATTATGTTTATGTTTTTGTCATCAAATAAATGCCAAAACAATAAATATCATAGCCATACAAAAATGAATATAAGATATAGGCTCCAAGCCAAGGAAAAACACTTGCAAGGGAAAAACCTATAAAGAACTTCTCTTGTTATAGAATCAACATCTTCAAAGGAGACTTCTAGGACCAAATCCTAGACCAAGGCTATCACCAAGAACCAATCTAACCAACCTTCCTCCTTTAAAACAAGTGAAGCAAAATGTACAAGATAAAATTGAGTTTTTGCTCCTGGAGACAAAGTTACAACAAGAAGAGCTACAACAATGTAAGCATCATTCTAAACTTGTTTTTATTTAGAGAAATCCTCTATTTGAGGATGAAATTGACTCCCATCATCAATCAACAAGTGATCAACTAAGTAAAGGTAAGGTTGATCCCCATCAAGTGCCAATTATAGGAGCATTTTAACATAATATGCAAAACATCAGCTTGCACTTCACAAGCCCATTATCAGACCTTCAAAAGAGATTATTGACAACATAACTATAACTGGTCCTGGATATGACAAGGAGGTTTCTCTTCACACTCCATACTAATCCAAACCCACTCGGTTTCGTAGTACTCGGTTTTTGCATGATAGTTCATATTCACTCGTTCTTGCTCCTCCTACACAACAATATATTGTGAAATGCCAACATTGTGAATGAGTTGGTCATATGAAAGATCACTATTTTGATCTTCACCCATGCAAGAATTGCGATCGACACACTCATTGTTCAGACAAATGCTTCGAAAGCAATCCTATTTCAAGAACAAAAATTCACGTTGGATGGATCACTTCTTGGGAATCGTCTTCAACAACCAAGAAGATATTTTGCTCATACAAGAGGATTTGTTCTAGAGTATTGAAAAGGCTTGCAGTTGAGTTCTCTTTATCTTCTCACCTTGTATCTGGTAGGGGGGCCATTGATCATCATCTATAAGTTCCAAAGATAAATTAAGCGAGTCTAAGCCACAACCTAAAATTATTGCCTAAGCCTACATTTGGAGACAACCATGCCCACATTCACAATTGTATCTAGAGGTAGAGAAGCCCCTAAGCATGCCTTTTGCTGGTGGTCTTCCTTAAACTACCGCAGGTTGTAGACCTCCCTTTCCCAAGTTGAAGGTCTCCCTCTCCAAAACAATAAGGAGCAAATCCTCTAGCAAAATACTTTAGCTTCTTGCCATATTTGAAAGAGTTTCAGGAATCAAACTAAGTGTTCTTTCAGTTGGTGTCCTTCCTAAAACCACCATAGGTTGTAAACCTCCCTTTTTTTTTAGGTTGAATGTCTCCCTCTTCAAAGCATTAGGGACACTTTCTCTAGTAGAAGAGTTCAACCTCTTGCCAGATTTGGAAGAGTTATGGGAACTCCACCAAGCATTCTAGTGTTGGTGGTCATTTTTTAAAACACGACAAGTTGAGACCTTGATTTCTCCCACCTTATGCCATCATCTTAGAGCTCACATTTAGCTTTTTTTTTTTCATGCATTATTGTATTTTTTTATTAGATCTGTCTTCTTCAACTCATATATTCCCCTTCAGATTAAGTAGAGGAATTTGGAAGCCTAATCTGCTAAGAGTTGGTGTGGAAAGTGAACAATCACTGGAGTCCAAAAGACGACTTGGTGTATGAAAACCAAGGGTCAAAATAATTTAATATTAATGTGCATATTTGTTAATAGAAATATAATCACGTTTATCCTATTTGGTTGTCCACTATTCTTGTGAAATGTAGCACCATTTGAATTAATGGAGAAACCTATTCCATTCAATCATAAAGGTCCACAAAAATGGCTCATCAAAACCCTCAAAAGTGTTAATAACAATGAGGTTAGAAACAAAGAAGTCATAACCTCCAATAGACAAGATGGAGGTGATGTAGATAATTTTTATTCAAGTGATGTAGATGACATGGATGTTTCATATGATTGTGAATTGAATTTATCTACTAATTTTAAACCAATTTGAAGAAGCTTCCTCACATGATGAGTGGAAAAAATAAATGCACAAGTATGATGCTCTCATAAAAAATGGGACATGGAAGTTTATGAAACCTCTATTTGAAACCAATTTGTTGGCTGCAAGTGGGTCAATAAGAAAAAGTATAAAATAGATGATTTACTTAAAAGAAATAAAGAACAATCACAGGAAAGGATTTTCAAAAGAGATGAGATGTTGATTATGAGACATTTTCCGCATATAAAAATGGGCCACCATCCATACTCTCTTTTCCTTGGCAATATAGAATGGATAGAAATTTTATCAAATGGATCTAAAGACTACTTTCTTGAATATTTGAAAGAGAATGTATTCATGTCTCAATTGAAATATTTTTCAATTGTGAAGGGATGAAAATAAAAATTATGTAAACTCATTGAATCCTTATATGGCTTGAAACAAACATTGTGAGCCTCATATGAAAAATTAATTGAGTATCTTATGAAATTAAATTTCATGAACTTTAAACTTGATGACACAACTCTATTTGTCAAGAAAGTTTGAAAAACTATTATATATCTTGTAGTGTATGTAGAATATTTTTTTATGATAGGGAACAATGAAAGTCATATTACATCCATAAAAAAAGAGATGAATAAAGGGTTTCAGATAAACAAAATCGGACATATTCACTATTACTTGGGCATTGAAGTGACTCAACATCCAAAGTACACATTCATCTCCCCAAAGAAATACAATGGAGAATTGTTAAAAAAGTTTAGCATGGTTAACTCAACAACTATTATGTTTGAATCAACCTTGTACATTTCACATGTAACCCCAACAAGCTTAACTAGATTTAATTTCTTGAGGCCTCATTGAATTTTAACATAAGAGAATCTACCAATTAAACTAGCCACCAAGGCTCCCAAATTTCCTTAAAATAAATACAACCCAAATCTCACAACCTTATAAAATCAATAAAGTGATAAAGATATCAAAGATATAAATCAAATGAATAGAGAAAAAATCACACTTGTGACCATAAATAACAATGAACTTTGTCTTCTATAAAGAAAAACATGTCTTCTTACATTTATTAAGGGGGAGAGGGAAAGATGGTATGCACTTCTTTCCATTAATCTATCTTAAATACTAAAATTAATTTAACATAACTTATTTGTGTGAAAAGATCCAAATCATAAAAGAATTAACATAAATATTAATTAAACTAATATCTTTTCTTAATGATCCTTTTGAAAAAAAAAATATTATATTTATTTTTTCAAAAACATTATATTTATTTTTGAATTTATCAATCAATGAAATAATATAGTGAAAATAATTATAATTTACTTTAATAAATTTAACTTGATCATTTCAAATAATTTACCAAACCAATGTGTTTAGTTCTCTCATCTTTTGCTTATCTAATGAACTCAAATAATATATCAATAGGTTTAGTGATCTTTATCTTCTGCGTATATAATCAAATGACATTGTACATTTGGGAAACAATTATATTACAATACTCACGCAACATATATCAAATTCACAAAACCATAAATATGAACTTCCAAATTGTTATTATGGTAGACAAATTACAATTTGCTTTGTTTTAATAATCATTAATTTTTAAACATTTATAAAAAAATTGTAATAACAATGTTGGTTTTATATATGTATGAGAAGATTAATTAAAAAATTTCTTTAAATATGTTTTATCAATTTTAATATTAATATTAAACATTTTAAAATTATTATTATTTTTTGTTTGTTAAGTAATGTGAGTCTTGAGGTAACTGGCACACTTAACTTATAAATTCAGTATTTGCGACCTAAGTGTTGGAGAATCCATTAGAGAAGCATTTAATTAACTTTTACTTACATGATATTTACTTGTGATATTATATTATTATTGTTCTTGATTATATTTATGTTTTTATCATCAAATAAATTCCAAAACAATAAATATCACAACCATACAAAAATGAATATAAGATATTGGCTCCAATCCAAGGTAAAACACCTGCAAGGGGATAACCTATAAATAACTTATCTTCTGAAAGAATCAACATCTTCAAAGGAGACTTCTATGACCAAATCCTAGACCAAGGATACCACCAAGAACCAAGGCAACCAACATTTCTCATTCTTTAGAGAAAAAAAAGCAGAATAGCCTTTACATCTCATCAACAAAGTCTACAACACCACCTTTAAGTTTTCAAACCTGTTGCATGACCAGAAGCCTAGCCCTCTTGCATGTGTGAGCTTCTACAAAGATAATACATATTTCTAAACATAATAGAGCTTGACTCCTTTGCTAGGTTCTTCTAGCCTTCCTAACACTTTCACATGTTTCCTTCAATTGTATAGTGAAACAAGAGATGCTTTCTTGTTCTCTTTAAATGGCGTTGAAGCTCTTCTTTTTATAGCCTTTCCAAGAGGCCCCATTAGCCCTCTCTAGGATAAATTCTTCTTGTTTGGAGGACTTGGTATTGCGAACCTTCTTGAAACTTCCAATTATAAAATATTTTTTCTTGTCTTTATCCAAGTACCTAGAAGGGTATTTTACATTATGACAATGACACTTTGACTCATGTAAACCCTAGGATACCTAATGACAAATATTTTTAGCATGAAACCCATGCTTTTACAAAAATAAATTTTTATTTTCTTCTTACATTATTTTCTTTCTCCATTTGATAGATACATCAGTCAAATGACAATTAAGAAGACCGAAACTATTTACATTTTCCAACAACCACGCTTAACTAGGGATTTATTCATAATTGTCCAATTAGTACAAGGACAATACTCCCTTTGAAAAGTTCTCATAAGAAGAGTTGGATTGGAAAACCATCTTTATGCATCAAAATTATGATCGACCAATACTGTCTATTAGGCCTAACTAGACAAGCTCAACTTCATTTGAGAGAATTATGTTGGGAGGCTTTACATGTGATACCGCATTACCTCTAAGGCACATACCCCATCTGGATGTTCACCTGGTATGTCCTTTTAGGACTATTATTATCTTGGATTTCCAAACTTGAATCCTTAAACAATATCGATCCTCTCTGACCACCCTTATCTTGGACATATGTCCTATCCTCAAAGAGTGTCGGTCCATGTCCTTTCTTGGATTTTCTATCCTCAAGGAAACCACAAATTCTTATCCAATCCTCCACCATTCTCTCTTAAAGGTCTTCATTTATAATTATTATGATTTGTCCTGGTCAAGTGCGTGACACATGAAGAATATAATGCTTATGTGATGTCCAACATCACTCCCTATCTCCCATAAAGGATATACCTATTCTCCTTTTAATTAGATAATAGATCCATGCTCCTAGTCAACGAGACTCCTTTATTCCCTCTCAAATCCCAAGGAGATTCTTGACTTCCTGTACTACTTGAGAAGTCATACAAGATTTCAATATTGCTTCAATCAGAGTATAAACTACATTTCGTGATAGTTGAATGGCCCCCTCTTTCCTTCACATCTGATTATATCGAGCTTGATTCCTTTTTGGGTATCATGGAGACATCTTCCTCCTTAATATGTGACGGGTTCCAAGTCATCAGTCTTTCACATCATGTTCATCTTCTCATCATAAATGAAGACATTATATTGAGCCTTCCCATACTTCAAGCTGATTATAGCTTCCTCATGAAAGTGATCTTATTTGACCTTCAGGTTATCTTCTTGGACTACTAACTTTCAATCCCAATATGAGTACATCCTTTATAGTTTCCAAGTATTAGATATTGATCTTCCCTCATCATTCTCCATACTGTTGAACTTGCCTCAATTGTTATCATGTATTCTTGCAACATCTTTCAAGGTAGAAAAATAATATGTTAACTAGATAGCCAACAAAATATTAACATCAAACTTACCTCATCATGACAACTTTCTCATCATCAACATCCTCATGGTACATCTCCATTCAAATTTTCCTTCTTGCATCAGAGTTCCCAAAGATCTAACTTGATTACCAAGTTATCATTTGCTTCCACACATTGTACTAGATGTTGATAATTAATAATGTATATTCTAGCGATAATTTTTGAGCATTTTATCCATTCTAGAGAAAGTCAAATTATTTTCTTAGGCATCATATAACCAAATGAAATATTAACTATGCATTTGCAACATTTCTTATAGGATTATATGAATCCTACCCAAAGGTTACTTTCAACATGCATTCTTAATCTTTCACACAATCATCTAGTTATTTGTATCCTACAATGAGCTTTCAACTTGACCAAATGCAAATTTTCATCCTTTTCAGAATATTGTTTCCATACAATATGGAATTGTTGTAGTTGCTACAACACCCTCCAAAATTTTGGCCTATACCCAATTTCAGAGCCTTCCATGATCTTTTTGGTCATTGTCACTAACTTTGAAACTCATTTCAGTTGTTTTCTTGAAGTCTTGTCTTCCCCTTTGCAAAATGGGCAAAGTGTCGCCTTTTAGCATGTTGGTTGTCATATATTGTGTATAATCCCATTTTGGTGGTTTTAAGAGGTCATATTTATGAAAATGAGTTGTTCTAACGTTGTAAATAGTCGTCTCACTCATTTCCAATGTTTTGAGCACTGTCACACAAGTGTCATCATAGTCATCGGAAAGTACATATTTGGCGTCGCACTTGTCGTAACTTATTGTATAGTTGTCACATAAAGGGAAATGATTTGTTCATGTGTTTGGATGATATATGTTGTCATGTCACCAAATATTCTAAGTGTGTGATGACAATCAAAGTTAATCACCATTCACACCAATCTCACTGATACCACACTTAGCCATTTTCAAAAAAACTTCCCGACTGGACAACGTAGCTTCACCAGGCCTCCCTTGAGCTGCGCACTACACAGTATTAGTCCTCTAGATGTGACCTTAATTCTTGGCACTACGTAATGCATAGTTCCTTCCTCCTAGGACTGCTACACTACGCAGTTTTTGTGCCCAAGCCCCGACCTTCACCTCCAGAATTGCGTAGTCATTCCTCCCAGCCTGACCTCCACTACATACTGCACAATCAAAAGCCTCAAGTTCATCCTCTTATCCCTTTAAATTTTCATCTCCGCAGTAGCCTTTCCTCCCTTTCCTGCCAAATTTTCATAGTGTTTCCTCTCACTGGTCATTCCCTCAGCTTCTCCCACTAGCTTCCAAAACTGCGTAGTCTCTTCCCCCAGCCCAACTTAAATAGTGCATTTCACAAGCTCAAGCCTCAATCTCATTCCCTAAGAATTTTAACTACACATTTCCACAACAACCCAACCTTCCTTGACTCCTAGAACTACACAGTGAGTTCTCCCACTGCCCATCCCTTTAGCCTATCCCAATGGCTCTGGAAACTGTGCAGTATTGTCCCTCAGACCCACCTAAAATGAGCATTATGTAGTCTAAGGGCTTAATGTTTTCCCTGTCTTCTGGAACTACGTACTTCGCAGTTACTGAGTCCCTCTTCCTAGCTGATCACTTGTTTTGGGCTTAGTTGGTGGAACATAATTCATCATCTTAGACTAGGGGTTTTTCATATTGATGTCATTTCGTCATGAGTGAACTGCAAGAACAGGTACCCTATCATGTCATGAAAAGATGATTAAAAAGAAGAATAAGGAGGGAAGAATGCTTAAAGACTCTCTTATAGTTGAACTTACAAATTGATCAATCAATATAAAGTGAAGGGACATTAGTTTGTGACCACTATCAAGGACTTGAGATAATTGAAGATTCCTTATCACCAAGCCATGCAAAGATGAAAAAAATAATTCTTCAAGAAGACATCCAAAACTCAGCAGCAAAAGTGTCTTGGCATTGCCACATCATCAAGCATTCCATGTCAGTAGTGTCATGTCATGTCATGTCATGAGTGGTCATATGCCACATCACTATTGTGAATCATGTATATTGTATTCAAAATGTATTGTAAAGTGGAAGTCCAAAGGAGACACATGGAATGTAAAGAGTCCTGTAAGTTGAAAATTCATAAGAAGTCCAATAGTAATGAGGATAGTCAAAGAGTCACCCATGGTTATATACACTCCCTCATTATATGAGCAAAGGAATTTTCACCTTGGCTCCTCCTGCAAAGCATTAAAGAGATAAACTAGTTCTTTGAGGAGTAAGGAGTGGCTCCAATGCTCCAATATTGGAGCTAGTGATGTACATTGTAAACATGTGTCTTCGAAATCGTACTTAATAACATAAGCCTCCAAGGCTATCACATTCTTCATGAATGGGTTATGAATGTTTGCAAGAGTATTTTGCGAATGTTTGTATTTCATGTTTATCCCCTTTCCACAGTAGAAGAACCTTGACACACTTACAACTGAACACTCACTAGGCACACCTTCTTTCTTTTCAAAGACACCATTACATTCCTCTCTCTATGGTTGATAGTTAGAGCCAAGGAATATCTTTAAGTTATATGGAAACCGAGTCGATTTTTGAGATGGGGCTCCTACACCAAATGGTGTGACGTCTAATTATGACCTCACATCAGGGAGACCCTTGGTTGATGGATTTCCAACACTGTGAATAGTGGTGCTAGAAGGAGGGCAAATGACAAGTTTATCCTGTTGAATCTGGTTTAAACCTCTTATCTAAAATTTCTCATACTCAAATCTTACTCTCGAGGTGTTTCTCTAATTTTTTCCTTTATCAATTTTCAATCCCCAGTGAGCCTCTCTATCACTTGTACCAGTTAAAGTTTTATGATGAGGATGGAACATCCATAACCGAGCACATTTATGATTTTCTTAAATTTTGTGAATCTTACAAAATCTAAGATGAAGATTTTTCTTGTGTTCTTTTCTTCCTCACCCTTGAAGGTCATGTTAATCGATCATGCCATACCTTGCCACCTGCTTCCATCTATTCCCTTTATTAGTTCCTAGGGCAGCTTCATCAAGCCTTTGATAGGTATAATTAGCGAGATGTTTGTAAAAGAATCAATCTCTTAAGAATGAATCCTAATGAATCAATCGAAGATTTTTTTGATCAATTCCCTCATCTCGCTGTGAAATTTATAAAGAAGACATGAATTACGATTTCTTGAAATAAGAGTTTTAGCACTTGGTTCTTATCTCTTTACACAGTGAACCTAAACCGCCTGATTTTATTACTTCCCCAACTCTTGTAAGTTATGAGACACCTCTAATTTCAGAGGAGGAACCTATTATTCCTTTTTTTCCTTGCCCTCCTCCTTTTCTAGTCCTGATGTGGATGCCTCCTTGCAGTGATTGTGAAGTTGGGAAATCTACAAATCAAATTCTTAATCCACCTTCTCATTTTTCTTCCATTTCTCATGACTAAGATTCAATAAAGAAAATCCCATAATGGCTCATGAAGCCCATGGGGAAGACTAACTTCCCCATTTTTCAACATGATGTTATCATTCATAACTCTAGCCTCCAATATGATCAAAATTTTTATGACCCTATATCGTCTACATTCCATTACTCTTTGTATTGTGGTCCACCCAATCAATCTACTCCACCAATTAGTCTTTCACACTCTCTTGATTTTTGCATTGCTGGTTCAAATTGTGATCAGATACAAGGAAGTCACTTTACATAGGAAGAGGAGTAGGAAGGTGAAGATGCTTTCAATCTTTCTTCTATTTTAAAAAATCCTCCATGTGAAGACGATGCACTTCCATTCTTGGATTATTTTGAATCTCCTAATATTGATAGTGAATCAAATGTAATTTATTCTTTCGATCAATCTGTAGCCTCAGGTGAATAATTATAATAATGATGAATTTATTGATGTATGTGATCACAAATTCTTGGGTGCATCAACTGATCTTTTGCTTTCTCATGAATATTTTACTTTTGATCTAGAATATGATTCAGTCAAAGAAGATGTTCTGATAAAAAATTCCTCTATTTTTTGTGATGCATCTGCCTGTGATGAGGGCACCCCGTGTTCTTCAAGTCCATCATCCGATGAGTTAACCTCTCATTTGGCACAAGTTGGTGAGAGTATCCATGAGGAAAATGAAAACAATCAAATCTTTGAGTACTCTTCCCAACCATCATCATCCCTTCACTTGCATGAAGACAACTCTTCAAATTACCTTGCTTGTGAAAATTCCTTGATTTGTTTATCTTTGAATTTGCGATTAGAAGAACCTTTTGACTCAAGTAATCTAGTTATTGAAGTTGAAGAATCTGGTCAAACCAGTGACAAAAATGGCGGCCATCTAGTGAAGAGTGATCTTATTGAAACTGGCGGTAGCAATTATCCTCACCCCATGCACGATATGATTCAATATTCAAGATGTGATTTTGCAATCCTGGAATGTTCTGAGACCTACCTGGGAGTTAAGGCACATCAACTTCCATTCATGGTTATGTTAGGATCTCATGACTTTGGTAAGCCCCCTAAAATAAGCCAGGTCTATTTTTTCCCACACAATACTTCTCTTTGCATGGTTTCACTGGATGAAAATTTATTTATGAAAAATGTTTGGTATTTTGGGTATGATCTTTCACATTTTCAAGATTTCACTTCTGACCAGATTTAAGAATAATTTTTAGTTTATTCATCTTCATGTAAATCTCTCACATAAAAATTGGGTTTTGAATGTGTGCCTCTCATTAAGTCATGGAATTCTGAAGTTGATCATTTCAAAGGCTATCTTTGGCCAAAGGAATCATGCCTATCAAATTCATCTCTTAATAGTCATCTCCTGATTTTTTTCTCACAAATTTTATATTGCAAACCTTCCCCTTCATCGCACCTGAAATCCTCTTGAGTAATAATGAATGCATGAGTTATCCCACAAATTAATTTTTTCTCCATTCACCATGTCCTAATTGGTCTCATGTATTTTTTGTGTTGACATCCCTTTTAAATTCTTTTCATGATTACAATACTTGCACAATTTGTCATCAATTATAGGAAAACAGTTTGTCACATTTGGCTTGCAAGGATCTTGGTTCAATTGTCATCTGATGACTATTATTCATATTATCATTTTCCCACTAGTATATCCAATGGCAGTTGTTTTACATCCTTCAATCTTTATCGTTCAACATCTCACTATTCAGATTTTGGTCTAGCGATTGAAACACTTCAATCTCCACTGATGGTTATGTCAAGTCCTCACTATCTCAACATGACTAATGAATATTATCAAATCTATTTTCCCTCTAAAGATTCTCATTATAATACCGTGCCTCTAATTGAAAATCCATCTTTTCAAAAATTTTGGGTTTTTCAGGAGGATTATCATGAATTTTATGATCCAATTGCTAAATGGTTGGAGCAATATTACTTGGCAAGATCCTTTACAATAAATAGGTTTTAAACGTTTCTTGCGCTTGCTAAGAAGGATGACATAGAAGAAGGTGCATTCAAAAGAAGTATTCGAGGTTTGTCTGATTATGCTTTCCATCGGAGAGGTAAGAGTGTGAATTGGATGAAAGTAGTGGTGGTGACACATCTTTATGCCCACAGGAAAGCCCTTCAAATTTTTGTGCAAATTGTTCAAACTCTCATCTTTTCTCTTGTACATTTATTCATATCTATTTTAATTGATCTCATCTTTGTGATTGTAGGTTGAGAATGATTACAGTGGATACATTGGAAATTCCATTATGCATGACCCTGACATTCTAGTTGTTAGGGTAGGAGTAGGATTAAATGCAACCTTGTTTTCCTTATCTTGCACTCATCCCATGTTGTTATCTTTAGTCTCTCTTGTATTTTATTTATTTTCTCTTGCATTATGCTTTGGTTTAGCTTCTCTTTGTTGTATTTTGGTTTTGTTTCCTTGTTGTGCATTGTCTTTGATTTCATTTTATTTCTTTTGTTTTTATTTCTTGTTATTTGTCTACTTTTGTTTTAATTATGTGAATAAGTGTTGTGCCTGGACTTGTTTTGGCTTCTTAGTATCTGTGTGGTTAAAGTATAAAGAGTCTTGTGACACTTTGACATTTGGCTAACCTTCAGTCTATCTTCCTTGTGTCGGTTATATCTTATGGTCGATGAAGTTCTGATGGAAAATATGATTCATCCGTAAGGAGAGTTTTCGTCTAACCATGAACCCATGCCTACTCAGGAAACCTTATGCCTACAGTCAGTTTGTGTTTTGGTGTTTTCATGCTTATCTAATTAGTAAAAGTGGAGAAGGGGGAAATCTAAAATGAGCAAACCTAAATCAAACGTCTTTATATGCTTCTCTAAAGGAACAACCTCTTCTTCTCTCAATAAGTCATGATCCCTCTTCTGCCCAAAAATAAATAAGTGTTGATGCATAGTCTTCTTAAAATAAATAAATAAAGGAGAAAGATGATAAATGCTTCTTGCATAGAGAGGTGAAGCAAGCAACTCCGTCAGGGTACTGTTGAGGCTCGCTGGTAGTGGAGCAATGTTTGTGTTCCTGTGTGACTCTGTCGAGGTATTGTCCATGCTTGTTAGCAATAGAGTAACACCAAAGATGAAAAACTATACTATAAAAATAAAAAGCTCGTGAGCTACACTACCCTTCCCAATTTGAAACATTGTGATATTACTGCATCTTATGTTTTGTTCAACTGAGAAGGCATAAAGGGGACCATGTCTATTCATGAGGTGAGTGAGAAGACCAAAGTAATATGCATGATGAATCAATACTCCCTGAAGAACGAAGGCCCCGTATAGAGACCGAGATAGATAATTTTAAATCTAGAAGTGTGCTGCCAAGTGTTGTAGCTACTACAACGCCCTCCAAAATTTGGCCTATACCCAATTTCAGAGCCTTCCTCGATCTTGTTGGTCATTGTCACAAACTTTGAAACTCATTTCAGTTGTTTTCTTACAATATTGTGTCCCCATTTGCAAGATGGGAAAAGTATCATCTGTATAATCTTATTCTGGTGGTTTTAAGAGGTCATATTTGTGCAAATTTTTTAAAAACGACAACAAGAAATTTTGGTTTAATTTTCCCTTGAATTAAATTAGAATTAAACTTGTAATTCCACATCTCATGACAACTTGTAATAGTTAACTAAGTTAATTTAACTTAGTTGGCTTAGTTAATTCAAGTTGAGAGTCTATCTAGAGTCATGTAGAGTGGTTCCAAAATTTTAGGGGCCCAGGTTGAGTTTATTTTGAGTTGTAATTAATTAACTCAATTTATCTAAGTTTAAGTCTATTAAACTAGTTCTCACTATTTGAGGAACTACTAGGAGGACTAGCAGTGTGGTGTGCCTACACTGGTGAGAAATTTAACTGATGATTCACTCATAAATAACTGATTCATGTTAGATTTGAGAGTTACCCAATTGATATTGGAGATCAAGGGAAATGTTCTATCATTTATATAACCATCTGAATTGTACAGGTGGTACATGTAGTCTGAGGAAGGCCTTAATGGGTTGCGCCATTCATATTGGGAATTTCCTTCATTAATAGGGGGTAATTACCTAAGGGAACAACACAAGGAAATAGGGATTTGAGTGGGCTTGGAACTGGTTAAGTATTGGCCTGATCTTGTTCAGGATGTAGTGAGACAGATAGAGATAGTGCAGAGAGTTCTCAGGCTTGAGAAAAGCATTGTAATCTTCTCATATTTTCTAACTAATGCAATATATGGATATCATGGTTTTTAGTTATGGCTTTTCCCCAGGAAATAATTGTGTAATGTGTGATTCAAATTCTTTCTCTTGTATGCTTATGTGATTGTGCGATCGTAATTGGTTTCTGAAGGTTGGTAGAGTAGATTCAAGTATTTTGTTTTAGCATATTAAAAATATCAATTTGAATCTATGTGGATTTTCTACATGGTATCAGAGCAGGAATCACTATAGCAAAAAATAGTACGAGTTTGTTTTGAGCAACTGAATCGAATTTGTAGATCTCCTCTTCAGGGTCACTAGTAGGATTAGGATGTCGTTCTTAGGATTGAGACTCAAATATGCCCTTGATGGTAGTTCAAATTACATAGATTGGAAGGACAGGATGGAGGTAGTGTTGTAAGACAACGGGCTGAAGGAGTTCATAGATAGTGATATTCCTATGCCTGCAGCAACAGATGCTCAAAATTTGGCAGCATGGAAGAATAATGTAGCGAAGGAAAAAAGGATTCTATTGGAAGGGGTTCGAGATTATATTGTCTTGAACCTCCATGGAAGAGAAATTCCATATTCTATGTGGAAGGCCTTAACAAATTTGTTTCAAAACAATAAGGACCATAAGAAGATGGCACTGAAGGAAAAGCTTAGAAAGATCAATATGGAGAAGGGAAACATAATACGGAAGTACTTGACCAATTTCACCTAATGTTAGAATGAGCTTGGAAGTTTCAGTGTTACAGTTGTTGAAGATGATATGGTTATCCTAGTACTTCTAGGCCTTCCAAAGAGCTGGCATAGCTACGAGGATTCAATTAATTGGAGGAATAAGCTACCAGAGTGGAATTATTTGTGGTTTGACTTGGTACAAGAAGAGATTTGACAGAACACCAGAAATGGATCCTCATCAAAGAATGAGGATGAGGAGAACTATGCCTTAGCTGGAAAGGTGAAGAAAAGGAAAGGGAAGTCAACCCATTCCAAATCATATTCCAGTCATGGCAGAAAAAAGAAGGACTTGTCAAATATTAAATGTTTTCACTATCATAAGCTAGGACACTATGCCACGAAGTGTCCACACAACAAGATCAAAAAGAATCCCTCAGGAGAAGTGGCAGGTGAAGCTCTTGCTTCACAATTATAGCTGGATTTCACTCTCATCGCATGCATGGTGTCATTAGTGATGGGATTGGTGTGATACCTGGATAGTTGAGGTTCATTCCATATGAACAACAACAAAGAGTTATTTAGTTAATTGGATGAGAAAGATTGCTAGATGCACATTGAGATGGGAGATGATGGGAGGTATAATGCAATCAACATTGGTATTGTTACCTTTCAAAGGGATTCTGGTTCTCCTCTCACATTGAAATATGTCATGTATGTTCTTGGTTTGAAGAAGAACTTAGTTTCAGTTGCCATGTTGGAATACTATGGCTACGATGTGATATTTAGCAAAGGAAAGGAATTCCTTCGTCACATAGCCACGAGTCAAGTGAAGAAGATTGAGGTTTGGATGAAGAACCTCTAATTGGATGTAGAATATTGTGATGCCTTGAGCACAAAAGTAGAGTAGGTGCAAAGCCGAGACATCGGTCAATTATGGCATAGAATATTTGACCATCTACACCTGAAGCTTTGTATATCATGCAACAAATTTCTACAGGACATTCCCAAGGGTGCACTTGAGCACCACGATAGATGGAAAGGGTGTACATTGGGGAAGTACACCAAAAACACCTTTCATGATAAGGACAGTTGAGAGCAAGTGATCCTTGAAAGAGTTCACTTAGATGTGTGTGGACCATTCTCGATAGCCTCCAGAGCCAGACATAGGTATTATGTGATATTTGTAGATGATTTTTCATGTAAGTGTTGGATATTATTCATGAAGAAGAAAGATGAGACATTCTCAAAATTTTATGAGTTTAAAGCACTTGTCGAGAAATATATAGGAAAGAAGGTGAAGGCTCTTAAGAGTGACAATGGTGGACAATATGTGTCGAATGAATTCAAGAAATTATGTGCTTCAGAAGGAATTCAATGGGAATTGATAACACCTCATAACCCATGGAAAAATGGGGTTGTAGAAAGAAATAACATAAGTATTGTGAGAGAAACATGAGAAATCTTGTATGATCAGAGCCTATCATTACAATCATGAGCTAAAGCATGCAACACAAAAATATTTGTGCAAAACAGAAGTCCTCGTCGAATTCTCGAAATGGATACACCAGAGAAAGAATTTTCCAGTAAGAAGCCAGATGTGACTCACTTCATAATTTTTGGTTCATCAGTCTATTGTCATGTAACCAAAGAAGAATAGAAAAAGCTAGAACCAACAGCTGAGTTGGGCATTTTATGGGGTACACTGATACACCTCACAACTATCGGTTGTACATGCCATCTCACAGGATGATAGTGGTTCGTAGATATGTGAAATTCGATGAAGAGAAGGCCATGCAAACTTCCCTTGAGATGGATTTTTAGTTTCATGCGGTGGAGGAGATTTTAGCTCCAAAGAAAGAACCTAAAGATGTGGAGTAGCCATAAGAGGAGGAATACAGAGTGGAAGCACCCACTCATGTAGAGACTTCTAGAGATAGAAGGAAGCACACCAGACAGGTTGATAAATTGATGCATGATACTAGAGAAAATTTGGGAGCACCCATATCACAACGCAGGTAGAGAAGGTCCTCAGAGTGGTACACTAGCTACATGGCTCTTATGAGCGAGTGTAGAGACATATCCATCCTCATTCAAGGAAGAAGTGCAACAACCTATATGGGTTGATGCCATGGTAGATGAGTATGACTCCATCATCAGAAACAATGCATGGGAAGGTGTCCCAAGACCAAAGAACAAGTTAGTTGTAGGATCCAAATGGATTTACAAGGTAAAGCAAGCACTAGGTGGGAGTGTGGAGAAACACAAGGCAAAATTTGTGGCCAGTGGGTTCTCTCAGGTGGAGGGGATTGATTATGAGGAGACCTTTGCTCCAGTTGCAAGGTACTCATCAATCAAATCTATTCTATCACTTTCAATGCAGATGGAATGGAAGATACATCAGATGGATGTAAAGACAACCTTCCTCAATAGAGTGATTGAGGAAGAGGTGTACATAGAGTAGACAGAAGGATTTGAGACCTTCGACAGAGAGTCACATGTGTGCAAACTCAAGAGAGTGTTGTAGGGACTAAAACAAGCACCTCATGCTTGGTACACTAGGATCGGTGACCATTTCATTGGGTTGGGCTTCACGAAAAGTCAAGCAGATGCGAACGTTTACCATATTGTGGTTGAAGGTAACATTAGGGGAATTTTGAGGTCTAAAATGGGCCTCCTAAGAAAAATGTAAAACCAAAATAAACTTTATAAGAACCAATATAATTCAAGATGATGATGTCAACCATGGGGGATGATTCACCATTTTTGGAGTAAAAAGGTAAAAAGATTAAATAATAATAAAATAGTAAAACTACTATTTCAACTCATATTTTCAACTTATCTCCGTAAAGTTTTACTCAAATTTCGAGCGGGAGTACTAGTTGGATGAAAAATTTAATTCCTCATCCAAGGAGTACCCATGTTTTATACTTTCGATGGGCACTACCACAAGAAAAATGAGAAATAAATGAAAAAACGTGATTGCAATCAAGTTTCTCATGTATTTGTCATTTTTCGTGCAGTAGGATCCATTGAAAGTATGCAACATGCACACTCCTTGGATGAGGAATCAAATTTTGCATCCAACGAGTGTTTCCACTCAAAATTTGAGTAAACCCATAGGGATATAAGTTGAAAATATGGTTTCAAAAAATAGTTTTTTCCTTTTTTGCCTCTAAAATTTGATGATGTAATCAAATCGTATTTTATTATTTCCACTATTATTTTATAATTTCCTTAGGAGGCCCATTTTAGACCTCAAAACTCCCCTAGTGATTATTGGTTATAGTATTATATGTCAATGATTTGATTCTAATAGGTGATGAGAACCTAATCAAATCTTGCAAAAAAGATCTTGCAAGAGAATTTTAGATGAAGGACATGGGGATCTTGCATCATTACCTTGGCTTGGAAATTTGGAAAAGAGATGGGGAACTATTTGTCTCTCAAGGAAAGTATGCTAACGAGATACTGAAGAAGTTTTACATGGATAGAAGCAAACCCATGGAAACTCCTCTCGCAAGGAATTGGAAGAAGGAAGATGCTACTTCAGGAAAAGTGGTAGAAGTTACCATTTATAGGCAACTTGTGGGTTCACTTATGTACTTAGTGAACACACGACCAGAGTTATGCATTCAACCAACTTAATCAAGAGAGCCAACCAAGCTCTATTGGAAGGTAACCAAACATGTGTTGAGATACCTTAGATTCACCACTCAGTTTCGTCTTTGGTACAGTCAGATAGACAGAGTGAAGCTTCAAGGCTTCACAAATGCAGATTGAGTAGGGATTCCATCCGACAGGAAGAGCACATTAGGGGGTATCTTCAGTATTGGGTTAGCAACAGTTTCGTGGTATAGCAAGAAGCAGAGATTAGTTACACTCAGTTCAGCAAAAGCAGAGTACATGGTTGCTAGTCAACCAGTTTGTGAGGCTATATGGATGAGGAAAATCCTTGTTGGGTTGTTTGGTCAGCATATGGATCCAACAATGATTTACTCTGATAAAAATAGTTGCATCAAACTCTTAGTTAATCCATTTTTTCATGATAGGTCCAAGCATGTCGACATCTGGTACCACCATCTCACAGATTATGTGCAGAGGTGGATTATGTTGTTAGAGTACGTTCCTACAGAGGAGTAGGTTGCATATATCTTCAAAAATACATTGTCAAGAGGAAAATTTGAGTTCCATAGAGGCAAGATCAGGGTATAAGATAATCCCTTTCTTGTTGAGAGGGAGTGTTAAAAATTGACAACAAGAAATTCTGATATAATTTTCCCATGAATTAAATTAGAATTAAAATTTTAATTCCACATCTCATGACAACTTGTAATTGTTAACTAATTTAATTTGACTTAGTTGGCTCAGTTAATTTGAGTTGAGAGCCTATCTAGAGTCATGTAGAGTGGTTCTTATGCTTTAGGGGCCCAATTTGAGTTTCTTTTGAGTTGCAATTAATTCACTCAATAATTTGAGTTAAAGTTAGTTAAACTAGTTCTAACTGTTTGAGGAACTAGTAGGAGGTAGAGTAGTGTGGTGGGCCTACATTGGTCAAAAGGTTAACTGATGATTCACTCATAAATAACTCATGCATGTCAGATATGATATTTACCTAGTTGAGATTGGATTTCAAGAGCAATGTACTATCAGTTGTATAGTCATTTGAATTGTACAAGTGGTGCATGTAGTCAGAGGAATAATGGATTGCAAAATTAATACTGGGAATTTCCCTCATTAATATGAGCTATTTTCCCAAGGGAACAATGCAAGGAAAGAGGGACTTGGGCAAGCTTGGAATTGGTTAAGTATTCACCTGAGCTTGTTCGAGAAGCAATGAGATAGATAGAGATAGTGAAGAGAGTTCTTAGGCTTGAGAAAAGAATTGTAATCTTATCATATTTTTTGACTTATGAAATATACAAATAGTAGGGGCTTTAGCTATGGCTCTTCCCAAAAATTCATTGTGTAATGTGTGATTGAAATTATTTCTCTTCTATGCTTATGTGATTGTGCGATGGTAATTGGTTTCCGCAAATTGGAAGAGTAGATTCAAGTATTTTATTTTAGCATGTTGCAAATATCAGTTTGAATCTATGTGAATTTTTTACACACATAAGATTTTCTAACTTTTTACATACCCATCACATTCATTTCCAAAGTTTTGAGCATTATCGCATAAGTGTCATCACGGTCACCGCAAAGTACATCTTTGGTGTCGCACTTGTCGTAAATATGTCACACAGAGGGAAAATATTTGTTCATGTGTTTGGATGATCTATGTTGTTGTGTCATCAATTATTCTAAGTTTGTGATCATAGTCAAAGCTCATCACCTTTCACACCAATCTCACTGATCCCACACTCAGTCGTTTTCCTAAAAACTTCTTGATCAGGAAACCTGCTTCATCGAGTCTCCCTTAAGTTATGAACTACATAGTCTCAGTCCTCTATTTGTGACCTTTCTAATTGGCACTGTGCAATGCATAGTTCCTGCCTCCTAGGATTGCTGCACTCCGCAGTTTTTGTGCCCAAACCCTAGCCTTCACCTACAAAATTGCGTTGTCATTTTTCCCAGCCGAGACTCCATTGTGTACTATGTAATCACAAGACTCAAGCTCATCCCCTAAGACCTTAAACTATGTAGCTCCACAACAGCCTTGCCTCCCTTGTCTCACAAAAATGGGCAATGTGTCTCCTCAATGCTCATTCCCTTAGCATGTCCCACTAGCTTCCAAAACTATGTAGTCTTGTCCCCCAACTTGACTTAAACTATGTACTTTGCAACCTCAATACTCAATTTCATTCCTTGATCCCTTGAACTATGTAGCTCCGCAACAAGCAAACCTTCCTTGACTCCTACAATTGTGTAGTGAGCTCTCATAGTGCCTATCCCTTTAGCCTATCCCACTAGCTGCAGAAACTGTGTAGTCTTATCCCTCAGACCTGCCTGGAATGTGTACTACGCAATCTCAGGGCTCAAGCTTTTCCCCTGGCTTTTGGAACTTCACATTGCATAGTCAATGAATCCCTCTTCCCAACCCGTCACTTGCTCCAAGCTCAATTGGTGGAACATAATGCACCATCTTAGACTAGGGAGCTTTCAGATTCATGTCATCTCATCATGAGTGAAATATAGGAAAAATTACCATATCATTTCATGACAAGATGATGAAGAAGGAGAAGAAGGAGGGAAGCATGCTTAAACACTCTCTTTTAGTTGAACTTACAAATTGATCGATCAAGAGAAAGTGAAGGGAAACTAGTTTGTGACCACTATACAAGTCTTGAGATCATTGAAGATTTCTTATCACCAAGCCATACAGAGGTGAAAATAAAACATATTCAAGAAGACATACAACACTTAGTGACAACAATGGCTTGAGATTGCCACATCATCAAGAAGTCTATGTTAGAAGTGTCATGTCATGTCATATACCACATGACTATTGTGGATCATGTATATTGTCTTCAAAATGTATTATAAACTAGATTTAGTCCAAAATACACACATGGAATGTAAAGAGTCATGTAAGTTGAAAATTCATAGGAAGTCCAACAGTCATGAGAGTAGTCAAAGAGTCACCCTTGGTTATATATACTCCATAATTGTATGAGCAAAGGACTTTTCACCTTGGCTCCTCTCACGAGGCATTAGAGAGATAAGCTATTTTTTTGAGGAGAAAGGAGTGGCTCCAATGCTTCACTACTGGAGCTAGTGATGTACATTGTAAACATGTGTCTTGGAAATTTTACTTAATAACAAAAGCCTCCAATACCAACACATTCTTCATGCATGGATTATGAATGTTTGTAAGACTATTCTAGGGATGTTTGTATTTCATGTCTGCTTTCACATGTGCTAAGATAGTTGAACTTTATTTCGATTATTTTAGTACTTATCTTATTGAGAATGTGTTGTAATGGTTGTTATTGTTTTCCCATCCTTGTGGACTATTCCACAGGACATTAGACAGATTTTTCTTCATTTGTTGGTTGTAGTGACTGTCGCATCCTCTGTCATCCTCTGTGGACTATTCTGCTAGATGTTAGACGGATCCTTCCAGTTCATGTGTGTCTCTTCTTGGGTGGTAATAGTACCTCTCACTTAGAGCTCACTTTTCTCCCCTCTCCACAGTAGAATAAACTTGACACACTTACAACTAAACACTCATTAGGCACACCTTCTTGATTTTCGAAGACACCATTGCATCCCTCTCTCTATGGTTCATAGTTAGAGCCACGAAAAATCTTTAAGATGTATGGAAACCAGGCCGATATTCTAGATGGGGATCTTACACCAAATGGTGTGAGGTCTAATTGGGACATCACATGAGGGAGATCCCTTGGTTGACAGATTTCTACCACTTACAATAGGAATATATACTAATCCGTATCAAAATTATTTTCCCAAGAACCTCCATAATGATGGTTATTATAGGATCTTAAGAATCCACCTTAGAAAAATGACTTCATCTTACATAATGTTAGATAATTAATGGATGAAGACTTATGCAAAATGGTCTCTAATATTTTTCATTCTTAAAGGACTAGATGATTTCTTTCAAGCAATTTAAATAAGTAGGGTTTAAATATGCTACTATTACATGCTTCTATCTATGATGCCATACTTATTCAAGATTCTTCTAGAAAATACAATGATGCATGCTTACTCCTTTGAAATTGTTAGCATCAATTCCTTCAAGGTCCTTACAATTTGCTCCTTCCATCATACCATCATCTCCAAGGAGTCATCATCGAGCATGATAGTTGATTTTATTTTTCCCCTCTTCTCATCTTGCTTTTTAATAACAAACATAACCAAGAAAAATATACAAATGTAAGAGCATGGCATTTATTTTGTCAATCTAAGGTTTCCATGGTTCTCTTAGAGGGAATACTCCTAAGGTTCTCAAGTGAAAACCCTAAATTCCTTGATATTTACCTTGGAAACATCATCCCTAGGGTTTTGATGTCATATCCTAGATTTCATCCAATTCCACCCTCGCTTGTTTTTACCAATTCTTAGATTCTTTTTCCAAACCCTATATAACAAAAGCTAGGGTTTATATGAGGGAAGAAACTGATTAGTGTTAGGATTTTTCACTTAACTATGGTTTTCCTATCCAAGACCTATATAGAGTTTATAATCCCTAGAAACCAAAAATATTCAACAAGGTGAAGCCTCGAAACCATAGATTCTTTTACCATTCAAAACATGCTGCAAAACCCTAGTGCATTCAAGACCCTTTATTTATAAAACAAATATACATACCATACAAACTATTATGCATACCTAATGAAGTGTGATTACTAGTTAGGGCACCCCTATTTCCCACATTATCCCTCCATATATGGTCAAACCTCCTTCATAAATCAATGACCTCCTTCTCTCTAAAAGCATATACAACTTGTTGTCCTAGAAGACACTTCCAACACCTTGTTTATGCCTATTCGACCCTCGCAACAGTTATCCCAAAAGCTTGTCCTTGTCTTCATAGATATTTGTACCTATCGACCTGATTGTTTGAGAGAACCGATTTCAATGTTACCATAGGTCTTCCCAGAATAACCTTCTTCAACAGATGAGATGGTTGCTTCTATAATGACCTCAAAATCCATGAACTTCTTGAGCAATAATTTGGACTAGTTCTAGAGGTTCATACACACTGTCACAACTTTAAAAAATTGGGATAGGATCCTTCTACCAACTTTAGTCTTTCATTCTAGAAGTTATTCATCTTGGAAGACAAGTAACATGCTTCTTTTAGCAATACAAACCAACTCTAATCTTATCATGATACTCTAAGGATTTCACCCACCTATTAGGGCACGTATACCTTCTATAAGTATAGCCTAATTCGACCATTTTAGATCTCAAAAATCACACACAATCCTCTTACTTTAGCCCTTTTTTCTCTATGTTATAATCTGTTAAATCTCAGACTAAAATGAGCCTCCTTCTATGTACCTCAGTCCTTTTGAAATGAGCATATCGAGCCCTTCTAGATACCTCAGAAATTTCATATTCCAAGCCCAACATTGTGACCTTCTAAACTATTGTTGTAACCACAAATTAACACCCAAACTAGATCCCAGGTGCTCCTGAAATATTATAAATGGTTGTAGCCTTATTATTTGAAGGTTTTCTCCAAAAAAAGGTGCCCAGATCAACCCTTTGAAACTCGACCTTTATCCTCTTGGTCCTGAAAAAATAAAAACCCTCAAAAATATACTAATATGTCTTCCTTTCTTGCCTGACTTACTTCCTCCAAGTATGCGGTTATTTCAAATTGTCTTCTCTAATGATGTATCCACTTGTGGTTCTTTATTTGGCCTTTAACGTATTCACAAACAATCTCTTCTTTTAGTATTTTGGAGGCCATTAGAGAAATTTTTAGGTTAAAAAAAGGCCTCAAAATAAAAATGTACAACCAAAGTCAACTTTATAAGAGACAATAGGATTCAATATGATGATGTAAACCATGGGGGATGATTCACCATTTTTGGAGTAAAAAGGTAAAAAGATAAAAAAATAAAAAAATAAAAAACTATTTTTTTAACTCATATTTTCAACTTATCTCCCCACATTTTTACTCAAATTTCGAGTAGGAGCACTCATTGGATGTGGAATTGAAATTTTCATCCAAGGATTACCCATGTTGCATAGTTTTGATGGACCTGCTACACGAAAAATGAGAAATACACGGAAAAATGTGATTGCAATCATGTTTTTTTTTTTTTTTTTAATGTATTTCTCATCTTTTGTGTAGCAGGGTTCATTGATAGTATGCAACATGGGTACTCCTTGGATGAGGGATTAAATTCCACATCCACTGAGTTCTCCCATTCGAAATTTGAGTAAAATTATGGGGAGATAAGTTGAAAATACGAGTTGAAAAAGTAGTTTTTCTTTTCTCTCCAAAATTTGATGAAGTAATCTAATCTTATTTTATTATTTCCAATATTATTTTATAATATTCCTTAGGAAATGCATTTTAGACCTCAAAATTTCTCTAATGATTGCAAAAACTCTTCCTGTGATCTTCTAGCTGCCCATACTCTTGACCTTAGCTCTAAAAGCATGTTAGAAAATCCATGAAGACAACATTTAATTCACTTTTCTTTACATGCAATTTAGTTGTGATATTATATTCTTATTGTTCTTCATTATGTTTATGTTCTCGTCATCAAATAAATGCCAAAATAATAAATATCACAACCATACAAAAATGAGCTGAAGATATAGGCTCCAAGCTAAGGAAAAACCCCTGCAAGGGGATAACCCATAAAGAATCAAATTCAAAGGAGATTTCCAAAACCAAATCCTAGAGAACGGCTACCACAAGGAACTAAGTCAACAACCTTCCTCCTTCTTCAATGCAAGCGAAGTAGAATAACGTTTACATTACATCAACAAGGTTTGCAACAAATTCCTGAAGTTTTCAGACCTATTGCATGACTAGAAACCTTGCCCTCTCCCTCTCTCATGTGTGAGATGTTACAGAGATAATATACATTTATGAACATAATAGAGCTTGAATCCTTCTTCGCTAGGCTCTTCTAGCCTTCCTAAGACTTACACATGTCTCCCTCAATTGCATATCAAACCTAAGAGTTGCTTGCTTGTTCTATTTAAATGAGGTTGAATCTCTTCTTTTCATAGCCCTTTGAAAAGGTTCCATTAGCCTCTCTAGGCCAACTTCTTCCTGGCTGGCCTACTTGGTCTTGGGAGCATTCTAGACACTTTCGAACACAAAATATTTTTCTTTTCTTGATACAAATCCCTGGAAGGGTATTTTACATTATGACAAGGAGTTTTGACTCATGTAAAACCTAAGAGACCCAATGCCAAATATTTTGATCATGAAACCCATGATTTTACAAAATTGATTTTTTCTTTTGTTCTTACATCATTTTATTTCTCTATTTGATAGATACATGAGTCATATGGAAATAATGAAGACCAAAACTAGTTACATTTTCCAACATTAAGGGCATCTAAGCCTTCAAAATCACCTGGAGATTGCAACCGTCCTAGGCCACACTGACCATTAACATGGATGAATTTTTTTCCACATAATTTTGGACCCGTGACCTAACTTGTGCTTTGAGTAGCTATGACCTAGGGTCATCTAAGCCATCAAAATCATTCAAACATTACATTTGGACTGGGCCACAATAGCCCTTAACATCGTTGGATCTTCGCCCACGAGGCTTTGAAACGATGACCTTTTCACCACGAAGTGCCTTAACAGAACACCCTAAATCTTTTCCCATGAGGTTTTGAACCAGTGACATTTTCACCATGGAGTGCCTTAACAAAACACCATGTCATCACTAATGGCTTTATTATGGGGATTTGAACCTTGAATCTTATGAATTTCATGATTTATATAATATTTCATAACATGGCACTTTCCAACTATGTCACCCTCTTACGCTACAAGTATTTTAAAATTATTATTTTAATGTATGATAAATTATTTATTATATGAAGAAATCGGGTGATGTTCTACTCCCAAGACTCCTTGGGATGATAGAATCTATCAAATTTGTGATACTAAGAAGATGGAAGATGAAAAACACTTCCTTTTAGACTGTCCGACTCTTACTCACATCCGCTCTCAATTCACTAATATCTGTCACTCCTCCAATCTTCTTGACTTATTAAGCCAACCCAACTATAGCGATCTTGGAGCACTTCTTTCTCTTCTTTTTTATCACATAAATAAGATTTTGAAGAATCACAATTAGATTCTTTTTCTTTTCTTGAGGTCCGATAGACCGCATTGGTCTTAGTGGACGTTAATCATCATCATCATCATTTAAATATTTTATTATTATTTTAATATAAAAATGGTATATATATATATATATATATATATATATATATATATATATATATAATAAATAATTAATAATTTATAAAAATAATATTTATAAAATAATATAAATACTATATATATTTAATTGGAAAATATTAAAATACTTATTTAATTAATTTTATTTGCAACAAAAACTTTGTTAATTTGAATATTTATTTTGCATAATAAAAAGATGATCACAAGCTTATTGAACCGAGAGGCTCATTTTACAGCCCAGTGTGAAGGGATGTGTAAGTTTAGACTTGTGTTAGTGCCCCTTTAAAATAAAAATAAAAAATAAAAATTATGTTCTAAATAAAAAAATACTGGCAGCTATAATTAAAAAAAAAGAAGTGAATATGCCTTCTAAAGTAATTAGAAAAAAAAAAAAATGTGTGAATCAGATCTACGTTAATTAATATATGCCTATATCAACCTCATATATATCTATATATAAAAAAAGAAATTAGATTTTTTATAGTTAAAATTTTTATTTGGTCTTATATATACTTTATTTAACATTCAAAAATAAAATTTAAAAGATGCAAAATAACACATTGTATTTTGCACTTTAAAAAAAATTGTACATAAAAAATTTTGACCTTCTAAATTCAAATTCAACTAAATACTATACTTAGAATAAAATGAAATTTCATTATACACTAAAACTCCTCTCTTTTTTATTGTAGAATTTCACATTCTAGCAACATTATAATTTTAGGAGGAATCACCTCAAACATTTTATAGATCTCAAATATCTACACCCTTACCCTTTTTCAAACCTCCATTGGGCCACAAATAATTACACCTTCCCTTTCCGCTGTTTCAAACATTCCTCGGCGACCTTTATAAAATAAAATATAAATATATATTAAAATGTTGTATATTAATAAAATTAAAATATAAATATAAAAAATTTAAAATAATTAAAAACAAAAAAGTGTGAATAAAATATTTGAATTTATATATTTTAAAATATTTCACACCAGGATTTAAATAAATTATTTGAAGATTTATGTTTACTAATTTATGTCATATATATATATCTATCTATCTATATATATATATATATATATATATATATATATATATATATATATAAAGAAAATATTTTAATGCTGTACAAAATAAAATAAAATATATCAAATAATTCTTAATAAGAATAATAAGGAGATGTGTAATTCATTCAATTTTTAATATAAAAGTAATATGTGACATTTCAAAATATTCATAATAATAATCAAATTTAATGTGGGTTACTCGTAAAATATTTTATTATCCAAGATCAAGTAATATTGACATAGACTTAAGAATATATAAATAACCAAAAAAATTTAATGTGGACAATGTAGTCTATAGATAAAATGTCTCAATACACATGCTATGCAAAATATTTTAATGTCAACTATGTATATATTTTATATTATTTAATTTTTTTTTATATATATCCTACAAAGCAACAACGAAAATTAAATTTTATGGGTAAAGTGTTTGAAGTAGTCTCACTATTTTACATTTTCATCTATATATATATATATATATATATATATATATTTGCCAATTTTCCCTAAAATCCAATAAATTTTCTTTGTACTAACCAGTTTAATATAGCATTCAAAAATACAATTTAAACAATGAAGAAATACACATTATATCTAGAGAGAGAGAACCAAATTCATTCAGATCTATAAAAAGATGTAACTTTTTTCATATTTTACATTCTAAAAGAAGTTTGCACTTGGAGAGATTTATCCCTCTTGGGACATGTTAAATCTATGATTAAGATATATCTATAATATAATAAATTTTCATTAACAAAGAATATGATAAAATCCTTCTTATAATAAAATTTCTTAGTTCCAACACACTCTTTCTCTATTGTACAATTTGACAATTTGAGAACATTTTGTTGTTAGGAGGAATCACTTGTAACTTACAACAACCCTTAAAATCCAGATATTTGAGATCATTGAGTTATGTGATTTCATATGGCAATGATTCTAAATGACAACACCCATTAAGATCGAAAAATATGAGATTTTTTAGATCTTTCATTTCACATAGAAATGATTTTAACCATTTACATCCCTTGAGGTGTAAAAATCGATTGTTTGAAATATTGTCAATGCTTGAAATTTTAGTAGATCCAAACCAAGAAATTCGAGAGTTTTTGTTTGTTTGTTTTGTTTGTTTTTTTCAAGAAAGAAAAAACCAACAACTTTCTATTAAATAAAAAGATGTTTACATAATCATGCATAGAGGATATGTTCCAGTATAATTCTCATTACATGTGATTGATAACAAGATACAGGGTGCACAAATCTCTGAAAGAAACCCCAAAAGGAGCACAATATATACCCCAACAATGACCAACCACACACCATTCTAGCACTGCCAGAAGATGCTCCAACACACAAGATATGAAAAAGGAGATTTAATGTATAAAACCCTACGGTCAACAAGCACCATGCCACCTCACAAAGAGATTCAAAAAAATTGAGCATGCACGCATGACCAAATAAAACCCCAAGGCATGCAGACCACATAAATCCCAAGTGGGAACTATAAACGATGTGAAAAGGTGGCCAACCCACAAATACAAAATGTTCAAACCACAACAACCAATGCCATAGGAAAAACTAGGGATAATGCCCCCATAAAATATCTCATAGGATCAACAAGCCAGAATAGGGTTACGATAATAAAAGACAAGTGACAAGACCCGACAAATCTCGCTGCCATGACCAGTGATCATATCGACGAACCATCACTGAAGAAATCTACAACGATGAAGACTAGAAACAATGTGACAATCACCCTCACCAACAAAAGACAATTAGAAAAACTGTAGCGAAATCCTGAACCCCAGCGCGAATAGAGCTTTCACATGGCGATGTCGATGACAATTATAAAGGAAGGGGGTGTAGTCGAGAAAGGCAGGCCAATATGCACAATCAGGAGAGTCAAGCAGGCAACGTTCACCGCACAGCTATCCCATCTACAATGACAGTAACTGGAAACAGGGCAACGATGACCTTGAGTAGCAGAAGACACACTAAGCAGAACTGTAACGAAGTCCTGAACCCTGACACAAATAGAGCTTCTACATGACAGAAACAACAACAAAAATAGAGGAGGGGGGAACAATCAAGAAATTTGGGCCAAGAGAAAAGAACAAGAGGACGAAGTAGGCTATGGTTTGCTGCTTGACCCTCCCTCCCTCAACAATCATTTTCCACAAATTGCACCCCTGGTGGTTAGCCCTTACTCATTTTCCTTAGCAACAAGAAAATGTAGGGACTGAAATTCAAAATGTTTCACTTGCCACAATGATCTTGGCAATAATTGTAGCCCTGTTTCACCTAAATCTAACACCATCAAAGACACGAGGTTAAGGAAGAATGCTTCCGAAATCACTTCGAATTCAAATTTGCATACCAAAGTTACAGTCACCTGTTTTGGATATATCAACTCCTTTGTTGGAAGAGTTGTAGTATCACTACCAAAAAGAGAGAGTCATCTGCAATTATCGCAACAGAAGGATCTTGCATCTAAAGGGGCTAGAAACATTGACATAAGTAAAATATATAGGTAAGAAGATACATAGAATTAATTAACAAGAAAATCTGCATAATATATATATATATATATATTAAAACACTATATATTAATAAAATTATATTATTTATTTATATTTTAATATGTCTTAATTTTATTAATATATAGTGTTTTAATATATATATATATATATAGATAGATATATATATATATAAATATATATAATAAGTAAAGTTATATTTCTTACATAATATACACATATATCCCAAGGATATCCACCATCATTTAGAATTTTTAAATTCTATATTTTGTAGCAAAAAATGCTTTAATATAAGTTTTATATGGTAAGATACAGAATGTTAATAGTGTTTGGTTTAAATATGTTATTTGAGATAATGTAGACCTATTAGAGTTAAACAAAATCAAAGTAGATAAAATAAAGTTAGCAAAACTCAAGAAAGTATTGTGAATAATGTTGGTTTTCTATGTTGAAGGCATGTTTTAAACCATTGGAAAGTGAATATTGTTGTTGCAGACCCCCTTTTTTGGCAACTACGGTGGGGTTGGACATACTACTTGGAAGAGAATTCATCATAGTGTTCACTTAAAGAGCCTATTCCTAGCATGTAGGCTCATTAATTCGGTGTTGTAGTGCATTGAGATCATCCATATGTGCTTTTAGAACGTAAGTGTATTAACTTCTTGTTCGAGTGTCCCTAGAGGACTCATTTTTTAATTATAGCAAACTCAGTAGCTTTTAGCATTAGGAAGAGAAACGAATGACCAAACTCTTCCACATAAAGATACAAGAAAGGAAGATACATATTAATGCTCTCATTGACTTAGGATCACATGCAAATCTCATTTCAATAAAGCTAGTAAACAAATTTGCATTAGAATTTCATGACCATCCAAGCTTATACTCATTAGGATTGGTAAATAAGGAAGCATAGTTAAAGATAACAAAACAATTCAAAATTAGATTAGCTATCAGTGAAGAATTAGATTAGATTATTTCTCTGAAGAATTTTCAACTTCAAAAGAAGTCAAAATGGCACAAGTATTTTTTGTTTTGGGAATTCTCCAACCTTTGTACCTCACTCTGCTGCAGTGGGATTATATTAGAATATCTGAAAACAAATATCTAAAAATTTTAATACTCACAATAAATTCCATTGTAGACCTTGATGTTCTCCCTGTGTTTTATACATTATCCTATGTTAAAATGTATATTAAGTATCTAATAGAGATGCGAGGAAGGAATTATCAAGAGAAGTTGCAAGTGGGTTAATGTAATGGTTAGAAATTCACAAATTGCCTGTGGAGCTCCCAAGTCACCATCACATCATGGTTGCTGAAGGAGAACATAGTTACATTTGAGCATTTTTCTTTACTGACTCAGACTCAAAATCAGACATATTAGAGCACGGTTCTTACAATTCCTCTACTAATTACAGCAACCATCGCTTTGGCAGTGGACTGCCTGCCCCCCCTCCTGCTTATCAGTCTTCTTTTATACATTAGGTAGGTACGGTGCTTATCTTACCGTGGTCAAGCAAGTTGTGAAATGTATATGATTTATAACATATCATCCATGAACAAAAGATTTATCGGGCCAGAAACTGGTTTTGGGTTTTGGTGTGCAAGTCCCTGGCTAATGTCATAGTCTCAATAGTCACTGTTAGACACGTCAACATTCACACTGGCTTTGACACCTTCAAACCTTACTATACTTCAATTCATTCTATTATTATAATAAAGTATTATTGTTTGTACTATTCAATTTTTCCTGGTAAAAATAGTACTGGAGTACATTCCATACATTGCAATTTCATACTGACCTCCCATCATGGCGTTGTCCTTTCAACCTAAATATGGAGGAGATTAAGCCCTTTCATTGCTTCCACCGACAGTGTGTGAAACCATCTAATTTCGACCTAACTCAACATAAATCTCAGGGCCATATCTGTACTTCACGTGTATTGCTTGTACTACCAGATTTCGGTTCCTTTCTCCTTCTCTATCAATCTCATTTCAATAAATTATAAATTACATACATTCATTGACGCAATTTCAGAAAGGGTTTCCCCTGCATATTGGGTCACATGAATAAATGAGACAGAGCAGGCTCGACTGGGGTGACCTTGCAACACATTCACAGGACTAATGGAGAGATCAAGAGTTTAGAGTAATGTGGATGTGTTCCTAGGTCGCCCCAATCGAAACCTCCTCTGCTACTGCTGCTTTAATGGTGTCCTCTGCTCCTCTTCACTTCTTATCTCACAGCCAATATACTCAAAGGTAAGGACAGATACTATAACTGCAAGCAAGAAAGAAATAGAATCTGCAACAAGCAACAATTTTTAACAGTCTCTTTCATTTGTTTCTGATTCGTGCAGTCTCCCCTCTCTTTGATAGCAGTGCTTTGTTTTCAGGTGAGCAAATGTTGTTTATAGGGGAAACCATGGTAATTTTTATATATATCGGGAATCTGGCAGATAACAACAAGGTTAATGGTTTGAACTTGCTCTTATTTTTAGGATTGCAAGATATTTTTAGATTCTAATAGTTTTTAAATGTGATTTTTTGGAAAGTTTTCTTATTAAATTTGTCTAAAATCTGCTAGGGATTCATTGAAATCACACGCTGTCTAGGTGAACTCTTCACAAAGAAAGTGCCCCAGAGATTTTTGAGGGTGTTGAATCTATATATGCAATAAAAAACCAGTTTAAACAACACAAATCAAGATTTGGCCACAAATGTTTTCACTAGGAAACTCCAAAAAATCTCATTTAAAGACATTGGCTCTACCTATCTGTTATGTAGAATCTGCATTTAATAGCGACCTTGGCCCTCATTTCTAAAAATATTCTTGTTTCTTTGATTGAGAAAATTGTATGTCACAACTGGCATAATTCAAGTGCAGTAAGTTGTTTGTTACTGAATCCTTCTATGCTATCAAAATCTACAAATACAATTACAGCCAAATTATTTGCTTACTTACTGAGTCCATCAGTGCCAACCAGGCTCTACAATTCCAATCCATTTAATCATAAATTTCAACAAAAATTGGTCCACCATGTATGTGGATCAATCATTAGTCAGTAACCCTACTCCTCAGGAGCCAACATGCTTTCAAGGGTTGCAGTTTAATGCACATGCTACATAGGAGATAGGTGTTGCCACGGTGTTCACCCATGGGATGTTCAGCTCACAACTTACTTTCTCTGCCAACGGGCCATGGTGCCTTGTAATGATACATTGATGCTTGAAGGCCTCATTTAATCAAATATGCAGGGAAATATGGAAGGAGGAGTGGCAGCAATCTGACTATCTGAGTTCGAGTCCTAAAATTGAAAAAATCTCGAAATTAGTCTTTCTCCGAAGAATTTTCAACTTCAAAAGAAGTCAAAATGGCACAAGTATTTTTTGTTTTAGGAATTCTCCAACATTTGTACCTCACTCTGCTACAGTGGGATTATATTAGAATATCTGAAAACAAATATCTAAACATTTTAATACTCACAATAAATTCCATTGTAGACCTTGATGTTCTCCCTGTGTTTTAGACATTATCCTATGTTAAAATGTCTATTAAGTATCTAATAGAGATGCGAGGAAAGAATTACTGAGAGAAGTTGCAAGTGGGTTAATGTAATGGTTAGAAATTCACAAATTACCTGTGGAGCTCCCAAGTCACCATGACATCATGGTTGCTGAAGGAGCACATAGTTACATTTGAGCATTTTTCTTTACTAACTCAGACTCAAAATCAGACATATTAGAGCACGGTTCTTACAATTC